>CM040122.1:242286375-242676241 GCA_022559845.1 Amorphophallus konjac | reverse complement strand
AAAGCTGAGGCAAAGATGGATGTCGTATACAAGAAACTGGATATGGTTGGTAGTGAAATCTTGGAGCTCATACGTCTGCATAAAGCTCAACTCCAACCAGCCTTGCAGGGCACAGGTGATGAATGGTGTCCTCCTCCTCAAACAGAAGCCATCTCTTCTCGTTTTCCACCACAAGGCTACCAACAGAGGGCTGAAACAGAATACATCTGTGAGATGATGTATACCTGGCTCAAGGACATCAAAGAAAACATCCAGAACTTACACCATTTTATCAGTCAAAGGGATGAGCAGTTAAATCACAGGATTGACTCTCTAGAGATAGCCATCTCCCACCTGTTGTAACATGAGTTCCAAGAGGCACAGATCCTACACCTGTCCAGTACCAGCACCGTGCCTCCACCATAGCAGCCTCCTCTTTCACCCCCTCCTTGCTGATGACAAATGGGGAGAAGTACTGAAGACCAGCATCATCAAGCATCTAGCATGTAGTTAGCTTTGTCATCTAGATTTTGCATGTAGATTTGCAGTGCAACTACTTGAACACACATCCTTGCTTGATTTGTACAAAACTATGGTTGATTAATGAATCAAGCCTTCTTATTGCTGTTGAAAATGCTATATGTTGAAAAATGCTAACATTCAGTGGTTGTGTGAATGGATTAATCTTGCTTGGTTGATGGCTCCTCAAACCAATTTGATTGTATTGATATATGAATGCTTGGATTTAATGATTCATGGTTGTCATCATCAAAATGGGGGAGAATGTTGTGTCCCCTGGTTTTGATGATAACAAATCATAAATCATTAATAGATGTTTGAGAAATATCCAACTTATTCTTGGCTTGATGAATTGATTAAACAAGTGCATAAGAATCTCACTAAATGATGTCTCGACACATCCAGAAGAGATTATGTTGAAATTCCAACAATTTGAGCTCCAGCATAACAGAATGTGTCGACACATCCTTTCCATGTCTCGACACATCTAGAAGAATTCAAGCTGAAGCCATTCTGACTAAGTATCTGGTTTCACCGATGTCTCGACACACTGAGTGAAAAGTGTCGACACATTCGTGTGATAATCTCTGCACAGGGCGCTTATGTCTTGACACCTTCTTACAACAACTTTGCACATGGCTCACATGTCTCGACACCATTTGGTGTTGTCTCGACTCATTAGCCATGGTTCGTCAAGAACTTCAAAGGGATGTCTCGACACACTAGGGGTAACGTGTCGACACATCAACGTTCAACCAGAACATGCTTAAAATCGGCAGAAGCTGTCTACAAGGCTTTTTAAGGGATGTCTCGACAAACTGACAAAAAAGTGTCGACACATCCACAATCAACCAGAACGATTTTCAAAGGAATGTCTCAACACACTGACAGGATAGTGTCGACACACTTGGTTCGACCAGAACGGATCTGAATCCGACTGAAGCTGATTTCAAGATCTGGAACTTAATCTAGAGGATCTGTTTGCTCTAGAAAAAGTCGTCAGATTGCTTTGGTGTCAGAAGACTATGATTTGGCAGAGATATTTTCTAAAGAAAATTGTACCTTTGCTGTTATGGTCTCCTACCTACCCACATTCCTACAGACTTGACAAGAATGGAGTCAACCAAGCAAGTGGAAGCAGATCAAATAATGTGTATGTGACATTCTGGGTGTTGCTTGAAAAGTGGACAATGTTGGTGTCGCCCTAGGACACCAATATACATAAGGAGCATGAGCTCTAGTTCGATAGCCAAGGCAAGCAAGCAGGAGAGTTGAGAAGATCACTAAAGTAAAAATGAAGAAGGAGAAAGCTTGCTATCCAAGCCACTGTTCGTCCTGATGTAGCCGACGTGCGTGAAACAAGAAGAAGACTTTTCTCTTCCTCACGACGAGAGACCTCCTTGCAAGCAGAAGGGTTCATTGAAGCTTCATTTAGAATCCATGGAAGCATCGAGCTTGATCATCCTTCTCTCACAAGGGTAGCTGTGAAGATTCAACGAGAAGAAGGAAGCCAAGGATCTCTCAAGCTCATTCCCAGACAGGAGACTCCTTTGTCATATCGTTTTCATTACGATACTCTGTCTGGCCATTTCATTCTTAGTTTGCTTTTCTTCTAAACAAACTTCATATCATCAGATCCCTACCTGCGTGTAGGAAGACAGAAGGTGTGGTCGCTTGTCTGTGTAGTTTGGGTTGTGATCCCACAAGCTGTGTGACAGCGGAGTGTGAGAGTGTATCTCTTAGTTAGAGGCTGTGAATCAGCTATTGTGCATTGGCACTAGTGAAGCCTCACTGTGTTGTGTAAGGGGCGGACGTAGGTCTCTAGATTGAGACTGAACAGGCCTTAAAGATCTTGTCTTGTGGTTTGTCTTCTCTCTCATTCCAACGGTAGAAGCTTGATAGGACCATTTCCTGGCATCTTGTGTGTATCTAGCTTCTTAGATATTTACTAAGCGTCATTATCTATTGTGTTAGTCTTAGTTTTTATTTCTGTAAAGAAGGGTAAAAAGGAGCTGATCTATTCACCCCTCCTCTCTAGATCTGCCTATCACTACTCAACAGGGACCGCGTCAGATAAGTGCGCGCCGGATTGAGGCAGAACTTGCTATTTTTATCTTTTCATTAGCTCACAGGTTAGCAGATGGTTAGGCTGTTTGTTTACCTAGCAAAAATAGGTGGATTTTAAGGTTTCAAAGTGTTTTGTTCAGAGGGGTTTGTTATGCTGGAGCTTGGAGGTTCAGCTTGATTCAGAGGCTTCAAACATAAGATGTTCTCATCCCCAGAGGGTGGTTCATTCGTTTGTTCTATTTGTTCTTGCGCCTTACAAAAATTTGGCAGCACCTCCCCCGGACTGAGGTTTGCTGGGGCAAAATAAGGGATCGTCAAACGGAGTATTCCGTGATGATCCCAAAAACTCGGAGTAGCCTAACGGCAGTCCGATGTCCCATAGTCGAACGTAGAAGATCTGAGGACCAGCCTTCAAGGGGTTCTAGCAGCTCAAGGGTAGTAACTTCGTAGGAGCCCCCAATGGGGCAGATATTCGCCAAGGAAGGTTGTGAATATTCATCCCTCGGTCGGTTCCTTCGAAGACCATGCTATGGAGGAGCAGGATTCAAAGCACCATGGATGAGTAGGAGACGAAAAGAAAGAAAACGGAAAAGAGGATGAAGCTTTAGAACACCATATGTTGCAAAAAGCTTTTCTTTCTATTCATCCGCAAGGGGAAAGACAGCGGGGAGTCTACCCCAAAGCAAAAAAAAGGGGGAATAGATCAGAGGGAAAAGAAGAAATACATCGAAGGGGGGGAGCGGAGCACAAGCTCCTCCCCCTCTGAGCTCACCTCTCTTCTCTCATGCTCGATCTCTCCTTTTCTTCACCTCGCAGGCGCAGGGGGGGAAAGAATCAAGCTTCTTCTTTTTCTTCTAAGGGAGCTCCCAGCTGAACTAGACTCTCCTTCTCCTCTTGTCGTCTCTCTCTTATCAGCCAGCGAGCCCTTTTTTCTTCTGATGGGTTTGTCATATATATATAGAGGTGGGGGAAGAAGCCCCTCCACTTTCATTCTTCTCCTTCTCCGCATCCGACGTTGTTGAGTGGCCTGCAGGTAGAGGGGTTGATAGAGTAGGCATGATGCCATCTGTGGATTGGCTGACGGCGACCGGTGAAGACGGGCGGCCGGTGCGGAGCTTGAAGATCTCCATTCCAGGGAGCAGGAATGGCTCAGGCGGATGCACGCTGGTCAGGTGCAGGATGTTCGCCCATTTTTAGTAAGTTCTCTTTGTTCGCACCCAAAAATAGGGGATCGGACTGAAGATGGGATGGCACCCTCGGTTAAAATGGTGCGGGGGGTGAGCACGCCAGATTAGCACCAGGAGGAGGGGCGCGCCTGCTTTAGAGGTATTGGAGGGGCGCGCCGGTTTTGGTGGCCAATCGGGGCGTGCCGGTTTAAGTGGCCCATGGGGGTGCGCCGATTTAAGTGGCCCATGGGGGGCGCGCCGGTTTAAGTATCATAGGGTCTCTTCCTGCCTTAGCGGTGATTCAGACGGACGCTTGCCCTCCCTTGTTGCTTTTGTTGTGACGCCAAGCCCCCTGGGTTTTTTTGTTCAGAACCTCCGAGTCTCGGTTCAAGACTTTGAGTGATTTCCAGCGCGTGCCGAACATGTGTTTGCATGCCTGAGTTTCTTCTAGTTCGGCCTTCGGTAGTGCCGAATGGAGAGCCGGGGCCATCTTTTCTGCCTGAAGCGCTTCACGTTGGGTGGCGGAGCGTTGAATATATATATTCATCCTGCTTGGATGAGGTATGGGGTTTGTTCAGCCTTTCCATCTTCGACTTGCTCTCAGGGTGTTGAGACGTCCGTGCCGCAGGAACATTCCTTTTCTTCTCTTCTTTTTGACGTCCACACTACCCGGCTACCGACCCGAACATTTCATAGCTTCATTTCTTCAGCCCACTTTGGCTTAGAAGAGTCTTGCGTTGTAGTCTCTAATGGACCCGCCTCATCAGACTCTGGGTTTAAACCCTGTTGCTGCATGGTATAACCCTGCTGCTCCTCGGTGCCTACCGCCGGGCTGGCTTTCTCTTCATCTAGAAGACCAGACGGTTGATAAGGCTGTGGGAGGGTGCCCCCGGTTACAGAGCTGGTCTCTTGGTAGGGTTGCTTACCCTTGGCCATCTTTTGGAATTCGGTGAAGGAAGGTACACCATCATTACCTTTAGTTTGGTTATGTGGTCCAGGCGAGGAAGAGACCTGAGTTCCCCTAAGTCCTGGGGAGGACATTTTGCAGGGTTGTTTACCATTAGTCATTTTTAGAAATTCAGTGAAAGCAAGGACACCAACACTGTCCTCACTTTGGTCCTCATTTTGGTTGTACAGCCCTGGAAGAGGGGGGATCTGAATTCCCCTAACCTCTGGAGAGGGTATCTTGTAGGGTTGCTCCCCTCTAAAGATAATATTATGGTTGGCGGGTGGCAAACGCCCCCATTTTCGGCCTGATCGAGTTGCATGGGCATTGGCTGTGGCTTCGGCCCGGTTGGCCTTAGTTGTGGGTGTTGTTGCGTTCTGTGTGCCCCTCCTTGTCTTTGACAATGGTTTTGATGACTCCAATATATTGTGTGTTTTATGTTTAATGGCATCTTGATGATAAACGAGCTAACATGTGAAAACAGTGGCATGTGAAAACATTGTGTTTTGGTATTGCTGTCCATGGTTGTGAAGGCTCAATTTGCTCTGGACTACATTTATAATCCATGTGGATCTTGATGATATGATTTTTCATGCTATTTCAAATGATCTTGAATGACAGGTGGTTATTGGTCTTATACTGGCTTGATAAAGCATGTTCATTAAATGATCAATTCGGTTGCTCATGTTTCATGAATTATTTTCTTAGGTTTGAAATTCAATATGCTCAACACACATTCATTGGCTTTTGTTGAATTGGGCTTAATTCATCCTTCATGTATTTGGGTTGATCTGAGTTCATGTATTGGTAATACATGGCAATTTGAATTCACTTCACTACTTGAGGATTCGGTGCTTTACAAATTGCCTTCAAGCTTATATCTCTTGGGGTCTTGTAGCTATCAAGAGAATCATGTCAACTTTGATGTACCTCATTGGAGAAAGTCTTGATGGTTTTTATATCTTCATTGCATGATTTTGGAAATCTGAGACTAAACTTGATTTGCTTGCTATATGAACTTGGAGTAGCATTGTACTAATGTGAATTTCTTGTAAGTGCAGGCTCTTAAATGTCCACAAATATTGAATCCGTGGTAAGCTTCCACTCTTATTGCAATCCCTTGGATCCTTGGTATAAGTTCATGTTAATATGGTTTTCCAAGTGCCAAGATTGGGTTGTTTCATGTATCTTGGCCTAGGGGTTTATTTGGTTGCTTAACTGCCCTTTATTATATAGAGCTTCTTGATGCATCATGGTCATTTTGATTCCTAAACTTGCTTTCAAAATCTGGTTTGATGTGTGTTTTAAAGACCCCTCATGCATCTCATTTTATAGTTTTTGAATGGGGTTTAATTGTGTTCAAATGGTGCTTGATGTTTTTGAGGTTTCAATTGAGTTTAATTGAGTTTTCATTTCTGTCAGGAAAAGTGTCGACTCATAGAGTCGACACTTATTTTGTTCTACTCTGTCTGCTGCGTTGTTTCGCTTGTCCAGACAAAAAGTGTCGACTCTAGGAGTGGACACTTTCTAGCCAGCATGCTGGCTAGACACTTCTGGCTACAAGTGTCGACTCCTAGAGTCGACACTTACAGGCCGGAGGTCTGTTTTCATAGAAAACAGAACCTCTGGTTAAAAGTGTCGACTCTATGAGTCGACACTTTCACCTGGGTCCTATTTTTTATATAACAGGACAGAACATGATGAGAAAATTGTCGACTCCATGAGTCGACACTTTCTCTGGTTCGTCCGAATAGTGGTTTCTTGATTGTTTTCGAAATGCCCATTTTGTAACCCGTTTTGCCTTGGCTTTTACACCTATACCCTTAGGGTTACTATGCATGTTTGGGTGTTATTTTGAGAGGGTTTTGAGAAGGGCTATTATGGTATTTTGTTCATTTATTTGCTGCCCTATATGTAGGCCGTGATTTCCATCGGGAGAGAAGTATTCCCCTTGTGCTAACATGTTCCATCTGTTTGCAGGAAAGAAGAGCAGAGAGAGAGGTAGAACGTGAAGAAGGTGCTTGCATCGGCTGGAGAAGGAAGACGTAGCCGCCAACGACCGCGTCTCATGATCCCGAGCTTGAAGCTGGAGGAAGCCGTCGCTACTCTCTTCACTGGTTGCTGGCTTGGGTGAATCTATTAAAGGGGCTGAGTTCTTCTCTCATGGTTTTATCATTCTAAAGCACTCTTCTATTTTATCTCCGAGTTGTGTGAAGATTAAGGGGATATCTAAATAATTCATTTCTATATTCTTGATTGAGATTAGCTTAAAGTTTGAGCTTATTATTTCTATCTATTCTTCAAGATGAAGAAGAGGAAGGAGGAGAGGAATGGGCCTTGAAGGACGCATCTGTTCTTGGTGACTGGAGGAGTGTTTGGAGCGTGGAATTTGAAGGAGTACACCTTGAACCCTCAAAGAAGACAAATGGCTGTTTCGACACCCTGTGGATTCGACTTCCTCCGACATGGACTTCAAGGGAGATTTTCATACACCTATTGGAAAACAAAAGGGAAAAGTTCTATATCTCTCACCCACTTACTTGTGTTGGTTTTCTTGATCTAAATCTTGTGTAAGCGTATATTGTTCATTCTTTTGTTTGTTAAACTCTGAATATCATTTTGTGTGTGGGCGGAGCTGCGTCTCCATGTGGTTTTAGTGTCTGGGGTGTGTTCCCCAACATTGTGTGTGTGTGTGTGTGCAGTAGTGGCAGCATTTTGGGGCTTGTCCCCGTGTGGATATTGCTGCGGAAGCAGCGTGTGTGGTTGGGGTTCATCCCCGTGTTGCTACGTTTCATAGCGTGGAGTGAAGCCTCACCTGGTTGGGTGAGGGGTGGACGTAGGGAGCCCGTCGTGGTCCCGAACCACCTAAAAATCCTTATGTCTTGTGTGATTGCATGTGTGATTGCTATTTCCTCTATCTCCATTCATAGGTCCATTATACATGTTTTTAATTCACTACACTGTCACACACTGCTACCTCTGTAATCTGTGTTGAGCAAAATTTCCCTGTTAGTGAGATCGGAAAGGTTGAGAGAACGTTTTAAATCTCACTTAAATTTTGGCTATCAACATTGTTAATCTTAATTCCACTGTGTTTAGTAAGGAAAGTTTTTAAAATCCGCCATCTCGGTAAGGGGACAATTCAACCCCCCTTCTTGTCTGCCATCTCTCTGGGCCAACAATTGGTATCAGAGCCCGGTCTCTGATCTTCGTTAGCGGACCTCACGGTCTAGGAGTAAAGATCATTTCATGATGGCTAGTTTGAATTCGATTCCTATCTTTGATGGTTTTGATTATGCTGTTTGGCTTGCAAAATTTTGTGTTTGGATTTCCAATACTAATCCGAAGCTTATGAGTCTGATTACTCATTGTCCTTACAGTCTTCCAAAGAATGAGTTGAGATGGATTGATGAGCATAAGAGAATGAATTTTGATAACTTGTTTGTTATGAATGCTCTTAAGGCTGCCTTGGACACTAATCAATTTTCATTTGTTTTATCTTGCAGGACAGCCAAAGAAATCTGGGATGGGCTAAGCGAAGCCCAAGAAAATGGTGTTGATGAGTGTCTCGGGATAAACAACGGCAATGATCGCCAAAGCGAGGAAAACCCTAAGGTAAACTCCGATTCCAAGGAAGAAGATGAGCTTAGCTATGATGATTTAATGGATACTTACGATGAGTTAGTTGAAAGATACAAAGTATTAAAATCTGAAAATAGAAAAATGAAAAAGAAACTTGATGATGTTTCACATATTAACTCTCCATGTGCTAAGTGCCTTGAAATTGAAAATGCTTGTGTTGTTAATTCTTCATGTGAAAAATGTTCTGAGCTTAGGAACTTGAATGAAAACTTGTTACATGATGTTGATGTGCATAAAGAAACTATTTCAATTATGAAAGTTGAGAATGAATCCTTATTGGGAAAATTTTTAGAACTTCAACATATAGAAAAAGATAATGAGAATCTGAAAGAATTGAATAGTACTATGTCTGAAAAATTGCTTGTCCTTGAAAAGGTAAAATGCATGTCTGTTGAGAAATCTGATTGGTTAAGGGAGCTAAGACATGAAATAGAAAGCTTTAAGAACGTGAATGATAAATTTGAATGCAATGAAACCATGAATAAAATGGTTGATAAAAATGTGAGTCATCAAAATGAAAAACTTGTTGAAGAGATTCAGAAATTGAAAAATCAAAATAGTTTATTGGTTGATAAACTCCACATGTTTGAAAAAGGAAAACATGTTGTTGATGATCTTGAAAATCCTCATGTTTTAGAACAGGATGCCGCAAGTTACAAAATTGTTAACTCTTTGTTGAATGAGAAAATTACGTCATGTGAAGAAGAGCTTGCTAACTGTGAACTGCATATTTCATCTTTGCAAAATGAAATCAAAATTTTGAATGAATCATTATCTTTGAGTGATAAGGAAAATGAAAAACAGAAAAATAACATTGTTTGTCATTGTGAGCATGAAAAATCCCCCACTACTGAGTTTGTTCATGCTTCAAGAAAAAGAAGAAATGTTTCATGCTATTATTACGGCAAATATGGTCATGACATGTATGACTGTTTCCTGATGAAATCTGATGATGAACATGCATTAAAGTCAAGAATGGAAATGTGTGACAAGTCTAAAAATCTTGAAAAGCCCATGAAGAAAAACTTCAATGTTCATTGCTACTATTGTGGTTTGCATGGCCATGTAATGGAAAATTGTTTCATGAAGAAAAATGATGATGAATGGTTTGTCAACATGAATTTTTCATGTCATTATTGTGGTGAGCTTGGACACATCATGGATAATTGTTCTTTAATGAAAAATGATGAAAATTGATCTATGAAGAGAAAAACTCCTCACTACTTTTACTGTGGCCTGAATGGACACTCAATGGATAATTGTACCATGATGAGTGCCGATGATGAATGGTATGAGAGGAAAAATAAGAAGAACACACTTGCTCATGTTAGAACTAACCCCTCGGGACCCAAGATGACTTGGGTACCGAAATCTCTAAAATGAGAATCTATTTTACAGGGGCACATTGAGGTCAAGGAACATTAATAAATAAAGGACTCTCAAGGTGAGAAAGAAAATTATTTGATTTTAAAAACTTACTTTGGTTAGGCTCATTTTGAAAAATCTGAAAAGGTAAAAGTTGAGCCTAGAGTTCACATTCAAAAATTGCATTCCTATTTTGTTGATTTTGGCAACTTCTGAAATGATGAGATCTTGTGAGCTTCATGCTTAGATGAGTTGAACACACTTCTCTTTTCCCAACATGTGAATAATTTAATTTTTGAATGCTCTACATTGCACACATACAGTTTTTGATACATACCCTCTCTTTAGCTTCACAAATAAAAATTAGTTTTGAATGCTTTACACTATGCATAGAGTCTTTCATACTCTTACTTACTTTTTACAAATAACAACTCACTTGTGCATACATAGAACACATACTTAGTTGCTGATATAAGTTGCACATATCATACACATCTTTGCATACTTGTAAATAAAGAAGGTCTTTGATTATCTGTCCACTTACATGCATATAAATGCCTATACTTCATACTCGTGTGCTTGAATTCCATGATTATCCGGTATATAAAATGGTGATTGTGGAAGGTTGGATTATGTCCAACTGGAAGCTTTCTTTACGCGTGATGGTGGTCTTCGGACCTACGTTCTCCGCCAAGTACCGATAATCAATTTGCTTGAAAACATTGGAAGATCCTTGGTTGATTGCATGTATATACTTTATACAACCACTTCTTGACATCTTTCTATGACTCATCCCTTGCTAAATGAATTGCATTGATTTAGACATGTTTGCTACATGGCATATATTAAGGGGGAGACTTTTTTATAACCGTGCATACATTTAGGGGGAGACATTATTGTGATAAGGCTAATTCATCTTTTACATTCAGTACAACTACCCACACAAAATGCACCTTTTTGAGATAATGATTCAATCTAATAAGGATTACTATTTTCTACTCTACACTTTAGAGGGCTATTGATTCTCTACATAGAAATCACATATCTCGTGAGGAAAAATCTATTTACCCCACCAAAATTTTGTATAAGTGGAACGTTGATTCGAGTAGCCGGGAATCCTCCCTGAAATAAAGGAGGAAACTTACGTCGAAAGGAGAAACTAATCCATATTAAAATAAGTGTGATTTACCACCGAGTAGCCGAGAAGTGTCCCTGAGATAAATGATACAACTCACGTCGAAAAGTGATAAAATCCACAGTTAAGATAAGTGATGAAATTGACTAACCGAGAAGTGTCCCTGAGACAAAGGATACAACTCGTGTCAAAAGGTTAGGCACACTACTTTTTAGTAATTAAAAATTGGGGTCATACGTAGCTACCAATATTCAAGCATTGTGTATACAAGTGTAAGGATGAGAAGTTATTTTTACTGTTCTTTAGAAAATCTAATTTTTCATATTGATTTGAACTTCATTGCTCAATCTTCACATATTCACCTTGGGTTTGATTGTGTGAATGTTCTTTATGAATCAGTCGTCTTTCATGGTTAATGCAGTACTTCATTTATGTAAGCACGACCTTCTTAGTATTGTTCATGATCATCATGCTCAACAATCAATTGCATTGTCCTTACACCCTTCCCGAAGGGACTTGCATGAGTCCATATCTTGTTATGCATGCTTGAGTGCTTGATTGCTTGATCCATTTTGATCATGACATACTTCATTTCATTTAGATGCATCTTTAGATTATACTTGTAACGGGTTAAATAAACCATTATCAGTTGGTTTTTGTTCTTGAGCACTATACAATGTGTGCATAGCTTAGTTTTACATTCTGCATATAGTCTAGTTAAATCATTCACTTGTGCATAGTTCAATCATACTTTCTACACATAGTTCAAACACTAAGCATTTGCACATATGGCTATCATCTTGCATGTTGCACGACAAATGTCATTCGCTGCTTGATGTTGCTTGTTCATAATTCTTACACCTTCCTTCATAGGAGGTTAATTGCTAGGTTCGTACATCGTCTATTCTGTCTCATTCAGTTTAACTATTTCACATCTGTTCACCTCGTCCCCCACTTTTTGATAATGTCAAAGGGGGAGAGAGTTTTGGTGGCCATAATATATTGTCATCATCAAAAAGGGGGGATTGTTGGGTTCTGTGCGCCCCTCCTTGTCTTTGATAATGGTTTTGATGACTCCAATATATTGTGTGTATTATGTTTAATGGCATCTTGATGATAAATGAGCTAACATGTGAAAATAGTGGCATGTGAAAACATTGTGTTTTGGTATTGCTGTCCATGGTTATGGAGGCTCAATTTGCTCTGGACTGCATTTATAATCCATGTGGATCTTGATGATATGATTTTTCATGCTATTTCAAATGATCTTGAATGACTGGTTGTCACATCCCGAGCGTGGAAGATACTCGGATGCGTGATGCGTCTATATAGATCGTGTCATTAGAGCGATAAAAATTTTAATAGACAAAATTTTAGAGTGCGCAAATGACTAAAAATCTAATAAATTCCAATAGTCCAAGTGATGTTTATTTGATTAATCAAAGGAAATAAAGATATTCTATGACAAATTTTCAAATTTAGAAAGTCAAACATTAGGCTACACGACTTAACACAAAGTTTATACCACTAACTGACATAACTGGGAATACAAGGTCGACTCAAATATATTCAAAGACTCGACTAGCTAATGATAAATGGATGGCGTTCTAGCACTCTTCACTCGGCCTCAAACCCATTCTTGTCGCTATCTGAATCACCTGAAAATATTAGGAAGCAACTGGATGAGCGAATCACTCAGTAGGAATTACATCTCAAATTCGAGCAATCTTTACGTGAATTACAATTTACATGTATTATCAGTGTGGCTATGAATGACGTACGTATAAAAGAATCGGGTATGCAGGCATATCTATACATGATGAACAATAAGAGATCAAGAGCTGTATACAGAGAGTATATCAAGATTTCAAGTATTTGACAAGAAGTATTTCAAGAATTATAGATGTAAATGCCACTTCGGGTCTAGCAGGGATTCATGTACGATTACGAATTCAAGTGCGAGTATGTACTCATGTACAAGTATATCTCAGGTACGAGCAAGTAAAATTTAATTCAAGCAAGTAAAGTTAAGTACGTATCAGTAGAATTGGCTATTTCAATCAAGCAAGTATTTCGCCCTTTCTCGGGCCACAAGTCAAGTATTGCATGTTCTAGGCCACGCAAGTCAAGTCAAGTGAGTAAAGAGAGAGTATGGTGGAGTGTCTTAAGTCAAGCAAGTACTCCGGTGCAATGCTAAACACCGTGGTCAATAAACTCCCATGGGCACAAGTACCTTCGGGTGCTCCTCCCAGGACCAGACCGGGCCCTATATGCATAACATTTCATGTATTACCTTTGACATCCACTCTCATTTATAGCTAATATGGAGTTTCAAGGGTTGCTTTAATATGCGATATATAAGGTAGATTTTTATGGAATGGAATTCAAGGACTCATAATATGTAAGAAAATGACTTAGGGTTGCGTCTGTACAAACCACGATAGAAATGAGGGAAAAATTATCAATTTATATACTTTTTCCTAAACAAAAACTCTAGATAACTCTATAGTGAGGTTAAACAAAAGTTAGAACATCCCATAAGGGCCATTATGTAATTATACCAGTTTACTATTTACGAATACTATTCATTACTATTCATTACTATTCACTTACTATTCATTACTGTTCACTTACTATTCATTTACACTATTCACACAAAATAACACCCTTCACTGAGAATGTTTAAACAGTCGTCATTTCTAAGTTTATGTATATATTAATCGTTTAGTATATTAATCATCCATGTGAAAAATTTAATAAATGTGAATCATGATACCTAATCTAATGCATGAGCATACCGTTAGATTACTTATATTTTTCTCTACCTATCTACGTGTCTATATCAAAAAAATTCTTTTTTTTGGAAAAGTGATACTATTCATTGAAATAGTGACTTTTATATACTATTCATATGGTAAAAATTTCTCAAAAATAGAAAGTAAGGATATGGACAGGTAGAGGACATTCCCGGGAGTTCAGAATTATGCTCATACGAAATTGTTGGGTTTTGATATTTAATAAATTGGGGTGATTTACGCCGGGAAGGTACATTTCGTGACTCAAAACACTATTCAAACACTATTCATTTTTAATACTTTCATTAAATCAGGAATTAAGTACATAGTTAAATAGAGAAAATTATGAGGGTTCCAGAACCATATTCATGCAGGAGTTTCGTGATTAGGTTAAAAAGTTATAATTGTCCGAACATGATGGTTCTACATTATGAGTCACAGTTTACTATTTAAATACTATTCATTTTTAATTCTTCCAGTAAATCAGGAATCGAAGACATAGACATGTAGAGAAAAATCTCAAGGTCACAGAAATATGTTCAGTCAAAATTTTCATGGTCCGGTTTATTAGTTATAGGTTTTTGAATGTTTTGATTTACTGGTTTCTAAAAGTTTCAAGAAAATGAATTGAGGACATTGGTCATGTCGTCATCTAATGGACGACTGTTTGCACAGTCGTCACTTTTGTAATTGACGCCCTGGTCAGGGGCGTCATTTACAAAACTGTTTCACTATTCGTTCACTATTTATGTACTATTCATCCGTGTTAAAATATTCTGAATCAGGAAATTAAATTGACGACATGGGTCATGTCTTCAATTAATGGACGACTATTTGAACAGTCTTCAATTTAGAAATTGACGCCCTGGTCAGGGGCGTCATTTACATATATTGGTACTATTCATGCACTATTCATGTACTATTCATCCGTGTGAAAAGTTTCTGAATCAGGAAGTAATGATATGAATATGTTGAGAAAAATATCAGGATTCCAGAAACATGTTCATGCAAAAATTTCGTGATTTAGTTTGATAGTTATGGATTTTTGAATGTGTTGAATTATCAATTACTCAAAATTCCAGAAAATGAATTGACGACATGATGCATGTCTTCAATTAATTGACGACTGTTTGCACAGTCTTCAATTTGGTAATTGACGCCCTGGTCAGGGGCGTCATTTACAAAACTGTTTCACTATTCACACACTATTCGTGCACTATTCATCCGTATAAAAATATTCTAAATCAGGAAGTAATTATACGAATATGTAGAGAAAAATGTCAGGATTCTAGAAACATGTTCATGCAAAAATTTAGTGCTTTAGTTTAATCGGTATGGATTTTTGAATGTGTTGAATTATCAATTACTCAAAATCCGGGAAATCAAATTGACGACATGATGCATGTCTTCATTTAAATGACGACTACTTACGCAGTCTTCAATTTTTAAAATGACGCCCTTGTCAGGGGCGCTATTTTTAACAGGGCTGAAAAATATGGTTATTAATACTGTAAAATAGTGTGATAAAATATGCTTAAAAACTTTTTAATATAAAATAATGTGATAAAATATGCTTAAAAACTCATGAAAATCATGCTAACAAACTAAGTTCAAAATCATAAAGATCACAGTAATATGTGACAGGCTATTAAAATAACATGGTATATACATGATTTATAGCATGGTTGATGAGTTAAACGGACTCTAAGCATGCAGTATTTAACCTATTTAGCTACTAGTTAGGCAAGGATTTGAGAACACCTACCTTTTGACGTGTGATACGAGATTCAGAGCTACAGCAGGATCGCAACAGGATGTAGCCTCGGGAGGAAGACGCTCCTACAGCACAGCAATAGCCTCTGACAATGCTACGGATGGGATTAGTTATAGGGAATGATAAGGCATTGGTTAATGCCTTGTGGGTCATGCTGAGTGGGCATTATTTTTGCCAGCTCGAATGGGTTGCTCGTGTCTCAATCTTCTAGAATCACATGTTTAAATGACGCCCGTGTAAAGGGTCGTTCATTTAATAAATGACGCCTTGCATGAGGACGTCATTTATTTGGGTAGCATTATTAATGGAAATGACGCCTTGCAAGAGGGCGTCATTTGTTAGACAACTCTGCCCCACTCACGTGTTCTGTATATATATATTAATACTCATGTATACATGGTCTTCAAGTTTTCAATTGACGCCCTAGTGAGGGGCGTCAATTCACTAAGTGGACAAGGTGGAAGTCCGCTTACGTACAAATCATGGCCCATGTGTTTAAAGGTGTTTTGTAAATTTATATACTAACCCTTTCATGATTTATTTCTTTGTATAAGACCTCCTAAGTAAGATTCCTTACCCATATGAATATAGTTGGAATGTACATTTGTATTCTAGTCCTCATATAATTTAATTTCTTAAACAAAACCTAGAATTTTATTAAGAAGAGTAGGTTACGTATTTCATAAGTTAAGATTTCCATGTTAACTTCAAAGATTTTTATCTTTACAAATTGAGGGAATTTGTTTGTGAAATTTTAGAGGTGAGACCCTTACATTTTTCTCTATTTTTACATATAAATTTTTTTAAAAAATTATTTTTAAATAAAAAGTGACACTATTCATGTCACTATTCATGTTTAGGAAATAACGACTTAGCATATGTCGTTATTTTGAACGGAGGTTTTTTTGTATTCACTCTACACTAACTAAAATTGTCTATATACCATTTCTCACTTTATAAATTATGTTTATCCTTTAACACTTCATCTATATACCCTTATTTCTTCAAAATAATGATATAATGTAAAAGTTGAAATATGAAAATTTTTAAAATATGAAAATATGAATTGGCATCTTGTAAAAGTGATGTTTAACGTTTAAAACACTATCTATATAACCTATTTTCTTTTTCTTTGGAATAGTGTAATATTAATTTCCCAAGTGATTGAAAATATAAATTGGCATTTCCTAAAATATATTTTGGCATCTTCTAAAGCATCTATTGGTAATTAAATATTTTAAATGGTTAAATCAATAGAATTAGAATATGAGTTCAATAATTAAATATATATATATATATATATATTTTTATATATAACTATTTTAAAATCCTCGGGTTTTACACCCTTCCCTACTTAAAAGAATTTGGTCCTCAAATTCAACTGTATAAGGATATTGTGGAAAGTGTAAAATACTTACAGTTTAGAATAATTCTGGATATCTTCTTTTTATAGATTCTTCGGTCTCCCAAGTTACTTCTTGTTCCGCGCATCGATTCCATTGAATTTTCACCATAGGGATCGTCTTGCTCCTTAGAACTCGGACTTCACGGTCGAGGATCCGCATCAGCCTTTGCTCATAAGTGAGATCTCTTTGAATCACCAAATCGGCATGGTCGATGACGTGAGAAGGGTCGTGCACATATTTCTTCAGCATAGATATATGGAATACATTGTGCACTTCCGAGAGTTGAGGAGGTAAAGCAATACGGTAGGCCACCTCGCCCACTCTTTCCAATACTTCGAATGGACCGATAAACCTCGGTGTGAGCTTGCCCTTAACATCGAATCTTCTAATACCTCGGCCAGGAGATACCTTGAGAAATACATGGTCACCAACTTGGAACTCCAAATCTGTCATTCTATTATCAGCATAAGATTTTTGCCTGCACTGAGCTACCTTGAGTCCCTCTCTGATAAGGTGTATCTTCTCAGTCGAATCTCTAACCATATCTGGGCCTAGAATTTGTCTTTCACCGACTTCTTCCCAGCATATTGGAGAACGACAACTCCTGCCATAAAGCGCCTCCAAAGGTGCCATTTGAATACTAGCTGGATAGCTGTTATTATAGGCAAATTCGACTAGGGATAAGTGGTCGTGCCAGCTTCCGCCGAAATCTATAATACATGCCCTTAACATATCTTCAACAACCTGATTTGTCCTTTCAGTCTGACCATCTGTCTGGGGATGGAAAGCAGTGCTGAAATTAAGTTTCATCCCCAGAGAGTGTTGTAGACCCTTCCAAAATGAGAGGTGAAGCGTGGGTCTCGGTCAGATACGATCGAGATGGGAACTCCATGCAATCTAACCATCTCCTTAATATATAGGGCAGCAAGTAGGTCAACTGACCATCGACTTTTGATGGGTAAGAAATTGGCCGATTTAGTTAACCGGTCGATAGTTACCCAAATTCCATCATATCTGCCCCTAGACTTAGGCAAACCCATGATAAAGTCCATGCCAATGTCTTCCCACTTCCACTTGAGAATATCCAGCGGATGTAGCTTTTCGGCGGGTTTTTGATGTTCCGCCTTCACTTGTTGGCATGTGAGGTAATGAGACACAAAGTCTGCTACCTCCCTTTTCATGTTAAGCCACCAGAAAGTTCTTTTCAAGTCTTGGTACATCTTAGTGGCCCCAGGGTGGATTGTGTACCTCGATCTATGAGCTTCTTCAAGAATCTTCTTCTTCAATTCGGGACAGTCGGGCACACATGTCCGTTCATGAAATAGCAATCTACCATCAGGTGCCAGCTTGAAATCCAGTCTCTCATCCAGTTTGCTCTTTATCTCCACTATCGAGGGATCCTCTTCTTGTAGCTTCTTGATTTCAGGTAGCAAATCTGGATGTAGGCTCATATGAGATAGAATAATACACATGTTCTTCTCATCTATGCTGATATCAAGTTTAGTGAATTTCTCAAACAGTTTCCATTCTTGTATCATGCAGTTGGCCAATATTGTTCTCGACTTTCGACTAAGGGCACCAGCTACGGAATTACCCTTACCAGGATGGTACTGTATAGTGAAGTCGAAATCCTTGAGATACTCGAGCCAACGCCTTTGCCGCATGTTCAGCTCCTTTTGGGAGAATAAGTACTTGAGGCTTTTATGATCGGAGTACATAGTGAATTGTTCTCCGTAGATATAGTGCCTCCAGATCTTCAAAGCGAATGCTACTGCGGCCAGTTCTCAGTCGTGAATTGGGTAGTTCTCTTCATGTTTCTTCAATTGTCGGGAAGAGTATGCAATGACTCTCCCATTCTGCATCAATACACATCCGAGGCCAATACCAGAAGCATCGGTATATACCTCATATTTTTCTCCTTCCATTGGTAATGATAAGACTGGAGCAGTGGTCAAGAGATCTTTCAAAGTTTGCAAACTCTTTTCACAGTCTTCCTTCCACTCATAAGGCACTTCCTTGCGGGTTAACATGGTCAGAGGAACAACAATTTTGGAGAAGTCCTTGATAAAACGTCGGTAGTAACCAGCTAGACCCAAGAAGCTTCGAATCTCAGTTGCATTTGTGGGTCGTTCCCAGTTCTTCACGGCTTCGACCTTTGATGGGTCAACAGCAACTCCATTCTTCGAAACGATATGACCTCAGAAGGATACTTCCTCGAGCCAAAACTCGCATTTGTTGAATTTGGCATATAGCTTGTTTTCCCTTAATATCTACAATGCCTTCTTGAGGTGTTCTTCATGATCCTCTTCGGTCTTTGAATATATTAGAATATCATCAATAAAGACCACAATAAATTGGTCTAAATAGGGCCTGAATATGCTGTTCATTAACTACATAAAAGCTGCGGGGGCATTTGTTAGTCCGAAAGGCATAACATTAAATTCGTAATGCCCATACCTGCTTCGATCATCAATTGGTGGTAACCAGAACGAAGATCAATCTTAGAGAAATATAAAGCTCCAGATAGTTTATCGAACAGCTCATCAATCCTTGGCAGTGGATACTTGTTCTTGATTGTAAGGTGATTTAGCTGTCGATAATCTATGCATAATCTCATCGATCCGTCCTTCTTTTTGACTAATAGCACGGGTGCTCCCCATGGGGAAGTACTCGGCCTGATGAAACCCTTGTTCAATAACTCCATTAGCTGCTCCTTTAGTTCCTTCAGCTCAGCAGGGGACATTCTGTACGGTGCCCTGGAAACAGGACTAGCACCGGGGACAAGGTCGATTGTAAACGACACTTCCCTTTCCGGGGGTAAGCCGGGCAATTCTTCTGGAAAAATATCGAGAAAATCCCGAATAACACGGATGTCTTCAAGTTTAACCTTCTCGACTTCCGTGCCAGTCACGAGTGCTATAAAAGTCATGCATCCCTTATTCATAAGTTTACTAGCTCGGAGTGTTGATATAAGAAGTGATTTACTCCGAGGGCTATTGTAAACTAGCTCTGGAAAATCCAAGAAAGTTACCTTGCCATGTCGGCAATCTACAGTTGCTTGGTATGTGGATAGCCAGTCGGCACCTAGTATGACGTCATAACCCTTCATATCTAGGCATATCAGGTCAACAGGTAAATTACTTCTGAAGAGGCGAGATCTCGCGCTGAGTCCTGAGCGGGCTATGGATCACCAGAAGATGAATCTGCAAGAGAGGGAAACGTATCAGAGGGCCCAGGGGATCTCCCTGGGGGAAAACCCTCCGATGGCTAAGTCAGTAGAGCTATGGTGGAAGCGATAATGGGGGGAGGAGAGAGCTGATGCGCGAGAATCCTCTCCACCAGAGGGTGAAGCGAATCGTGCTCCGGAGCTTAGGGTGTGTGAATGCCTTGTTTCTCTTACCTTCTTCCGGAGGGTATCCCTTGCTTAAATAGTGCGTCGCCTTCAGGAGTCCTGCAAGCTGAGGGGTTCCCGGCGGGAGTTACGTCTTTAACGGGGGCTTTCATGGCCTGATCGTGGGAACGTTATTCCTTTGGAGTCCGACGGCTCCCCTGACTCTCCCGCTGGCGGGGGACTCTGAACGGCTGCACATGCGGATAATCAACCGGCCTTACCGAGCCTCGGGGGTGCTAGCTCTTGTCCGAGCGATAGGCATGGCCCGGCGAAGGCGGGGTCGGATAGGTCGGCTAGAGCCTATCTCTCTCGGACGGGGAGAGGGCGTTAGGCCGGACTTTCCTTGGGACCTGACCGTTGTCTCGGGCCCTCCGAGCCTAGAAGGCCACCGAGGAGAGTTAGTTCCTCGAGTCTTATTTATTGGGCTTTTCTTCCCTAAGTGGGCCCTGTGGGCTATCACTCGGGTGGGCTCGCCTGGTTGGACCTTGTGGGTCTTGTTGGGCTGCCTTTGTGGTGGGCTGCGGAAATCCCCCTCTCCACTTGTCCCCCTCCTACTCCCGAGCCAAGGAGGCTCGGATGAGTAGTTTTTCAAGGCTTTGGACTGGCGTGGCTCAGGTGGGTGGAATTCCGTTGGCGTTATGGAGCCACTTATAGCGGTCGCCGAGGCCCGTAATGATGATCCTGACGGATTCGAAACGAAGGCCCCCCCCCTTTTTCTCAGAGCACGGAACGGCGCGCCGCCACCCTCAGGGGTTTTTAGGGGGCGCTGTTCATCATTCTAGGCTTCCAGGGTTTTAGGCTTTCCTTGCTTCTTGATGCGCCGTGAGAGCACAGCGGAGACGCGGAGCCTTACGGTGGCATTCGTGGAGTTGGCGAGGATAACCGCAGAGGCGGTCCGGCAACTTCCTTCTCCCCCGGAGTCTTCAAGCTCGTACGAGGGATCTTCCCCCGACTCGATGGCGGATCAGAGTCCGGAGCTTGTGCCGGAGAGGCGGGAACCCGTCCCCAACTGCAGTGAGTTGGGGGAAGCGGAGGTGCGGATGCTGGAGCATCGTTTTCGCCTGCCTCTCAGATACAGCTTTGCTGCCGCCGCTCCGCACGAGATGAGTCTGGATGATCGCGGGGAGCACATTTGCACCTTTCTTCTGGCTTGGAAGAGCGGATTTCGTCTCCCTTTCGATCCTTTCGTGCTGCAGCTTCTTAATTTTTTCCGGTTGGCGCCAATTCAGTTGGTGGCCAACTCATATCTTCTACTCTCGGCCTTCCGGATTCTTTGTCGTCAGCACGACATTTTTCCTTCCTTGGACCTCTTCCACTTCTTCTTTGAGTTGCAAGCGCACCTGTCGGCGGGGAAAGGCTTCTACTTCATCCAGGCGCAGAGGAATAGGAGCTGCATCTCGCTTGCGGCGAAGGACTCCTCGCACAAGGGGTGGAAGACCCACTTCTTCTGGGTGAAGGCGGTGGCGACGGACGAGATCTGGAGATGTCGGACCTCGCCCAACTTTCATCCGAATCTGCCCCCTCGCCAGGAGGAGTTCCCTCCCCACGTGGAGCAGCAGGCTGCCCATCTACTGGAGGACCGTCGATCGACCGAGGAGCTGGTGACGCCGGAGAACATCGAACGGTGTCTTCTCTCGCGGTTGACGTCGACAGGTACAGCTCTTGAGGCTCTTTTTCTGGGGTGGTAGCTCCTTTCCTCCTCCTGACTGGGGCTTCTCCTTGTTGCAGACGTGAGGCGGGAGCCTCTGGAGGAGGCGGCCGAGGTCATCGATCTGGGAGATGACTCAGCAGCCGATGAACCTGATGCCTCGGCGGGTCGCGCCAAGGCCCGAGACAAGGGCAAGGGGGTGGCCCCCGAGGGGTCTTCTCGATCGACCGGCCTGAAGCGCAAGGATCCCCTGGCGGGGAAACTGCTGGAGGCCGTGAAGGCCAGGAAAAGGGCCAAGAAGGCCGGCCTTTCTACCGCCGTCGGGGGCGATTCTGGCTCGGCGGCGCTCCCCCCTCAGGGGTAGGATGGGGCCGACCCCTCCGGGTTGGCTCTCCCATCCGCCGGGCGAGAGGGGGCCGAGGAGACCAGGGGCCCCTCTGAGGGAGGTGATGGGTCGGCTCTCCCCTCTGCGGGGGCAGAGGGGGCCGATGCCAGTGTGGCCGGTGCTGGGACCGAGGGATCGGTCGGCGCAGATGGGGGTTCGCCCGTGGGGGCGTTGCAGCCCCACGTGCCGGAAGTTTCTGGTGCGGCCGATCCCGCAGTGCCGGTCGAGGGTGGGGGTTCACCCGGGGAGGCGTCGCAACCCCAACCGACCGTGGCGCGCGGGGCGGTCAGCTTCGCTGCCCGAACAGGGTCTTCTGGCGGGGTGCCCAGGGTGGAGCGGTCCCCTTTGTCGGAGCCTCTGGACAGGCTCGGTATCTCGGGCGACTTGTACCGGCTCTGCCGGTCGATCGTCGAGAGGACGAGGGGGGGAGAAAGGCACAACACTCCTGCCGGGGTCCTTGATGTCCTGATGGAGGGCGGCCTGGTCATAGCTCGGACAGCGGCCGTGATGGCGGAGGCGCACGCCCGGACGGAGGCGGAATGGTCGAGGCTTGCCTGGACCCTTGGTGGATGCGAGGGAAAACTAGCCCGGCTCGAGGGGGAGCATGAGGGGCTCCGGCGGGAGTTCCTCACATTTAGGGAGTTGGCGCGGTCGAGCCGACGGGAAGCCGAGGCGCTGGCCGAGCAGCTAGCAAGGGCCCAAGAATCGCTCGAGAGGAAGAGCAAATGTCTAGAAGATGAGCGTCAGCGTCACATCGAGCTAGATGGCCTCT
This sequence comes from Amorphophallus konjac, assembly GCA_022559845.1. Classification (NCBI taxonomy): domain Eukaryota; kingdom Viridiplantae; phylum Streptophyta; class Magnoliopsida; order Alismatales; family Araceae; genus Amorphophallus; species Amorphophallus konjac. The sequence continues at coordinate 242,653,251 of CM040122.1, read as the reverse complement.
GGGAGCTTGAGCGCGGCGAGCTGCAGGATCGGGCGGAGGACGCGGAGCGCCTTCGTACTGAGGCCGAGGCGGACCGAGCCCGGGCGGAGGGCCGGACGATCGAAGCCGAGCGGAGGATGACCGAGCTAGAGGAGCGTCTGGCGAGGGCGGAAGAGCGTGCGGCCGAGGCGGAGCGGGCTCGGGTTGAGCTTGCCGGAAGGGTAGGGCAGGACGAGGCGGAGGCGATCGAGCATTACAAAGGCTCGAAAGCTTACTCGGCCGACCTGGTTAAAGCTACCCTCCCCTACTATGAGGTAGCGCTCCGCCGGGGTGCTCGAAAGGGATTCAGGCAGGGCTATCGCCGGGCGATGAGCTATGCCAATGAGCACCTTGCCGGGGGCGATTTTCCTTACGGCTAGAGTTATGACTCGGATGAGTCAGTTTCCAGCTCCTCATCCTCGGCCGGGGAAGAACCGGAGGAGTCACCTCCAGCGGGGTCACCAACTCCGGAGGCTCCGGGAGGGCTCACGACCGGGACAGTTCTCGCACAGGCGAGGTCAGTGTCCGGGCCGGCCGTCACCGAAGGTACCGGGGGTGACGCGTCCCCTACTGCTGTTCCTGAGCTTCGAAGTGGGCCCGAGGCCTGATGTATTTTGCTATATTTTGCCCCTTCCCCTTTTTGTCAGTCTTTCCTTTTGTAAGAGGACTTCTTTATGGGAGGCAATGAAGAACTTACTTTGTTTGATCGCTATCTTTGCCGTGAATTGGCTGGCGTATCGGGGGCAGTTGGAAAGTGCCGATATTCTTTGCACCGTTTTCGCATGCCGATTCGGGAGACTTCTGGTGGGGCGTCCTTTCATTCCACCATGCTTTGAAAGTCGAGGCGCTTCGCGAATCCCGCTAGGGCGGGGACCGAGGAATTGGAGGTGACCTTCCAAGGGAGGTCCTGTAGCGTGTTTTTGAGGGGGGAGTCATTTAAGGCGTGTGGCCTCCCTTGGCCTATAAAAAGGACCGAAGGGTGTTCCTTCCCTCTTAACACTTAGGACTCTCACCGGCGGTCTGCTCTTATTCCCTCGTTTTCACTCTGCGTTGCGCCGCCGTGATCGGAGCATGGAGGACCCTTCAGAAGGTGACGCCGCAGACGACGGGGAGCAGCCGGTTCCCGCTGTCCTGGAATATCGGTCGGATCCCACGGTCGCCGCGCGTGCATGAGACGGGTCCGACGGTCGCCGTGCGGATCTGGAGAGGGCTTCGACGTGTGGGGGCATGTCGTTTGCCTCCTCTTGGCTCCAGCGAGGCTTCCGGGCGGACGCCGAGATGGAGGGCGGATGGGGGAGTTAGGGATGCCGGCCGCCATTCCCCTCCGTGGGACGGGAGGAGGCGGCTCACCTCTGTCCGCAGCCACTTTCTCTCTCTTTTGTTCTTCATTTCTTTCACTCTTCGGGGGCTGCTTGCTTTCTGTTCGCCTCCAAGGAGTTGGTGGATTGGCAGAGAGGAGACCTTCACGGGGCTACTTTTTCCAGGTTGTTGCCAACTTGGAAGGTAGCCTTCCTCGCGTGAAAGATGGCCTTCTCCTTGTCATCCCTCCGTCACCCTTGTCACGGTCCACCCGAGCCAACTGGGTCGACCATCTCTTGTCCGAGCCAATTTCTACGCGAGGCAGAGTCAGTGGCTGGATGCGAGAAGGTCAAGACCGGGTCGGCCGGGCGATGGCCGTCTGCCGTGGTGTTAGATGGATTTTTGCTTTTCACTATGTAATGTATTGGCAGTTGCCTTTCTGATGTACCAACAATTATCTTGAATGAATACAAAAAGGGGGTTTTATTTTACCCGCTTTGTTGATACAGTTTTCAGAAATAAAATCTGCGTAGTGTGGTTGCGTTCCATGTCCGGGGAATGGGTTCCCCTTCCATTGTGGCCAACCTGTACGCACATTTCCCGAGCGTCTCGATCACTCGGTAGGGGCCTTCCCAGTTGGGGGATAGCTTGCCCGCCGCCTCCAGTGGTCGAGAGGCTTCGGTCTTCCTGAGGATGAAGTCCCCTAGTCAGAATTGTCTGCCCCAGACCTTGGCGTTGTAGTACCGAGTGAGGCGGCGCTGGTATTCCGTAGCTCGGACGTTCGTGATCTCTCGGAGTTCGTCTGCCAGGCCGAGGTTCTCGAGCAACTTCTGCTCGTTTGCCTCGGGCGAAAAGCTGATCACTCGGAGAGACGGATTGGCGATCTCTAACGGAACGACGGCTTCGGTGCCATATACCAGCTGAAAAGGGGTCTCACCGGTTGCCGTCCTGGGGGTTGTTCGGTGCGACCATAGTACGCTAGGCAGTTCCTCGAGCCAGCTACCCTTAGCCTTGCCGAGTCTGGTTTTTATGCCCTTCAAGATGGTTTTGTTGGCATTTTCAATTAGCCCGTTGGCCTGAGGGTGGGCGACCGAAGTGAAGTGGTTGCGGATATTTAGGTCGATGCATCTGTCTCGGAAGTACCGAGAGTCGAATTGCCGCCCGTTATCGCTCACTATCACTCGGGGGATGCCAAAGCGACAGATGATCGATTTCCAAACGAAGCCCCAAGCGACTGTCTCGGTGATCCTTGCTGTAGCTTCAGCCTCGATCCACTTGGTGAAGTAGTCGATGGCGACGATGATGAACTTCTTCTGGGATTGAGCCGTTGGGAATGGCCCAAGGATGTCGATCCCCCACCGAGCGAAAGGGTAGGGCTCGGTAAGGGTGATAAGTTCCGTGGCCGGCTGATGGACCAAATGGTTGAACCGTTGGCAACGGTCCCACTGTTGTACATAAGCCGTGCAGTCGCGCTGTAGGTTAGGCCACCAGTACCCCTGCCTTAGCAGGATTCTGGTCAGCGACCGACCTCCAGAATGTGCTCCGCACAGGCCTTGATGAATCTCTTCAACAGCTTGGCTTGCTTCGTCGGGACCGAGACACTTCAGAAGGGGCCTGGAGAACGATCTTCGGTAGAGAACGTTGTCGAGGATAACGAAGCGCCGAGCTTGGTACTTCATTCGGCGGGCTTCCCGAGGGTCGGAGGGCTCCTGGGAGTCCCATAGCCAGGACAGGTAGGGGGAGCGCCAGTCACCGGGAGTGGCCGAGTCAATGGCGAGGAGCTCCGAGTCTATGCTCGGGCGCTCTAGCTCTTCTAGGAGGACCGATCGTGTACCTTCCGGGTCTAGGGAGGAGGCCAGTCGGGAGAGGGCGTCCGCCCGAGAGTTTTGCTCCCGAGCTATTCGGACTACCTCGAACTCCTTGAACTGCTGGGCCAAGCTCCGGACCAACTGGAGGTATTTGATGATAGGTGCCTCCCGAGCTTCGTACTCGCCATTGACCTGGCTTGCAACTAGCTGGGAGTCGGTGTGGATCCTGACTCGCTCGGCCCCCAACCGTCGGGCCATGCGGGCTCCCGAGATAAGGGCCTCGTACTCGGAAGCATTATTGGACGCCAGAAAGTTGAACTTCAGGGCGTATTGCAATTCTATTCCTTCGGGGGACTTTAAGAGCATCCCTGCGCCGCTGCCGACCGAGTTGGACGATCCATCGACGAACAGCTCCCAGGTTGGCCCGGTTGCTGTCGGAGGCCAGTCCTCGACCGGAACGGTGCTCTCGGCGATGAAGTCGGCGAGCGCTCGTCCTTTGATAGCTGATCGTGGCCGATACGAGATGTCGTAGGCCCCGAGCATGATGTCCTATTTGACGAGTCGCCCCGAGGCTTCGGGATGGGCCAGAATCTTCTTCAGTGGCTCGCTGGTTAGCACGGTGATGGGATGCCCCTGGAAGTAGGGTCGGAGCCGCTTTGCGGAGGTAACTAATGCTAGCACGAGTTTCTCGGTTGCGGGGTACCTTCGCTCGGCCTCGTTGAGCACCTTGCTGGTGTAGTAGACCGACCTCTCGATTCCTGAGTCATTTTTGACTAGGACCGAGCTGACCGTTGATGGCGTCGCCGAGAGATAGAGCAACAAGACCTCGCCCGGGACGGGCTTGGAAAGCACCGGGGGCGAAGCCAGGAACTCTTTGAGCTCGGCAAATGCTGTCTGGCATTCCCCATCCCATGCGAACGTAGCAGATGCTACCTTGAGCCCCCTCATCAGCTTGAAGAAGGGCAAGCATCGTTCGGCCGCACGGGACAGGAAACGACTGAGAGCAGCGACACGCCCCGTCAGACGCTGGACGTCTTTAATACACGCGGGCGGGCGCATGTCCAGGATGGCCTGGACCTTGTCGGGGTTGGCTTCGATCCCTCGCTGAGTGACCAGGAAACCAAGGAACTTCCCGGATCTTACTCCAAAGGCGCACTTGGCGGGATTGAGCTTCATGCTGTACTTCAGGAGGGTGCCAAAAGTCTCGGCGAGGTCGGTGAAGCGGTCTTGGGCCCTCGGGGTCTTGACGAGCATGTCGTCGATGTAGGACTCGACGTTCCGACCTAACTGTCCCTCGAACATATGGTTGACCAGTCGCTGGTATGTGGCTCCAGCATTCTTCAATCCGAAGGGCATCGGATGTAGCAGTACACGCCGTAGTCGGTGATGAAGGCGGTCCTCTCGACATCTTCAGGGTTCATTCGGATCTGATGATAACCCGAATAGGCATCCAGGAAATTGAGTATCTCGTTGCCCGAGGTTGAGTCAACCAGTTGGTCGATGCTCGGTAGCGGATAGCAGTCCTTGGGGGTGGCCTTGTTCAGATCGGTGAAGTCTACGCACATTCGCCACTTGCCTGTGGTTTTCGGTACTAGGACGACGTTGGCTAGCCACGTCGGGTACAGGACCGGTCTAAAAAGACCAGTCTCTTGTCCTTTGGTGACCTGCGCCTTGATGATCGCCTGTTTCTCGGGCGCATGCTTCCTCCTCCGCTGCTGTACAGGTCTCACGGTGGTATCGAGGTTGAGCTTGTGCATCACAGTTTTCCTCTGGTATACCAGGGAGTTGATCATCGGACCAAGCGAAGACCCGAACGTACTCAGAAAGAAACTCCTTGTATTGCTGCTGTTCCTCTGGTGGTAGGTCGGCGCCGATCCTTACTCCTAGGGTCGGGTCGTCGTTCAGGAATACCGTTAATAACTCGCCACCGGGTTCGGTGGTCACGGCTTTTCCTTCGACTCCCCTGGGGCCCTTATCCTTCCCGTCCGGCCTTGACGCTTCCACCGAGATATTATAGCACCTTCTAGCCATGGCCTGGTTACCTCGGACTTCTCCCAACCCGTTTTTGGTGGGAAATTTCATTTTTTGGTGATAGGTAGATGGTACGACCTTTATTCGGCTGAGAATTTTCTGACCGAAAATGGCGTTGTACACTATCATACCTTTAATCACTATGAAGTCCACTATGACCGTAACGGTTTTGGGTGGGGTGCCGATAGTGACCGGCAGGCTTAGGGCTCCCTCGGGGTAGGTGGCCAGGCCATTAAACCCGCAAAGGGGCGTTCGGATCGGGCGGAGCTTGGATGGGTCTTCCCCCATCTTGAGAAAACAGTCATAAGATAATACATCGGGGGCGCTCCCATTATCAACCAAAATTCTGCCTACATTACAGTGATTTATCGTGGCCGAGATAACGAGGGCATCGTCATGCGGGGTGCTCAGCCCTTGCAGGTCTTGGTCGGAGAAGACTATGACCTGGGGCTCCATCGGCGGGCCTCTGGGGGGCTCTAAGGCTCGGCTGGCCCGCTCGGCATGACGTTTCCTTCCTCGGCTGGTGTCGTCGCCCGATGCCGCTCCTCCGGAGATGACGTTGATGTGGACCCCTCGGGGGGTGTTGTCGATCTCCTCTGCGGCGTCTCGGTCTTCTTTGTGCCCGGTCGTGAACCGGGCTAGATGCCCTAGACGGATGAGGCGCTCGATCTCGTCCTGGAGCTGATGGCAATCTCTGGTGTGGTGCCTGTGGTCGCCGTGGAACAGGCAATGCCTGTCCCACTTGCGGTTCTTCTACCTCATTGGCTCGGGCTGGCGGAAAAGTCCTGAGTCTTTGATGTCTTCATAGATCTCGTAGACTGGCGCAGTCAAGGGGGTGTACCGCTCGTACTTTCTCTTGCGCTCTCCTTCTCGATCGCGCTTCTTACCCGAGCCAGGGTTTGGCTCGGAGGTCCGCTTCTTGTCCCCCTCCCGACCTGAGCCGGTTGCGTCTCGGTAGGTGCTGAGTACTTCTTCGCACTCAGCGTGGCGCAATGCCAGAGTCACTAGCTCGGCAAGGGTCAAGGGAGGGTGGAGGACAAGCTCGCGGCGGAGATTCTCGTCCCGGGTGCCCCCGGTCAGTGCGGTTGTGGCTGAGGCCACATCCAGGCGGGGGATCCTGAGGGCTTCCGATTTAAATCGGTGGACGTAAGTCCGGAGCCTCTCCCCTTGCGCCTGTTTGAGAGCCAGGAGCCCTGCTACTGACCTTGGGGGGGCGCTACCGGCGAAACTCTCCTTGAAAATTCGCCCAAATTGCCTGAAGTCTCGGATGGACCCAGGGGCGAGGGCCCGGAACCATGCCTGAGCGCCTTGGACCAGGGTGGCCGCGAAGGCTCGGCATTTGATGGGATCCGGCGTTCCATGCAGGGTCACCAGGGCATCGAAGCTATCGTAGTGGTCGGCTGGGTCGCCCTGGCCGTCGTAGAGCTTGAAGGTTGTGATGGAGGCTCTGGGAGAGACCTCTGCCTTCAAGATGTACTCGGAGAAAGGGGATTTCTCCTCGTCCTCCGGGAAAGAGGTCTTCTGCAGGGCGCGGAGGAGGCGCTCTTGCTCTGCGAACCGTCTTTCAAAATCTCATAGCCGGAGAGACAGCTCTGGCTGCGGTCGCGCCGTGGGGCTGGGGGGGCGTCGTGGCGATCTCTCGGAGTACTGGTGCCCGGGCGCAGCGGCCTCGCCCCTTGCTTCCCTCTCCTCGGCGTGGAGGAAGCCTCTTGCTCCGTAGGCGGAGCATGCGAGGGTCCTCCGACGCCGTTGCGGAGGAGCTGTCGGCCGCGGAGGGTGAAGCGGCCTCCGGCGGTGTGCTGCGTCGCACTCCTTCGAGGGGGACTTCCTGACGGGGCGCGGGACCTTGCGTCCCTAGCCGCCTGGGCCCTCATGAGCTCCACGAGGATGTCCATCTTTTCATTGAGGGCCTGGAAGGCGTTGGCGCCACCGTCGAGGGGTGCCCCTGTCTCCGCCGGGGGGGGTGGCCTATTGGTGGGGATGCTGGCGTTGGAGGGGGGGCTCTGCGAGACCCTAGAGGGGGCGCCTCCCGCCGCTGCCATAGCCTTACCCTTCCCATCGGCGGATCTCCTCCCTGAGCTTCTTCTCACCATCTTGGCTCTTCGTGCGTTTCCCACAGACGGCGCCAGATGAAGAGGCGAGATCTCGCGCTGAGTCCTGAGCGGGCTATGGATCACCAGAAGATGAATCTGCAAGAGAGGGAAACGTATCAGAGGGCCAAGGGGATCTCTCTGGGGGAAAACCCTCCGATGGCTAAGTCAGTAGAGCTATGGTGGAAGCGATAATGGGGGGAGGAGAGAGCTGATGCGCGAGAATCCTCTCCACCAGAGGGTGAAGCGAATCGTGCTCAGGAGCTTAGGGTGTGTGAATGCCTTGTTTCTCTTACCTTCTTCCGGAGGGTATCCCTTGCTTAAATAGTGCGCCGCCTTCAGGAGTCCTGCAAGCTGAGGGGTTCCCGGCGGGAGTTACGTCTTTAACGGGGGCTTTCATTGCCTGATCGTGGGAACGTTATCCCCTTGGAGTCCGGCGGCTCCCCTGACTCTCCCGCTGGCGGGGGACTCTGAACGGCTGCACATGCGGATAATCAACCGGCCTTACCGAGCCTCGGGGATGCTAGCTCTTGTCCGAGCGATAGGCATGGCCCGGCGAAGGTGGGGACAGATAGGTCGGCTAGAGCCTATCTCTCTCGGACGGGGAGAGGGCGTTAGGCCGGACCTTCCTTGGGACCTGACCGTTGTCTCGGGCCCTCCGAGCCTAGAAGGCCGCCGGGGAGAGTTAGTTCCTCGAGTCTTATTTATTGGGCTTTTCTTCCCTAAGTGGGCCCTGTGGGCTATCACTCGGGGGGGCTCGCCTGGTTGGACCATGTGGGTTTTGTTGGGCTGCCTTTGTGGTGGGCTGCGGAAATCACCCTCTCCAACTTCCCTTAATCATCACTTCACAATTTGGATAGTGATAAGTGATATTAGACTCATTCCCAAGAGGTGTAGATATGACCAAATCTAACAGTTCATGTTTCTTAGAAAATGAAGCAGCAAAGTTCTTGGAAATGAATGAATGAGTTGCTCTGGTATCAAATAAAACTTGAGCAGTTTTTGAACAAATAGTAAGAGTTCCTTCCATAATTCCACCTTCAGTGGGTTCCATCTCTCGGAGAGCTTGCAGACGGCCTTGTTTCTTTACCGGACGCTTCTCGTCTTTGATGTCCTGCTCCTTCATCAGTGGGCAGTCTGGGATCTGATGCTCTCGGCTCCCGCATCGAAGACAAGCTCCTAACTTCCTGCAGCATTCCTCGGTCTTATGGCCAACTTTATCACAATACTTGCAAATTTCCTTTGATGGTATGGTGGTGGAGAATGGCCTGTCATTCTTCTGGAATTTCTTTACCTTAGAGGGCTCCCCTCCCATGAAGAACCGCTTCTTGTTGAAGGATTGTTTGAATTTTCCTAGGCTTGTGACGGGTTCCTTCTTGTCTCTTCCTCGGATTCTCTCAGATAATTCGGTGGCGTCTTCTAGCAGTTGAGCACGCCAAACCATCTCCGAATAGACTTGGATGTCCATCGGGGCAAGTTGTGTGATATAATGGGGCCGAAGCCCGTTGAGGAATCTTCTCGCCTTCATCTTTTCCGTACACACCAAGTGGGGTGCATACCTAGATAATCTGGAGAACTGGGCCTCATACTCGGCCACTTTCAAGCCCTGTTGTTTTAGAACGGCGAATTCCGTGGCCTTATTTTCCTGGATATGATCGGAGAAGTACTTATTATTGAAATGCTCCGTGAATTCATCCCATGTGACATGGTATTCTGGCAGTGTTGCTTCTTTGGATTCCCACCAGCATCGAGCGTCCCACTCTAGTTGGATTACGGCCAGTAAAACCTTCTCTTCATCTGCACATTGCATCACACGGAAGATTCGTTCCATCTCCTTTAGCCAATTCTCCGCATCCTCGAGGTCGGACGAACCCGTGAACCTCGGTGGGTTCATGTTACGGAAACTTCGGTGGAGATCTCCCGCTCCACGGTTTGCTCCGCCTTGGGCCACTTGCTGTAGTGCCTGTGTGAGGCCTTGCACGGTTCACTGAATCTCGTGCCATTGTACTCTTTCCGCAGCCATGATCCTACAAAAGAGTTAACTATGATAAAGATCATGTTTACTTGTAAGGTCGAAAGTCATTGTAGAACTTAGCCCATGGCTCTATCCATCTCACCGGGTAAGGAATATCTATCCTTGAACTTGGGTTTTACCTATTCTTGGACTCAAGTTTTTACTTAGATTTCAATTTCTAACCTTTTATTTCTTCTAGTTCCCTAGGTTTAAAAACCTAGGCTCTGATACCACGAAGACTGTCACGTCCCAAGCGCGGAAGATACTCGGATGCGTGACGCGTCTATATAGATCGTGTCATTAGAGCGATAAGAATTTTAATATACAAAATTTTGGAGTGTGCAAATGACTAAAAATTTAATAAATTCCAATAGTCCAAGTGATGTTTATTTGATTAATCAAAGGAAATAAAGATATTCCATGACAAATTTTCAAATTTAGAAAGCCAAACATTAGGCTACACGACTTAACACAAAGTTTATACCACTAATTGACATAACTGGGAATACAAGGTAGACTCAAATAAATTCAAAGACTCGACTGACTAATGATAAATGGATGGCATTCTAGCACTCTTCACTCGACCTCAAACCCATTCTTGTCGCTATCTGAATCACCTGAAAATGTTAGGAAGCAACTGGATGAGCGAATCGCTCAGTAGGAATTACATCTCAAATTCGAGCAATCTTTACGTGAATTACAATTTACATGTATTATCAGTATGGCTATGAATGATGTACGTATAAAAGAATCAGGTATGCAGGTATATCTATACATGATGAATAATAAGAGATAAGAGCTGTATACAGAGAGTATATCAAGATTTCAAGTATTTGACAAGCAGTATTTCAAGAATTATATATGTAAATGCCACTTCGGGTCTAGCAGGGATTCATGTACGATTACGAATTCAAGTGCGAGTATGTACTCATGTACAAGTATATCTCAGGTACGAGCAAGTAAAATTTAATTCAAGCAAGTAAAGTTAAGTACGTATCAGTAGAATTGGCTATTTCAATCAAGCAAGTATTTCGCCCTTTCTCGGGCCACAAGTCAAGTATTGCCCGTTCTAGGCCACGCAAGTCAAGTCAAGTGAGTAAAGAGAGAGTAGGGTGGAGTGTCTCAAGTCAAGCAAGTACTCCGGTGCAATGCTAAACACCGTGGTCAATAAACTCCCATAGGCATAAGCACCTTCGGGTGCTCCTCTCAGGACCAGACCAGGCCCTATATGCACAGCATTTCATGTATTACCTTTGACATCCACTCTCATTTATAGCCAATATGGAGTTTCAAGGGTTGCTTTAATAGGATATACAAGGTAGATTTTTATGAAATGGAATTCAAGGACTCATAATATGCAAGAAAATGACTTAGGGTTGTGTCTGTGCAAACCACGATAGAAATGAGGGAAAAATTATCAATTTATATACTTTTTCCTAAACAAAAACTCTAGATAACTCTATAGTGAGGTTAAAAAAAAGTTAGAACATCCCATAAGGGCCATTATGCAATTATGCCAGTTTACTATTTATGAATACTATTCATTACTATTCATTACTATTCACTTACTATTCATTACTGTTCACTTACTATTCATTTATACTATTCACGCAAAATAACACCCTTCACTGAGTCGTCATTTTAGTGAATGACGACTTTTTAAACAGTCGTCATTTCTAAGTTTATGTATATATTAGTCGTTTAGTATATTAATCATCTATGTGAAAAATTTAATAAATGTGAATCATGATACCTAATCTAATGCATGAGCATACCGTTAGATTCCTTATATTTTTCTCTACCTATCTACGTGTCTATATCAAAAAAATTCTTTTTTTTTGAAAAAGTGATACTATTTATTGAAATAGTGACTTTTATACACTATTCATACGGTAAAATTTCTCAAAAATTGAAAGTAAGGATATGGACATGTAGAGGACATTCCCGGGAGTTCGGAATCATGCTCATGCGAAATTGTTGGGTTTTGATATTTAATAAATTGGGGTGATTTACGCCGGGAAGGTACATTTCGTGACTCAAAACACTATTCAAACACTATTCATTTTTAATACTTTCATTAAATCAGGAATTAAGTACATAGTTAAATAGAGAAAATTATGAGGGTTCCAGAACCATATTCATGCAGGAGTTTCGTGATTAGGTTAAAAAGTTATAATTGTCCGAACATGGTGGTTCTACGTTATGAGTCACAGTTTACTATTTAAACACTATTCATTTTTAATTCTTCCAGTAAATCAGGAATCGAAGACATAGACATGTAGAGAAAAATCTCAAGGTCACAGAAATATGTTCAGTCAAAATTTTCATGGTCCGGTTTATTAGTTATAGGTTTTTGAATGTTTTGATTTACTGGTTTCTAAAAATTTCAGGAAAATGAATTGACGACATTGGTCATGTCGTCATCTAATGGACGACTGTTTGCACAGTCGTCACTTTTGTAATTGACGCCCTGGTCAGGGGCATCATTTACAAAACTGTTTCACTATTCATTCACTATTCATGTACTATTCATCCGTGTTAAAATATTCTGAATCAGGAAATTAAATTGACGACATGGGTCATGTCTTCAATTAATGGACGACTGTTTGAACAGTCTTCAATTTAGAAATTGATGCCCTGGTCTGGGGCGTCATTTACATATATTGGTACTACTCATGCACTATTCATGTACTATTCATCCGTGTGAAAAGTTTCTGAATCAGGAAGTAATGATATGAATATGTTGAGAAAAATGTCAGGACTCAGAAATGTGTTCATTTAAAATTTCATGCTTTAGTTTAATAGTTATGGATTTTTGAATGTGTTGAATTATCAGTTACTCAAAATTCCAAAAATGAATTGACGACATGATGCATGTCTTCAATTAATTGACGACTATTTGCACAGTCTTCAATTTGGTAATTGACGCCCTGGTCAGGGGCGTCATTTACAAAACTATTTCACTATTCATGCACTATTCATGTACTATTCATCAGTGTAAAAAAAACCCGAATCAGGAAGTAATGGCACGAATATGTTGAGAAAAATGTCAGGATTCCAGAAACATGTTCATGTAAAAATTTAGTGCTTTAATTTTATAGTTATGGATTTTTGAATGTGTTGAATTATCAATTACTCAAAATTCTAGAAATCAAATTGACGACGTGATGCATGCCGTCATTTAAATGACGACTGTGTCGCAGTCTTCAATTTTTAAAATGACGCCCTTGTCACGGGCGCTATTTTTAACAGGGCTGAAAAATATGGTTATTAATATTGTAAAATAGTGTGATAAAATATGCTTAAAAACTTATTAATATAAAATAGTGTGATAAAATATGCTTAAAAACTCATGAAAATCATGCTAACAAACTAAGTTCAAAATCATAAAGATCACAGTAATATGTGACAGGCTATTAAAATAACATGGTATATACATGATTTATAGCATGGTTGATGAGTTAAACGGACTCTAAGCATGCAGTATTTAACCTATTTAGCTACTAGTTGGGCAAAGATTTGAGAACACCTACCTTTTGACGTGTGATACGAGGTTCAGAGCTGCAGCAGGATTGCAACAGGATGTAACCTCGGGAGGAAGACGCTCCTGCAGCACAGCAGTAGCCTCTGATAGTGCAACGGATGGGATGAGTTATAGGGAATGATAAGGCATTGGTTAATGCCTTGTGGGTCATGCTGAGTGGGCATTATTTTTGTCAGCTCGAATGGGTTGCTCGTGTCTCAATCTTCTAGAATCACATGTTTAAATGACGCGCGTGTAAAGGGTCATTCATTTAATAAATGACGCCTTGCATGAGGGCATCATTTATTTGGGTAGCATTATTGTGACATTATTAATGGAAATGACGCCTTGCAAGAGGGCGTCATTTGTTAGATAACTCTGCCCCACTCACGTGTTCTGTATATATATATTAATACTCCTGTATACATGGTCTTCAAGTTTTCAATTGACGCCCTAGTGAGGGGCGTCAATTCACTAAGTGGACAAGGTGGAAGTCCACTTTCGTACAAATCATGGCCCATGTGTTTAAAGGTGTTTTGTAAATTTATATACTAACCCTTTCATGATTTATTTCTTTGTATCAGACCTCCAAAGTAAGATTCCTTACCCATATGCATATAGTTGGAATGTACATTTGTATTCTAGTCGTCATATAATTTAATTTCTTAAACAAAACCTAGAATTTTATTAAGAAGAGTAGGTTACGTATTTCATAAGTTAAGATTTCCATGTTAGCTTCAAAGATTTTTATCTTTAAAAATTGAGGGAATTTGTTTGTGAAATTTCAGGGGTGAGACCCTTACATTTTTCTCTATTTTTACATATAAATTTTTTTAAAAAATTCTTTTTAAATAAAAAGTGGTACTATTCACGTCACTATTCATGTTTAGGAAATAACGACTTAGCATATGTCGTTATTTTGAACGGAGGTTTTTTTGTATTCACTCTACACTAACTAAAATTATCTATATACCATTTCTCACTTTCTAAATTATGTTTATCCTTTAACACTTCATCTATATACCCTTATTTCTTCAAAATAATGATATAATGTAAAAGTTGAAATATGAAATTTTCTAAATTATGAAAATATGAATTGGCATCTTGTAAAAGTGATGTTTAACCTTTAAAACACTATCTATATAACCTATTTTCTATTTCTTTGGAATAGTGTAATATTAATTACCTAAGTGATTGAAAATATAAATTGGCATTTCCTAAAATATAATTTGGCATCTTCTAAAGCATCTATTGGTAATTAAATATTTTAAATGGTCAAATCAATAGAATTAGAATATGAGTTCAATAATTAAATATATATATATATATAATTTTTTTGTATATTCCTATTTTAAAATCCTCGGGTGTTACACCCTCCCCTACTTAAAGAATTTGGTCCCCAAATTCAACTGTATAAGGATATTGTAGAAAGTATAAAATACTTGCAGTTTAGAAAAATTCTGGATATCTTCTTTTTATAGATTCTTCGGTCTCCCAAGTTGCTTCTTGTTCCGCGCATCGATTCCATTGAATTTTCACCATAGGGATCGTCTTGCTCTTTAGAACTCAGACTTCGCGGTCGAGGATCCGCATCGGCCTTTGCTCATAAGTGAGATCTCTTTGAATCACCAAATCGGCATGGTCGATGACGTGAGAAGGGTCATGCACATATTTCTTCAGCATAGATATATGGAATACATTGTGCACTTCCGAGAGTTGAGGAGGTAAAGCAATACGGTAGGCCACCTCGCCCACTCTTTCCAATACTTCGAATGGACCGATAAACCTCGGTGTGAGCTTGCCCTTAACACCGAATCTTCTAATACCTCGGCCAGGAGATACCTTGAGAAATACATGGTCACCAACTTGGAACTCCAAATCTCTCCTTCTATTATCAGCATAAGATTTTTGCCTGCACTGAGCTACCTTGAGTCTCTCTCTGATAAGGTGTATCTTCTCAGTCGAATCTCTAATCATATCGGGGCCTAGAATTTATCTTTCACCGACTTCTTCCCAGCATATTAAAGAACGACAACTCCTACCATAAAGCGCCTCCAAAGGTGCCATTTGAATACTAGCTTGATAGCTGTTATTATAGGCAAATTCGACTAGGGATAAGTGGTCGTGCCAGCTTCCGCCGAAATCTATAATATATGCCCTTAACATATCTTCAACAACCTGATTTGTCCTTTCAGTCTGACCATCTGTCTGGGGATGGAAAGTAGTGTTGAAATTAAGTTTCGTCCCCAGAGAGTGTTGTAGACCCTTCCAAAAATGAGAGGTGAAGGGTGGGTCTCGGTCAGATACGATCGAGATGGGAACTCCATGCAATCTAACCATCTCCTTAATATACAGGGCAGCAAGTACGTCGACTGACCATCGACTTTTGATGGGTAAGAAATGGGCCGATTTAGTTAACCGGTCGATAATTACCCAAATTCCATCATATCTGCCCCTAGACTTTGGCAAACCCATGATAAAGTCCATGCCAATGTCTTCCCACTTCCACTTGAGAATATCCAGCGGATGTAGCTTTCCGGCGGGTTTTTGATGTTCCGCCTTCACTTGTTGGCATGTGAGGCAATGAGACACAAAGTCTGCTACCTCCCTTTTCATGTTACGTCCACCAGAAAGTTCTTTTCAAGTCTTGGTACATCTTAGTGGCCCCAGGGTGGATTGTGTACCTCGATCTATGAGCTTCTTCAAGAATCTTCTTTTTCAATTCGGGACAGTCGGGCACACATGTCCGTTCATGAAATAGCAATCTACCATCAGGTGCCAGCTTGAAATCCAGTCTCTCGTCCAGTTTGCTCTTTATCTCCACTAGCGAGGGATCCTCTTCTTGTAGCTTCTTGATTTCAGGTAGCAAATCTGGATGTAGGCTCATATGAGATAGAATAATACACATGTTCTTCTCATCTGTGCTGATATCAAGCTCAGAGAATTTCTCCAGCAGTTTCCATTCTTGTATCATGCAGTTGGCCAATATTATTCTTGGCTTTCGACTAAGGGCATCAGCTACGGAATTACCCTTACCAGGATGGTACTGTATAGTGAAGTCGAAATCCTTGAGATACTCGAGCCAACGCCTTTGCCGCATGTTCAGCTCCTTTTGGGAGAATAAGTACTTGAGGCTTTTATGATCGGAGTACACAGTGAATTGTTCTCCGTAGAGATAGTGCCTCCAGATCTTCAAAGCGAATACTACTGCGGCCAGTTCTAAGTCGTGAACCGGGTAGTTCTCTTCATGTTTCTTCAATTGTCGGGAAGAGTATGCAATGACTCTCCCATTCTGCATCAATACACATCCGAGGCCAATACCAGAAGCATCGGTATATACCTCGTATTTTTCTCCTTCCATTGGTAATGATAAGACTGGAGCAGTGGTCAAGAGATCCTTCAAAGTTTGGAAACTCTTTTCACAATCTTCCTTCCACTCATAAGGCACTTCCTTGCGGGTTAACCTGGTTAGAGGAACAGCAATTTTGGAGAAGTCCTTGATAAAACGTCGGTAGTAACCAGCTAGACCCAAGAAGCTCCGAATCTCAGTTGCATTTGTGGGTCGTTCCCAGTTCTTCACGGCTTCGACCTTTAATGGGTCAAGAGTAATTCGTTCTTCGAAACGCTATGACCTAAGAAGGATACTTCCTCGAGCCAAAACTCGCATTTGCTGAATTTGGCATATAGCTTGTTTTCCCTTAATATCTGCAATGCCTTCTTGAGGTGTTCTTCATGATCCTCTTCGGTCTTTGAATATATCAGAATATCATCAATAAAGACCACAATAAATTGGTCTAAATAGGGCCTGAATATGTTATTCATTAACTGCATAAAAGCTGCGGGGGCATTTGTTAGTCCGAAAGGCATAACAGTAAATTCGTAATGCCCATACCTGCTTCGGAATGCAGTTTTATGAATGTCTTCTTCTTTGATCTTCAATTGGTGGTAACCAGAACGAAGATCAATCTTGGAGAAATATAAAGCTCCAGATAGTTGACCGAACAGCTCATCAATCATTGGCAGTGGATACTTGTTCTTGATTGTAAGGTGATTTAGCTATCGATAATCTATGCATAATCTCATCGATCCGTCCTTCTTTTTGACGAATAGCACGGGTGCTCCCCATGGGAAAGTACTCGGCCTGATGAAACCCTTGTTCAATAACTCCATTAGCTGCTCCTTTAGTTCCTTCAGCTCAGCAGGGGACATTCTGTACGGTGCCCTAGAAACAGGACCAGCACCGGGGACAAGGTCGATTGTAAACGACACTTCCCTTTCCGGGGGTAAGCCGGGCAATTCTTCTGGAAAAATATCGAGAAAATCTCGAATAACACGGATGTCTTCAAGTTTAACCTTCTCGACTTCTGTGCCAGTCACGAGTGCTATAAAAGCCATGCATCCCTTATTCATAAGTTTACTAGCTCGGAGTGCTGATATAAGAAGTGATTTACTCCGAGGGCTATTGTAAACTGGCTCTGGGAAATCCACGAAAGTTACCTTGCCATGACGGCAATCTACAGTTGCTTGGTATGTGGATAGCCAGTCGACACCTAGTATGACGTCATAACCCTTCATATCTAGGCATATCAGGTCAGCAAGTAAATTACTTCCCTTAATCATCACTTCACAATTTGGATAGTGATAAGTGATATTAGACTCATTCCCAAGAGGTGTAGATATGACCAAATCTAACAGTTCATGTTTCTTAGAAAATGAAGCAGCAAAGTTCTTGGAAACGAATGAATGAGTTGCTCCGGTATCAAATAAAACTTGAGCAGTTTTTGAACAAATAGTGAGAGTACCTTCCACAATTCCACCTTCAGTGGGTTCCGTCTCTCGGAGAGCTTGCAGACGGCCTTGTTTCTTTACCGGACGCTTCTCGTCTTTGATGTCCTGCTCCTTCATCAGTGGGCAGTCTGGGATCCGATGCTCTCGGCTCCCGCATCGAAGACAAGCTCCTAACTTCCTGCAGCATTCCTCGGTCTTATGGCCAGCTTTATCACAATACTTGCAAATTTCCTTTGATGGTGTGGTGGTGGAGAATGGCCTGTCATTCTTCTAGAATTTCTTTACCTTGGAGGGCTCCCCTCCCATGAAGAACCGCTTCTTGTTGAAGGATTGTTTGAATTTTCCCGGGCTTGTGACGGGTTCCTTCTTGTCTCTTCCTCGGATTCTCTCAGATAATTCGGTGGCGTCTTCTAGCAGTTGAGCATGCCGAACCATCTCTGAATAGACTTGGATGTCCATCGGGGCAAGTTGTGTGATATAATGGGGCCGAAGCCCGTTGAGGAATCTTCTCGCCTTCATCTTTTCCATACACACCAAGTGGGGTGCATACCAAGATAATCTGGAGAACTGGGCCTCATACTCGGCCACTTTCAAGCCCCGTTGTTTTAGAACGGCGAATTCTGTGGCCTTCTTTTCCTGGATATGATCGGAGAAGTACTTGTTGTTGAAATGCTCCGTGAATTCATCCCATGCGACATGGTATTATGGCAGTGTTGCTTCTATGGATTCCCACCAGCATCGAGCGTCCCGCTCTAGTTGGAATACGGCCAGTAAAACCTTATCTTCATCCGCGCATTGCATCACACGGAAGATTCGTTCCATCTCCTTTAGCCAATTCTCGGCATCCTCGAGGTCGGACGAACCCGTGAACCTCGGTGGGTTCATGTTACGGAAACTTCGGTGGAGATCTCCCGCTCCACGGTTTGCTCCGCCTTGGGTCACTTGCTGTAGTGCCTGTGTGAGGCCTTGCACGGTGCGCTGCATCTCGCGCCATTGTGCTCTTTCCGCAGCCATGATCCTACAAAAGAGTTAAGTATGATAAAGATTGGGTTTACTTGTAAGGTCGAAAGTCATTGTAGAACTTAGCCCATGGCTCTATCCATCTCACCGGGTAAGGTATATCTATCCTTGAACTTGGGTTTTACCTATTCTTGGACTCAAGTTTTTACTTAGATTTCAATTTCTAACCTTTTATTTCTTCTAGTTCCCTAGGTTTGAAAACCTAGGCTCTGATACCACGAAGACTGTCACGTCCCGAGCGCGGAAGATACTCGGATGCGTGACGCGTCTATATAGATCGTGTCATTAGAGTCATAAGAATTTTAATATACAAAATTTTGGAGTGCGCAAATGACTAAAAATCTAATAAATTCCAATAGTCCAAGTGATGTTTATTTGATTAATCAAAGGAAATAAAGATATTCCATGACAAATTTTCAAATTTAGAAAGCCAAACATTAGGCTACACGACTTAACACAAAGTTTATACCACTAACTGACATAACTGGGAATACAAGGTAGACTCAAATAAATTCAAAGACTCGACTAGCTAATGATAAATGGATGGCGTTCTAGCACTCTTCACTCGGCCTCAAACCCATTCTTGTCGCTATCTGAATCACCTGAAAATGTTAGGAAGCAACTGGATGAGCGAATCGCTCAGTAGGAATTACATCTCAAATTCGAGCAATCTTTACGTGAATTACAATTTACATGTATTATCAGTATGGCTATGAATGACGTACGTATAAAAGAATCGGGTATGCAGGTATATCTATACATGATGAACAATAAGAGATCAAGAGCTGTATACAGAGAGTATATCAAGATTTTAAGTATTTGACAAGCAGTATTTCAAGAATTATAGATGTAAATGCCACTTCGGGTCTAGTAGGGATTCATGTACGATTACGAATTCAAGTGCGAGTATATACTCATGTACAAGTATATCTCAGGTACGAGCAAGTAAAATTTAATTCAAGCAAGTAAAGTTAAGTACGTATCAGTAGAATTGGCTATTTCAATCAAGCAAGTATTTCGCCCTTTCTCGGGCCACAAGTCAAGTATTGCCCGTTCTAGGCCACGTAAGTCAAGTCAAGTGAGTAAAGAGAGAGTAGGGTGGAGTGCCTCAAGTCAAGCAAGTACTCCGGTGCAATGCTAAACACCGTGGTCAATAAACTCCTATGGGCACAAGTACCTTCGGGTGCTCCTCCCAAGACCAGACCGGGCCCTATATGCACAGCATTTCATGTATTACCTTTGACATCCACTCTCATTTATAGCCAATATGGAGTTTCAAAGGTTACTTTAATAGGATATACAAGGTAGATTTTTATGGAATGGAATTCAAGGACTCATAATATGCAAGAAAATGACTTAGGGTTGCGTCTGTACAAACCACGATAGAAATGAGGGAAAAATTATCAATTTATATACTTTTTCCTAAACAAAAACTCTAGATAACTCTATAGTGAGGTTAAACAAAAGTTAGAACATCCCATAAGGGCCATTATGCAATTATGCCAGTTTACTATTTACGAATACTATTCATTACTATTCATTACTATTCATACTGTTCACTTACTATTCATTTACACTATTCACACAAAATAACACCCTTAACAGAGTCGTCATTTTAGTGAATGACGACCGTTTCTAAGTTTATGTATATATTAATCGTTTAGTATATTAATCATCCATGTGAAAAATTTAATAAATGTGAATCATGATACCTAATCTAATGCATGAGCATACCGTTAGATTCCTTATATTTTTCTCTACCTATCTACGTGTCAATATCAAAAAAATTCCTTTTTTTTGAAAAGTGATACTATTCATTGAAATAGTGACTTTTATACACTATTCATATGGTAAAAATTTCTCAGAAATAGAAAGTAAGGATATGGACAGGTAGAGGACATTCCCGAGTTCAGAATCATGCTCATGCGAAATTGTTGGGTTTTGATATTTAATAAATTATGGTGATTTACGCCGGGAAGGTACATTTCGTGACTCAAAACACTATTCAAACACCATTCATTTCTAATACTTTCATTAAATCAGAAATTAAGTACATAGTTAAATAGAGAAAATTATGAGGGTTCCAGAACCATATTCATGCAGGAGTTTCGTGATTAGGTTAAAAAGTTATAATTGTCCGAACATGGTAGTTCTACGTTATGAGTCACAGTTTACTATTTAAACACTATTCATTTTTAATTCTTCCAGTAAATCAGGAATCGAAGACATAGACATGTAGAGAAAAATCTCAAGGTAATAGAAATATGTTCAGTCAAAATTTTCATGGTCCGGTTTATTAGTTATAGGTTTTTAAATGTTTTGATTTACTGGTTTCTAAAAATTTCAAGAAAATGAATTGACGAATGGACGATTGTTTGCACAGTCGTCACTTTTGTAATTGACGCCCTGGTCAGGGGCGTCATTTACAAAACTATTTCACTATTCATTCACTATTCATGTACTATTCATCTGTGTTAAAATATTCTGAATCAGGAAATTAAATTGATGACATGGGTCATGTCTTCAATTAATGGACGACTGTTTGAATAGTATTCAATTTAGAAATTGACGCCCTGGTCAGGGGCGTCATTTACATATATTGGTACTATTCATGCACTATTCATGTACTATTCATCCGTGTGAAAAGTTTCTGAATCAGGAAGTAATGATATGAATATGTTGAGAAAAATGTCAGGATTCCAGAAACATGTTCATGTAAAAATTTCATGATTTAGTTTGATAGTTATGGATTTTTGAATGTGTTGAATTATCAATTACTCAAAATTCCAGAAAATGAATTGACGACATGATGCATGTCTTCAATTAATTGACGACTGTTTGCACAGTCTTCAATTTGGTAATTGACGCCCTGGTCAGGGGCGTCATTTACAAAACTGTTTCACTATTCACACACTATTCAGGCACTATTCATCTGTATAAAAATACTCTAAATCAGGAAGTAATTATACGAATATGTAGAGAAAAAATGTCAGGATTCCAGAAACATGTTCATACAAAAATTTAGTGCTTTAGTTTAATCGGTATGGATTTTTGAATGTGTTGAATTATCAATTACTCAAAATCCGAGAAATCAAATTGACGACATGATGCATGTCTTCATTTAAATGATGACTGCTTACGCAGTCTTCAATTTTTAAAATGACGCCCTTGTCAGGGGCGCTATTTTTAACAGGGTGATAAATATGGTTATTAATATTGTAAAATAGTGTGATAAAATATGCTTAAGAACTTATTAATATAAAATAGTGTGATAAAATATGCTTAAAAACTCATGAAAATCATGCTAACAAACTAAGTTCAAAATCATAAAGATCACAGTAATATGTGACAGGCTATTAAAATAACATGGTATATACATGATTTATAGCATGGTTGATGAGTTAAACGGACTCTAAGCATGCAGTATTTAACCTATTTAGCTACTAGTTAGGCAAGGATTTGAGAACACCTATCTTCTGACTTGTGATACGAGGTTCAGAGCTGTAGGAGGATCGCAACAGGATGTAGCCTCGGGAGGAAGACGCTCCTGCAGCACAGCAGTAGCCTCTGACAGTGCTACGGATGGGATTAGTTATAGGGAATGATAAGGCTTTGGTTAATGCCTTGTGGGTCATGCTGAGTGGGCATTATTTTTGTCAGCTCGAATGGGTTGCTCGTGTCTGAGTCATCTAGAATCACATGTTTAAATGACGCCCGTGTAAAGGGTCGTTCATTTAATAAATGACGCCTTGCATGAGGGCGTCATTTATTTTGGTAGCATTATTGTGGCATTATTAATGGAAATGACGTCTTGCAAGAGGGCGTCATTTGTTAGACAACTCTGCCCCACTCACGTGTTCTGTATATATATATTAATACTTTAATAGAATGAGGTCCTATTCAAATTGATGCCTGTATACATGGTCTTCAAGTTTTCAATTGACGCCCTAGTGAGGGGAGTCAATTCACTAAGTGGACAAGGTGGAAGTCCACTTACATACAAATCATGGCCCATGTGTTTAAAGGTGTTTTGTAAATTTATATACTAACCCTTTCATGATTTATTTCTTTGTAGAAGACCTCCTAAGTAAGATTCCTTACCCATATGCATATAGTTGGAATGTACATTTGTATTCTAGTCCTCATTTAATTTAATTTCTTCAAAAACCTAGAATTTTATTAAGAAGAGTAGGTTACGTATTTCATAAGTTAAAATTTCCATGTTAACTTCAATGATTTTTATCTTTAAAAATTGAGGGAATTTGTTTGTGAAATTTCAGGGGTGAGACCCTTACATTTTTCTCTATTTTTACATATAAATGTTTTTGAAAAATTCTTTTTAAATAAAAAGTGGCACTATTCACATCACTATTCATGTTTAGGAAATAATGATTTAGCATATGTCGTTATTTTGAACGGAGGTTTTTTTGTATTCACTCTACACTAACTAAAATTGTCTATATACCCTTTCTCACTTTCTAAATTATTTTTATCCTTTAACACTTCATCTATATACCCTTATTTCTTCAAAATATTGATACAATGTAAAAGTTGAAATATGAAATTTTCTAAATTATGAAAATATGAATTGGCATCTTGTAAAAGTGATGCTTAAACTTTAAAACACTATCTATATAACCTATTTTCTATTTCTTTGGAATAGTGTAATATTAATTTCCTAAGTGATTGAAAATATAAATTGGCATTTCCTAAAATATAATTTGGCATCTTCTAAAGCATCTATTGGTAATTAAATATTTTAAATGGTTAAATCAATAGAATTAGAATATGAGTTCAATAATTAAATATATATATATATATAATTTTTTTTGTATATTCCTATTTTAAAATCCTCGGGTGTTACACTGGTGGTTATTGGTCTTATATTGGTTTGATAAAGCATGTTCTTTAAATGATCAATTCGGCTGCTCAAGTTTCATGAATTGTTTTCATAGGTTTGAAATTCAATGTGCTCAACACACCTTCATTGGCTTTTGTTGAATTGGGCTTAATTCATCCTTCATGTATTTGGGTTGATCTGAGTTCATGTATTGGTAATACATGGCAATTTGAATTCACTTCACTGCTTGAGGATTAAGTGCTTTCCAAATTGCCTTCATGCTTATATCTCTTGGGGTCTTGTAGCTATCAAGAGATTCATGTCAACTTTGATGTACCTCATTGGAGAAAGTCTTGATGGTTTTCATATCTTCATTGCATGGTTTTGGAAATCTGAGACTGAACTTGATTTGCTTGCTATATGAACTTGGAGTGGCATTGTACTAATGTGAATTTCTTGTAAGTGCAGGCTCTTAAATGTCCACAAATATTGAATCCATGGTAAGCTTCCACTCTTATTGCAATCCCTTGGATCCTTGGTATAAGTTCATGTTAATATGGTTTTCCAAGTGCCAAGATTGGGTTGATTCATGTATCTTGGCCTTGGGGTTTATTTGGTTGCTTAACTGCCCTTTATTATATAAGGCTTCTTAATGCATCATGGTCATTTTGATTCCTAAACTTGCTTTCAAAATCTGGTTTGATGTATGTTTTAAAGACCCCTCATGCATCTCATTTCATAGTTTTTGAATAGGGTTGGTCTTATATTGGTTTTATAAAGCATGTTCTTTAAATGATCAATTCGGCTGCTCAAGTTTCATGAATTGTTTTCATAGGTTTGAAATTCAATATGCTCAACACACACTCATTGGCTTTTGTTGAATTGGGCTTAATTCATCCTTCATGTATTTGGGTTGATCTGAGTTCATGTATTGGTAATACATGGCAATTTGAATTCACTTCACTGCTTGAGGATTCAGTGCTTTACAAATTGCCTTCATGCTTATATCTCTTGGGGTCTTGTAGCTATCAAGAGATTCATGTCAACTTTGATGTACCTCATTGGAGAAAGTCTTGATGGTTTTCATATCTTCATTGCATGGTTTTGGAAATCTGAGACTGAACTTGATTTGCTTGCTATATGAACTTGGAGTGGCATTGTACTAATGTGAATTTCTTGTAAGTGTAGGCTCTTAAATGTCCACAAATATTGAATCCATGGTAAGCTTCCACTCTTATTGCAATCCCTTGGATCCTTGGTATAAGTTCATGTTAATATGGTTTTCCAAGTGCCAAGATTGGGTTGTTTCATGTATCTTGGCCTTGGGGTTTATTTGGTTGCTTAACTGCCCTTTATTATATAAGGCTTCTTGATGCATCATGGTCATTTTGATTCCTAAACTTTCTTTCAAAATCTGGTTTGATGTATGTTTTAAAGACCCCTCATGCATCTCATTTCATAGTTTTTGAATGGGGTTTAATTGTGTTCTAATGGTGCTTGATGTTTTTGAGGTTTCAATTGAGTTTAATTGAGTTTTCATTTCTGTCAGGAAAAGTGTCGACTCATAGAGTCGACACTTATTTTGTTCTGTTCTGTATGCTGCGTTGTTTCGTTTGTCCAGACAGAAAGTGTCGACTCTTGGAGTTGACACTTTCTAGCCAGCCTGATGGCTGGACACTTCTGGCTACAAGTGTCGACTCCTAGAGTCGACACTTACAGGCCAGGGGTCTGTTTTCAGAGAAAATAGAACCTCTGGTGAAAAGTGTCGACCCTATGACTCGACACTTTCACCCGGGTCGTGTTTTTTATATAACGGGACAGAACGTGATGAGAAAAGTGTCGACTCCATGAGTCGACACTTTCTCTGGTTCGTCCGGATCGTGGTTTCTGGATTATTTTTGAAATACCCTTTTTGTAACCCGTTTTACCTTGGCTTTTACACCTATACCCTTAGGGTTACTATGCAGGTTTGGGTGTTGTTTTGAGACGGTTTTGAGAAGGGCTATTGTGGTATTTTGTTCACATATTTGCTGCCCTATATGTAGGCCACGATTTCCATCGGGAGAGAAGTATTCCCCTTGTGCTAACACGTTCCATCTGTTTTTAGGAAAGAAGAAGTAGAGAGAGAGGTAGAACGTGAAGAAGGTGCTTGCATTGGCTGGAGAAGGAAGACGCAGCCGCTAACGACCGTGTCTCATGATCCCGAGCATGAAGCTGGAGGAAGCCGTCGCTACTCTCTTCACCGGTTGCTGGCTTGGGTGAATCTATTAAAGGGGCTGAGTTCTTCTCTCATGGTTTTATCATTCTAAAGCACTCTTTTATTTTATCTCCGAGTTGTGTGAAGATTAAGGGGATATCTAAATCATTCATTTCTATATTCTTGTTTGAGATTAGTTTAAAGTTTGAGCTTATTATTTCTATCTATTATTCAAGGTGAAGAAGAGGAAGGAGGAGAGGAATGGGCCTTGAAGGACGCATCTATTCTTGGTGATTGGAGGAGTGTTTGGAGTGTGGAATTTGAAGGAGTACACCTTGAACCCTCAAGGAAGACAAACGGCTGTTCCGACACCCTGTGGATTCGACTTCCTTCGACCTGGACTTCAAGGGAGATTTTCATACACCTATTGGAAAACGAAAGGGAAAAGTTCTATATCTCTTACCCACTTACTTGTGTTGGTTTTCTTGATCTAAATCTTGTTTAAGCGTTTATTGTTCATCCTTCTGTTTGTTAAATTCTGGATATCATTGTGTGTGTGGGCGGAGCTGCGTCTCCGTGTGGTTTTAGTGTCCGGGGTGTGTTCCTCGACGTTGTGTGTGTGTGTGCTGCAGCGGCAGCATTTTGAGGCTTGTCCCCGTGTGGATATTACTGCGGAAGTAGCGTGTGTGGTTGGGGTTTGTCCCCGTGTTGCTACATTTCGTAGCGTGGAGTGAAGCCTCATCCGGTTGGGTGAGGGGTGGACTTCGGGAGCCCATCGTGGTCCTGAACCACCTAAAAATCCTTGTGTCTTGTGTGATTGCCCGTATGATTGTCATTTCCTCTATCTCCATTCACAGGTCCATTATACAGGTTTTTAATTCACTACACTATCACACACTACTACCTCCGTAATCTGTGTTGAGTAAAATTTCCCTGTTAGTCGCATTGTTATTACGAGTGAGATCGGAAAGCTTGAGAGAATGTTTTAAATCTCACTTAAGTTTTGGCTATCAACATTGTTAATCTTAATTGCACTGTGTTTAGTTAGGAAAGTTTTTAAAATCCACCATCTCGACAAGGGGACAATTCAACCCCCCTCCTTGTCCGCCATCTCTCTGGGCCAATAGGTGTGAAGCAGATGTCCTCTTCATCTTCCTCCCCGGGCAGATTAAAAAGGGCTAAGAGAGTGTTACAGGAGAGTGCTGCCTCTCTTTTGGCTTTACGGGCCTTTCTTTTCTTCTTCTACTTCTTCTTGGATGGTGCCTGCCCTCAGAATACGTCGTTATCTTTTTTTGCCACTTTCTCTGACTCTTCTTTCTGTTCTCGAGAAAGTTGTTCTAACTCCTCCCATGGAACATGGTCTATTATCAACAACGGCTGCAACTTGGGCTGTTCGTATTTATCTAGCCCATTTATGTAGGCCTAAGGTCGCCGGATTTCTGGGCTGATTTCTTTGTTTACTCGCAACGAAGTTTGTCTACTCCGGTTGTGAGTGGGTATTCTGATCACTATCGGCTGATTCAACCAGACTAGTGCTGGAGTCGGCATAGCTGGACGTGATGTCACACCACGGATATGTACTCTCGCTACTGGGCGAGGTGGAAGCTTTCTCTTGTTTTTTACAGGGACCTACTGCCATCCCTGTTGCACTTTCAAGGGTACTAGAAAAAACACCTCATA
This sequence comes from Amorphophallus konjac, assembly GCA_022559845.1. Classification (NCBI taxonomy): domain Eukaryota; kingdom Viridiplantae; phylum Streptophyta; class Magnoliopsida; order Alismatales; family Araceae; genus Amorphophallus; species Amorphophallus konjac. Next base: position 242,625,943 of record CM040122.1, on the reverse strand, counting down.
AGTGTGTTGGGTGCTGGACTCTGCAACTTCTTCTGGCAATGCATGGTACAGAGATACCATGTTGGCGGCTGCTCGGTTCATTGGTGCTTCATGAGGCTACAAAGGGTCAACTTTGTATTCCCCCATCTCAAGTTCACCCTTCCTTGAATACGTAGTAGTTTTCAATCGGATGTCCCAAGATCCAATGGTAGGGGCAGAATCTTGGACTGTCTATCCTCTTCAAGTCTTCTGACCTTTTTGCCTTAGGCGGGGTGATCTTGTCATACTGGGTGACCCAGTCAAATAGAACTTTAGTTTTCTCTTTTGGAAAAGAGTAAGCCTTCTTCATTTTGTCCCTAAGAGAGGGGCCCTCCCTCTTTTCTTCTATTTTATAAGGCTGAGGGGTAGATGTCTTCTTGCCCTTGTCTCTTTGCTATTCAAATGCTTTGATGTCGAGGGTATTTGCTTCTTTGGGTGGCTAACACCGATCTACTGCCTTTCCTTTCTACATGGTGACATTGGTTGTTATCGAGACATGCTTTGCCAGGAAAGCCTCAATTTCAGCCACCACGTTGTTCAGATGGTCAAATGATCATATTTCCATACCGATCATCTTCTCCAGTACCTCCCTCTTGAGGTTTTGTTTGAAAATTTGTACAGCGTCCTCTTGATGCGAGGGCCGCTTGCATCTCATGCCGAGGTTCCTCCACCTATTAATATAGTCGAGAGCCATTTCATCTGGCCTCTGCCTTGTTAAGTATAGTTCAGCCACCATAACTTCCCTCTCGGTGACATGAAACCTTTCTCTAAACTTCTTTTGCATATCCGGCCAGTCGTTGATCGACCTTGCCGCTAGGCTAGAGTACCACTCAAATGTGAGTCCCGTTAGTGGGGACCCAAAGAATTTTAGCAAATATGACTCGTTTGTTGCTAAGTCTCCCATGACGGTCATGTAATATGCAATATGTTCTTTTGGGGACCCCTACCCGTTGAACTTGTCAAATTTCGACGGCTTACTGATCCCCGGAGTGAGTCACTTGGCTGCATGATGCGGTGGGTATGGCACCCGATAAGTATCAAATGTAACATAGTCACCTTCACCCCGTTCAACAAGCTTCAATTCAATCATCTTTTCCACCATTAGCTTGTTTAAACTAGTTGGGTCAACCGGCTCAGGGTAGAAATGTGCTGGTTGTAGATATGGAGTGACCAAAGTTGGCGCCTATGGCGGAGGACGCAGTACCGGAGGTGCCTGGTGCACCTGAGGCAGCACTGGCGACAGCAGCGTCTAAAGTGCACGTTGTTGGGTAGCTGCCTAGCTATGCTCTGCTGGCTGGGGAAGAGTGCATAATGGTATAAAATCGCACGGGTTGACACCTCCTCGTTACGATTCAGCATGCATTTCAGACTGTTTAAATGCTGAAGTTTGTTCTGCCTTCTCATGCAGCTGTTTCTTCAGGATTTCTATCTCCTGCTGGTATTTCTGTAACAGCATCAGCACCGATGGATCCACAGTTGCTATGCTAAAAGAGCCTTCAATTGTTTCTCCCGAAGCACCTTCGGGCGAGGTGGTTAGCAGCACCTCATCTTCTTCAATCTTCACTACATTAGCAGTTAGTGTAGTGACTTCAAAGACCACCTGTTTACCTTTCTCTAATTTCAGCATCTCTTTTGTAGCTTCAGTTCTTCTGGTATTCGACCCTGGCCTCTCGGCTAGTCGGACCAGTTCATGGGGCTCCTTAGGTAGACTCCCATATTTGCTGGCCACTCCGGCCATATTGCAAGCAAAGACCAGCATCCCTTTCCTCTGTCTGTAGACCTTCCTTGTTGTTCGACCAGGGAAGGTCAATCATTTAAATCACTGATGTTCTTCTCCTCTCCTCCCATTGGGGAAGGGCTTCATCGGCCTCACCATCTGGGCCGTCTTCATATCTATTATCATCAACAAATGACGTCATTCTTCTTTTTTCTTCTTCTTCAACTGCCATTAGCGGACAGTCTTCTTCTTCAGCCACAGTAGCTTGGAGCAGTCACTGCTGGCCTAATGATGGGTTTCCCAGACCCCTGAAGTAACTTCTGACCATGTTGGTCATTTCTTCTTGACCTCATCCTTGGTTGAAGACGGGTGATATCTGTCGACCTCACGCTGGAGGGATGTATGCCAGCCGGGCTTTCCCAGTAGGTTGATCAAATCTTCTCCCTACTGTAGGGATGTTGGCCTGTCGAGTGCAGGCCCTGAAGGCAGCGCAGCACGGAGTGTCCATGGCCATTTCTTCTCTTCTTGGGGCCAATCCCCTCTCATTCTTCTTCCTCGTCTCCATGGGCTCGAGGTAGTGATGGATAGGTTCACTTCGACGGGCAGGTTGGGTCTTCTTAGGGACCCACACTTGCCTGAATATCTTCGGCCTTGGGCCCAGCTCTCTTCGGCCTTAGCGGCCAGCTTCTTCTTTTTTAGCTCTCCTCCCGGACAAAGCTTGGAAGGAGTTGCGGACCGGCACGGCTGGGACGACGCGGTCTGGTATGACTTGGGCATCGCGCGTCTGTTGAGTAGTGGATGGCGGATCTAGAGGGGAGGGGTGAATAGATCTGCCCCTCTTTTCGCAGAACACCCCTCTATAAAGCTAGATAAAGAGAATAGCTCGGAAAATAACTATCTTAACAAATGACACAACGATTTGCTTAGCCGGATGAACAAGTAGAATAAAGATTTAACCTAAGCATGCATCTAACACAAAGCAATCGCACAAGCAAACCACAACACATGAGATTTTAAGGTGGTTCAGACTGAATCCCCAGTCTTACGTCCACCCCTCACCAAACCCGGTGAGGCTTCACTATTGCAGCGCACCAAACCGCAGATCGGAGAACTTCCGATTGCCTTTCTACTAACCACCGGTAGATACGACAACACCGCAGATTGGAGCACCTTCCAACTGCCTTCCTACTAACCACCGGTAGGGACGACAACACCGCAGATTGGATCACCTTCCAACTGAATTCCTACTAACCGCGGTAGGGACAATTCTCAGTTTCAATAACTTGAACAAAATGAAAAGAGAACAAATATGAGAATGTTCAGACAAGAGATAGAGATATGATCAAGGCTAAAAGCGAATATATCTTGTCTGAAATGCGATGTAGATCAGCATCAGAGGCTTCCTCTTCTTTGCAAAGCTCTCCTCTGGATTCAGCAGTAATGGCTTCTTCTTCCTTATGAAATGATCTTCCTTGGATCCCCCTTTCTTGTGAAATGATCTTCCTTGGATCCCCTTGAGTTGATGGAGAGGATTAAGGATGTAGCTTTGATCTCCCTTGAGAACCTTGCTTGCTTCTACTCTTCCTTGGAGGTTGCTGGCTTGAGATATATGCTTGAATCACCTTGGAATGGATGAAGAACTCTGCACGAAGTACTGTTCACGGCTACAGTACCTTCTTCTTCCTTGGACCTCCTCTAGCATCCCTTGATCTCCCTTGATTCCTCTTGATGCATTAGGGTTTCTAACCCTCTTGTGTTAGTTTTATATCTTTTGAATGGTCCATAGACACCCCCCAGACCAGATCCACAAATCATGGGAGATTGGGTGACTTTAGGATTAAACAAATCCAAGAAGAGGGGCTGCCCATGAGGTGGAAAATGAAGTCAAAAATAGCTGCATCGGGGCTACCAGTCGACCGGAGGTTGGTGGTCGGTCGACCGGAACTTTACAATTATGAAGAGTTTTTGTTCTGGTAATTTCAGTCGACCGGCAATGGTGGGGCGGTCGACCGGACCTGGGGCGGTCGACCGGACTTTCTGGGAGGTCGACCAGTTCTGAGAGTTTTTGTGGCCTTTTCGTTTCTGGTAATTCCAGTCGACCGGTCTATGATCGGAGGTCGACCAAAACTTGAAATTTTCCCAGTTTTGCTTCATTTAACCCCTTAAACTCGATTGCAGTCCATTCAAGTAAGCCACCACTTCCTATGGTCACCAAAAAGGGCATATAGCTCAAAAGAAAAGCAAAATTCAGCATGCTCATCCAAACATGCACCACAACATGTCCAATGCTAAATACCATGCTTTCCATAATATGAATGTCCTTTGTTATTATTGTGATAGACATGGTCACACTATGCATGATTGTTTCATCCTGAGAAATGATGAGCTTAGAACAGGACAACAAGTGAAAGAGTAAGGAAAGAAACAAGTCAACACTGGCAGAGGGCCTGCTCAGTAGAACTCTACACAGAATCGCATGGAGAATCAGAAGTGTTGACACTCCCATCCAGACAGGGCGACACTCCCCATGGCCTTCAACAGAAATGCTTCTCTTCGCTGCTTTCATTGTGGTAAGACTGGTCACATTGACTAGGCATGCTGGCTTCTGAAAGAAAGAAACCACCCTCATACGCACAACATCGTCTGTCCAAAAAGACACGGACGCCCCCAATAAGAATAGACTTGCCAGACGCCAAGAGTCATCCGGTGATAGGAGTAGCAACTTTTGTAACGACCCAAGATCCGGATATCGGGAAGAATCCGATACCATTCGAATCCTGGCCCGCTGCCCACGACCCTGGAGGGCTCGGAAGTGGTAAAAGGAGTGTGGAGGTACAAAGAAATAGGAAATAGAGCAAGACAATTCAACAATTAACCGAAATAAATAGACAACTACAATAGAGTCCAGTCCAATAGAAAGTACAGTCTAAAGAAGAGACGTACCCAACACCAAGTGAACACGGCGAGCTCGCAACAAAGACCCTCCGCACAGCACCCTCAAACCTCGAGCAAGAACCGCCACACCTGAAAAGTAAGGGTGAGCCTCCTATCACTGTCTTAGTAGGGATCCCGCGGAACCCCAATCGAGAATAATGAAGGTAGCGGAAAGGAAAAATAGCTACAACTACAGCAAGAACAGTGAACCGGTGGCCGGTCAAAACTCGGCACTACAGCTACTCCTACTGTACCGAAAAAGCACACCCCGATCTCACAGTCGGGGAAATATCGAACTAACGGGAGAACCTTTGGCTACGCCGCCAGAAGTGACCATCACGACCTCGCAGTCGTGGACTTAACACCGTCTAAGAAAAACCCTCGGTGACGCTCACCGAAAAAACCCCTAGACCTCTACCTCGGGAACACTCCCTGAAACAGTTGGGGGAACCACATCTCGCAGACAAGAAATGGAACCTGAAAACAGGAGAGTCACGTCTCATGTGATAGGAGTACCTGCCCACCGGAAGAAAGGCCGGATGCTCCCCTGGGCATCCTAGACCACGCCTCAGGTGTCCCCCTCATCGCACCCTAGCGGAACGGGGACACCGTACTAGTAACCACAGAGCAAGAACTAGCTGGGGTCACGCTCATCAACGCGGGTCCAACTACCCCCAACCACGTGTGCACACACAGACCATGTGTCCTAGGTCTGGCCCTCTGACTGGTTTTCCTCTCAGCCAGACTCTGGCTACAACACGTGGGGCCCGACAGTAACCAGCCTAAAAACCGTCTCTCTTGGGTAGCCTCGCCACCAATCCCTGGTGGGACCACTCGTGTGTCGAAAGGGTACGACTAGTGGGGAGTCACTAATGTGACCACTCTCTAAGAAGAAGCTCTGAGAAACACACACGCACCCTGCGTGAAAGTCGAGAAGAACTACGTCGCGCCGAGCCACTGGACATTGGACACTCCTGTAGACTCACTAAATCTAACGGTCCTAGAGTCACAAGACTCGGGGTCAAGACCGTTGCACCGAACGGCTCCACGCCATCAATCTGCCCTAGCCCTAGGGTCAGAAACCTCGGCACGATGTCTCACGAGGCAGTTCACAACTGCTGAGACCATTCCCTCGGAAAGGGAACTGAGAAACCCTCCAACCCCAAGCTGGGGAATTGGACTCACAGTCCATAAGCCACACACACGGCCCACGCAGAAAACACAGAAGCATGATTCCCAAGGTAGCTCACAAGCAGCCACGCCGATTCACCATCCCAGGAAAAAGCAGGAAACCTCCAGCCCCAGGCTGGATGACTGGACTCACAGTCCAAGGCCATACACTTGGCCCAGTCGGGAAGCATCTTCCACAGAAACCCATGACATGCGGGAGAAACCCCACCACACTCCCACCAATACACGGTGACTCAATCAAGCGTAACATAAAGCCCGGGACACACACACAGGGTAGCCCGGACCCTATAAATCTATGGGCACGCTAATCGAGGTAATGCAGTACCTCCAAACACCCCAGAAACATGGTCACAGAACCCGTGGAATGTCTGGGACACTCCCGAGGTCGATGGTCTACCACTGGGTCACAACCGGGATGACCAGAGACCAACATGACACAAAACGGACACCGCGAGCTCGAAGAATCGCCTAGCGGTCCTCTCTGGGCCGTTAGGGAGCCTAGCGGTCTACCCCAGGATTGCTAAGGCCAGCCTAGCGGTCCAACCAGGAGCGCTACGCCCAAGAAACTCACAAACCCCAAGCGGTCACTCTCGGATCGTCAAGCATGGTGGCGGTCCTTTGCCTGACCGCTAGGCGATGCCTAGCGGTCAGTCGCAAGGCCGCTACCCCACTGACCTTAAACGACCAAAACACGGTCAAACGGTTGCCCCTGGATCGCAAAGCAGAGCCTAGCGGTCTTCACCAGACCGCTAGGGCACCCTGGCGGTCCATCGCTCGACCGCAAGGCTCTAACTGACATAGGGGACCCCTAGCGGTCTCCACATGACCACTTAACAGCCTAGCGGTCGCTGGAACGACCGCTAGGTCGTCCCGAGCCCGAAAACGGCAAAAATGGCAGGAAACCCCATTCCACGCCCCATTCACATCCATGTCAAGGGGAAACAAGGGGAAACTAGTCCCTAACCTCTCTAGCACCGAGAGGACCCATTTAAACCCCAAAAATACGATCAAAACCTCAAATCCGGCTCACACCCCAAAATAACAAATTTTCCCCAAAATGTAGAAATAAGCCCGCTCGACTCACCACGGCCTACAAAACTCGCGGGAAAGGTATTACGCGGGTTAGGGAACCATCCCCCTACCTCCACCGAAGAATCCACGTGCCGAGGACGCCGATCCATGAAGAAAATGTCATTGGACCTCCGCCGGGACACGAACTCGCGGCTGAGCTTCCACGCGCCTCCACCGCCTTGATCCTTGCCCATCCTCGCCCATGCCTCACCCGCGTCATCCCTGCCTCGCCCGTGCCCTGCACTGTCGGTCACCGGAGAAGAGGGTGAGAGGAGAGAGCGTGAGAGAAGAGAGAGGGAGAGAATGAGAAGAATGAGAGATGGGGAGAGAGAAAGGGTGAGGGGGGTTATTTATAGAAAAATCCAGAAATTTTGGAAAATATCAAAAATAGGAAAAAATACTCCCCAAGATCCACGGAAAACGCACAATACAGTGGTAACATCCCGGAGTAGGAGAATGCAATGGTTCACCCTACACGGGGTTCTAAAGGTCCGATAGGTAAAAACACACGTGAACAGCGAAACTCAATCCGGGACCCACAAAAGTGATCCGAAACTCATGGATCCTGATCCGAGAAATATCTGAAAAACCCGAGGCATTACAGCCCTCCCCCTTAAAGAAATTTCATCCTCAAAATTCTAGACAAACACGGGAACACAGGGGAAGAATGCCTTAACTAACTAACAACGCCGTCAGAGCCCCAGCATATAAAACCTAAATTATCACAAAAGCATCGATCCTGAGGAACATAGCCAGACTACAATCACGAACGACACCTTCCTTCGCATGCCGCGCACACCGGTCATTAGAGCAGGCATACACCAAAGGACACAGTCCGGCATCACCTCAGTCACAACGAAGACTAAGCATGGCACCGCTGCCACCATCTCGCACATCGAGGAGACACAATCCTCGATACGAGAAACAACTACTGATCCATCCTATGGCCGACGAACAATTCACACATCAGTTTCACAATCAGCTGACCGGTTTCACGCCCTGCTCAACGAAATAGCCAATATAGAGCCTCCACTAGCTCACACCTTGCAAGATGAAGGCCAACCATAACACTGTGCCAACTCTGCCAGTTACCAACTGTAACGACCCACCAAAGGCCTCATTGATACACGGCTCTCACCGTTCTCGATGCGCAACCACTAGCATCTTCTGTCTGTGAAAGACCACATGCCGGTCACCAACTGCTCGTCAACGGAAAACCCTCCTCTTGCTCAACTTCTTCCTTCTTTCCTAGTCCTACACCAGATCTGAAGGGCACATTTCAAACCTTGATGGGCCATCCACTGACTCGCACACAGATCGATACCACTTCTCAAGCTACACTCCTTTCAGACACTACATTCGATCTTGATCATCGCGCAAACTCAACCCTCGAAGGGGAGCACGACGAAACCAATGACAAGACTCAGGAGTCTTCAGTCATCACCTCACTCGACTCATACTTACGAGGGAACCATCCCATGCTGGTCACCAAACCAGGGATAACCATTCCAATGCCAACGTCCCATGAAGGACCTCCAACCACAAGCGTCACTCCTCCGTCCAGTCTCATCGAATCCTATCTCACTTATCCGAGTGGACACCTGCCAATCCCGATTCCGCCCTCACCACAGAGCCACGGGACACCACTGGCACAATTCATGGCACACGTCTCTAAGGGAGGAAAGTGCCATCCAATGTTACGGCAACCTGGTTAACGACGCCGTGACCAATGCACACAGGTCTTCAAACGACACAGATTTTCATCACAGTTGGGTCCCGTCCGCCACAATCCGACACGACCATAACCTACAGACGCTGCTGTTGTCGATCACACTGTTAGGCTCACTAGCCACTCACACCTGCCAACTAGGACCCATAATCTGTCAGAGATCACTTCCTCAAAACATGATCTCATGCGAGGACACAACCTCCAATACAAGTTCGGCACCAAGGCAATGACTCATACCAACATGTCCTCGACCTCTGTCAGGTGACATCCTCGACAACCCCATCTGAGTCTAACACCGACGCCTGACACGGCGCCCATCACATGAACAGGGTATTCATGCGGCACACATACCAACATTTTCCGCCAACACTCCATCTTGCCAGTGCCAAGAACCATAATACCTCATGCAACGGCACAGCAACAACACGTCTCACACAGAGGAACCAATCCTCCAATGCTCAACGTACCCTCAAGAATCTGCCCGTAGCACCCAACGCTATGATACTGAACCTGTGGGTTATGGGCCCACCAGGCTTCCGCTATGCACTCAGATCCACGCACATAGCCAAACACGGCAACTTGAGACTCACCACCCCGACAATCCACAACTCAGCTGGCCAACTTCAGAAAATAGGGTGAGGAAAGCTCCCTTACCTCGAACCCCAAGCACAGATTCACTCCCAAATCTGGCAATCTCTGCAACTCTGCAGGCTCCGAACCGTCAAGCATCAGAAAGTTCCAACACCAGCCAAGAATTCTCGCGGACACCACCCAACTGGCACTCATCCTTACGGAGCAGTGCCAACGCACCCTCACACAGCAAAGGAATTGGGCATGACTTCTCACAGGCAACCACCTTGCCACTACACGGAACATGTTTCACACGGACTTCATGGCATACAAAGGCCAACCAATCCAGACACACAATGCAAGACGACGAACATTAGCCAAAAGCAACCTCTCCCACCAAAGGAGAAACCAATCATATCTCTGACTAACGGAAAAACTCTACGCTTGACCTTACCTCAAACCTTGTGCATGTTGGGAACATCACCTTCCAGCATCGAGAAAGCCATCACTTCCATCAGGTCAATGCCTCCGACACACTCGGCGAGTGTCACGTCATACCACGATCACAGCATATCTTGATGCACCACCACGCAATTCCTTAAACTACAACACGCCACGCCAAGAGTCACAACACGAGCTATAATCGACAACCGTCAACGCTCATCCTTGAGTCCCGAACTCACCGCGGAACCTTCACAACTCAAGCCAAATCCAAGCGAACACAACCCATTCGCACACAAGAGCGCAGGAGAAAGAACTTACTAGGACAACTTCACCCAATGCTACCTCAAAATCCGTAAAACAATCAGGACCGACACATCATTTCTGACGCCACAGAGCATGACTAGGACATTAGGCTTGAAAATCAGCAGCTCACCGAGAAGATCCCTTGCTCACCCGAGCGCACCTCTCGATCAGGACACCCGCTCTGCCACCTTAAACCACAACCTTAACACCTCAGAGGCTAGATAAACCTCAAGCTGGAGTGGTCAGACTCGATAACAGCTCCCTCAGAGCACGCTCACGGCCACTTAACCATGAACAATCTTCGCCAGCCACTTGACCAGGTTGCAGAATCCACGAACATAGCACCGGAGCAGCGCACCTGCTAGCAACCTCTACTCAACGCAGCACAACCGAGGTCATAACCAATCAAGAAGAAATCTCTCTATCACATCCCTTGGGTTCCACACCGGCATGAAAGCTGCGTACAGCAACCACCTTTATAGCACCGCGTAGCGCACTCAAGCTCTCAAGCGAGAAATCAAGCGAAAAACAAACAGAAAACCCTAGGCCAACTGCCCACTGTACTGGACCTTATGGACTCTGATCACTGCAATATCTTGAATTCCCATGAATGTCCACAACCAATGCTCTGATACCAACTGTAACGACCCAAGATCTGGATACCGAGAAGAACCCGATACCATTCGAATCCTGGCCCGCCGCCCACGAGCTGGGAGGGCTCGGAAGGGCTAAAAGGAGTGTGGAGGTACAAAGAAATAGGAAATAGAGCAGGACAATTCAATAATTAACCGAAATAAATAGAAAACTACAACTGAGTCCAATCCAACAGAAAGTACAGTCTAAGGTAGTGACGTACCCAACACCGAGTGAACACTCGGCCCGGCGAGCTGGCAACCAAGAACCTCCACACAGCGCCCTCAAATCTCATGAAAGAACCACCGCACCTGAAAAGTAGGGGTGAGCCTCCTGTCACTGGCTCAGTAGGGATCCCGCGGAACCCCAACAGAGAATAACGGCGGTAGCGGAAAGGAAAAATAGCTACAACTACAGCAGGAACAGCGAACCGGTGGCCGGTCAAAACTTGGCACTATAACTACTCCTACTGTACCGAAAAAGCACACCCCGATCTCACAGTCGGGGATCTATCGAACTAATTGGAGAACCTCTAGCTACGCCGCCAGAAGTGACCATCACGACCTCGCAGTCGTGGACTTAACACCGTCTAGGAAAAAACCTCGGTGACTCTCACCGGAAAAACCCCAAGACCTCTACCTCGGGAACACTCCCTGAAACAGTCGGGGAAACCTTATCTCGTAGATGGGAAATGAAACCCAAAAACAGGAGTCACATCTCACGTGACAGGAGTACCTACCCCCCAGAAGTAAGGCCGGATGCGCCCCCTAGCGTCCTAGACTGCGCCTTAGGTGTCCCCCTCTTCGCACCCTGGCAGAACGGGGACACCGTACTAGTAACCATAGAACAAGAACTAGCTGTGGTCACGCTTGTCAGTGCGGGTCCAACTGCCCCCAACCACGTGTGCACACACAGACCATGTGTCCTACGTCTGCCCTTTGACTGGTTTTCCCATCAGTCGGACTCTGGCTGCAAGACGTGGGGTCCGATGGTAACCAGCCTAAAAATCGTCTCTCTGGGGTAGCCTCACCACCACTCCCTGGCAGGACCACTCACGTGTCAGAAGGCTACGACTAGTGGGGAGTTATTGATGTGACAACTCTCCAAGAAGAAACTCCGAGAAACACACACGCACCCTACGCAAAAGTCGAGAAGAACTAAGTGGCACCGAGCCACTGGACTCTGGACAGTCCTCTAGACTCACTAAATCCAATGGTCCTTGAGTCACAATACTCAAGGTCACGACCGTTGCACCGAACGGCTCCACGCCGTTAGTCTGCCCTAGCCCTAGGGTCAGAAACCTCGACACGATGTCTCACATGGCAATTCACAACTACTGAGACCATTCCCTCGGAAAGGGAACAGAGAAGCCCTCTAGCTTCAGGCTGAGTAATTTGACTCACAGTCCACATGCTATACACACAGCCCACGCAAAAAACACAGAAGCACGATTCCCAAGATAGCTCACAAGCCGCCACATCGATTCCTTATCCCAGGGAAAAGTGAGAAACCTCCAACCCCAAGATAGATGACTGGACTCGCAGTCCAAGGCCATTCACTTGGCCCAGTCGGGAACCATCTTCCGCAGAAACCCACGACATGCGGGGGAAACCCCACCGCACTCCCACTGATACACGGTGACTCGATCAAGCGTAACACAAAGCCCAGGACACACACACAGGGTCGCCCAGACCCACTAAATCAACGGGCATGCTAATAGAGGTAACACAATACCTCCAGACACCCTAGGAATACGGTCACAGAACCCGTGGTATGTCCGGGACACTCCCGAGGCCGATGGTCGACCACTAGGTCACAATCGGGACGATCGGAGACCAACACGACACAAAACGGACATAACGAGCTCGAAGAATCGCCTAGTGATCCTCTCTGGACCGTTCGGGAGCCTAGCGGTCTACCCCTGGACCGCTAAGGCCAGCCTAGCGGTCCAGCCAAGACCACTACGCAGAAGAAACTCACAAACCCCAAGCGGTCACTCTCGGACCGCCAACCAAGGTGGCAGTCAGTCGCAAGGCCACTACCGCACTGACCTCAAACGACCAAAACACAGTCAAACGGTCACCCCTTGAGCGTAAAGCAGAGCCTAACGGTCTTCACCAGACCGCTAGGGCACCATGGCGGTCCATCGCACGACTGCAAAGCCCGAACTGACATAGGGGACCCCTGGCGGTCTCCACATGACCGCTTAACACCCAAGCGGTCGCTGGAACGACCGCTAGGTCATCCCGAGGCCGGAAATGGCGAAAATGGCGGGAAACCCCACTCCACGCCCCGTTCACACCCACGTGAAGGGGAAACTAGTCCCCAACTTCTCTAGCACCGAGAGGACCCATTTAAACCCCAAAAACCTGATCAAAACCTCAAATCTGGCTCACACCCCAAAATCACACATTTTCCCCAAAATGCGGAAATAAGCCCGCTCGGCTCACCACGGCCTACAAAACTTGCGGGAAAGGAAGTACGCGGGTTAGGGAACCATCCCCCTACCTCCATCGAAGAATATACGCACCGAGGACACCGATCCACGAAGAAAATACAGTTAGAACTCCGCTGGGACACGAACTCACGGCCGAGCTTCCACGCGCCTCCACCGCCTCAATCCTTGCCCATCCTCGCCCGTGCCTCGCCCGCATTGCCCCCGCCTCAACCACGCCCCGCTCCGTCGGCCACCGGAGAAGAGAGGGTGAGAGGAGAGAGCGTTAGAGAAGATAGAGGGAGAGAGTGAGAAGAATGAGAGATGAGGAGAGAGAAGGGTGAGGGGGGTTATTTATAGGAAAATCTGGAAAATACCAAAAATAGGGGAAAATACTCCCCATGATCCTCAAAAAACGCACAACACAGTGGTAACGTCCCGGAGTCGAAGAATGCAACGATTCACCCTACACGGGGTTCCGAAGGTCCGATAGGCAAAACACGCGTGAACTGTGAAACTCAATTCGGGACCCACAAAAGCGATCCGAAACCCACGGATCCTGATCCGAGAAATATCCAAAAAACCCGAGGCATTACAACTTTCTTTTGGAAGCTTCCTTGGCGGCGGCTCCCTGTGTAACACCCTCAAATATAGCTAAATTGCACTCTATATCATCCAGGCGTCTTTTAAAGTATCGGCTCACTTCTTGTAAAGAACTCTGAAGTTAAGTGCGCTTAATGGGGAGTAGTACTGGGATGGGTGACTTGCCCGGGAAGTCCTCCATTCTGGATCCTATCACCCTTAGAAAGGGACAAAACCGTGAGGCCGGTAGGCTAAAGCGGATAATACCACGATGGTATAGAGTATGGGGCATGACAGAATGGTATCAGAGCTATACCCCTGTCGGAAGTGTGGGAACTAAGTGCCATGCAGGGCAAAGTGCTACACTATGGGAGCCACCTCTTGAGCCCGCAATGGGACAAAGTAGTTATAGTGGGAGCCACCTCGTGAGCCTGTAGGGGCCACCTCTAGAGTCCTACCAGCCTGGGGGTTTTATTGTGTGTTATATGTGCCCAGTGACGAGCACGTCGCCTATATAAGAGAGGTAGATTGTAACACCCTCAAATATAGCTAAATTGTACTCTATATCATCGAGACGCCTTTTGAACTATCGGCTCAGTTCTTGTAAAGAACTTCGAAGTTAAGCGTGCATAATGGGGAGTACTACTGGGATAGGTGACTTGCCTGGGAAGTCCCCCTTTCTGAATCCGATCACTGTTAGAAAGGGATAAAACCGTGAGGCCGGTAGGCCAAAGTGGACAATACCTTGATGGTATAGAGTACGGGGGGTGACACCAGGGCTTGTTGTAGTGGCCAGGGCGAGCCCCCTGAGCTACGTGATGCACCATGCAACTAGTTAGTTGAATCTGGCCTCTTGCCAGGCCATGGCAGCTTCGGGCGTTGTGAACCCTGGGCTTCTTGTTGGTGCTCTCCCCAATCATCTCTGGAGCTTTGATCTCCAGCATAATAGTGAAAGCCACCCCCAAGAAATTGGGTAAGCCAACCACCGGTGGGAAGGTGCCAAAAACGGCCGGTACCGCCAGGTACCTATAATCAGCATGATTGGTCACGATCGCAGAGCTGAAAGTCAAAGCAGTGAAACCAGCAGCCATCGTTGTTTCCTGAAACCACAGAAGCAAACAAACAATCAGCATTATTTGGGGAGGCCCCGGGGCCCATTTATCTTGGCAAAGAGATGAAGGGATACTTGGTCCCACCGGGCATGCCGGACTGTGGGGATGGGATTTCATCAAATATTTATATATATAGATAAATATTTATATTTGATTATTTGGTTTAATTATTAGGAGTTTTATTTTAATGTAGGGCGTGCTAGTCACTTTTGTGACAAAATTTTCATTGTGCGCTCGATCTGACTTGGTCAGATGAAAGTGAAGTCCGTGTCAGGACCGGAAGTTCGTCTTACCAAAAAGACTATGACGTTAATTACATCCTCCGGGAAGGAGGAAAATCCTTGATTAATTGCCAAGATAAAGAACCACCAGGGCTGAATAAGTATATAAACATATGCGAATTGAAAGATGATATTGTGCAATACCGAGATTGAACATACACTCAAGCATGCAGTGCAATCACATTTATCATCCTGACCTTCGATACGGGGCGGAGAACATGGGTCCGCAGACCACCATCACACATAGTGAAAGCTTTCAGCTAGACCTAATCTGACCTTCTGCAAATCACCATTTGATATAACGAGAGGTCGGGTTGAGGACCAACATGTAACAACGATAAACATGCGCATGCGCATATATGTATAGATGCACGAGAATCCACTATATGAACGAATTCAAAAGAAATTTATTAATGAAATCATCACGATTGTTGTTACCCATTCACGGTGGAACCCTGAGTCAAACATGACGAAGGGATAGACTCTTAGCCAAAAAGGGAGGTGATTAGCAAGAGGTCTGATGACAGCACTCAACTCCTATGTGGAAAGCCAAGAGGAGAGAGCAGGTTGAAGCAAGGAGTCGACTCCTCAGACGTAGAGTCGACTTTGTGGGAGGTAAGGCAATGAAAGGACAAATGGAAGTGGTAGTGGAGGTTAAAACGGCGTGGGGATATGTATGAAGTTTTAATCTGGCGTGGGGGATGAAGAGGTGGGTAATCCGGCGCAGGGGGATGAAGAGAAGGGTAATCCAACGCAAGGGATGAAGAGAAGGGTAATCCGGCGTGGCAGAGGGCGCACCGGATTATCCCCCGCACCGTTTCAGAGGGCCGAAGGAAAATTGGAGTTTGAGAGGGGGATCAATCCGGCGCGCCGGTTTGGGCGTTGGATTAGGCCACGTCGGATTAGGAGAGCGGTTCCTTTGAAGAGTTTTATTGAATTAAGCCAAGCTAAGGCATTCTTCTATCAGAATTTATGGCTCATTCAAACTTATTAGTCTATCAGATTTTATTAGAGTAGAAGTTGATTGACCCAGCTCTGTGCGAGGTTCATACTCAAGCACAATTTATCCCAATTCGAGGCAGAATGTGCCAAGTGTTTGGTTAACAGAATTGTGAAATGTACATCAACTATCATAGATAACTTAGTTGTTTATTAACATCAGAAACATTAGCGTACAAGTCATTAAAATGAGAGTAAAATTGGGCAGCATCTCCCCATGTCTCGAGGGTCACGGGGGAGAAGTGGAGGCTCACCCACCGGGTTCCCGGGGTAAGCTCCTAAATGACGGGAGGCCAACACGGCGACCGAAGAACCCGAATGGACGAAAACCCTGAGGGCCAGCCTATGAAGGGCATCGGTGATCCGTGGGTTATCAACGAGTTCAGAGGGACAGCTCGAATGGGACGGAGACCCCTAGGGCTAGCCTACGAGGGGTTCCATGGACCCACAAGCTACCACAGTCCCAGATAGAGGACGTGGATTTGATTTACTGTTGGATCAGAGGACACGTTTATGTTCGCCCTTAATGGCCCACTGGGCTCCACGTCATGAGAGGACGGGTCCATGTGTCCTTTTGGCGGTCCAAAGGAAACTAGCAGTGGACACGTTGATGGAGAATTTTCCCCCTCCCCGGTTGGTGGATTAACATTCGTATATGTGAGAAACATAACACTTACAGAAGCACCTTCATATCACCCAAGTAAAAAGGGGGGGAAAGGTCATGTGTTGGCGGACCCTTACCTAATCCCTCCCAGGGTGGAGCAACACAACGATCAACCATTCCATCATCAGGAAACCAAAGACAAATTAGGCATAAGAAGGTTAAGTGGTCATCATTTGGGGGTTAACTATGAAGGCATATGGGTTGTGGAGCTCACAGGGAGGGGTAGCAAGTAGGTGCAGTTATATAAGGAAAATACTCAAGCATTTAACAAGCAGGCTATATGAGGATGATTTTGATGCTTAAGCACATGGTGCTCAGGCTGTAGGAACGACCATACTCCGCCCAACTCATGGTTGTGAGTGGGGGAATGTTGAGGGTGCCGGCTCTGGCAATAAGCATAGGGGCGTATGTGCCCCTGCCGAATAAAGAAAACATAGATTACTAGATGTGATCAACCCACCGAAGAGACCTCGGGGAGAGGGATGACCTTGATGTAGCCCTTGGGTAGCCCAGGGCGCTTTCTGCGCTAAAACAAAAACCAAACGACATCACACACAAAGAGCGTGAGGAGAAGTGTAGCATATAGGAAGAGGAACATTACGATGCAGTAGAAACATTCACGCCACAATACTATTAAATTGCCCGAAGAAAGCCAATACAATACATATACGAGCACGGCCCGGCGTTGTCACCCAGAGACCGGCCATCAAACATCGTAACCCTCATAGCTACAGCAAGAGGTAGGGGAAATCAAAATCATAAAAGAAAGAGCTCAAACAGGGGGAGGGGACCCTGGGCTCATATCATCGCCCCTTTACATAGCAAACCACAGAAGATTTGGGGAAAAGGAGAGACGGGAAGACACTTGGGACCCCCAACGAAACCACCTCTGTTCTTAGACTGAGAAACTGAGTATCGTAAATGCAGTCTTCTCTCCTCGCTTTGGGGGCTTTCTTCTACAGAAGGTTCGGATGGCGGTCGCTCTCTAGATTCTCCTCTAAGGTTAGGTTTTTCTTCTCCAAATCTCATTTTTCTCTTCTAGCTTTTTTTTCTTCACCAGCTCCCTTTCTTTTTGCAATCGAACTTAACCTTTTAATAGAGCTGCATCTCTTCAGCTAATCCGGTGTGGCGAGCAGCATGCCAGATTATGGTTGAGCAAGGCACATTTGTGCGCCGCTTTTGATGGCGTCGGGTGGAGATTTGGCGTGCCAGTTTAGACAGTGCCGGATCCATATGGCCGCACCGTTTTAAAACCCCTTTTGTGATGTTTATTCGGGTCGAGTCCGTTTGTGGGTCCCGGATCAGCGTTAGGGGCTATTTTGAATCCCCATCCATCGTAGGGGTCCTCTGGCTACTGATCAACCACTTCCAGCGCAAGCCATGTTCTTACTTTGGCCACTCGGGTTTTCCTCCGGGTATGGCCTTCGGAAACCCATATGGTCGGACCGGATAGGTTTGTTCCCCTCAAAAAGGTCTTTTCTTCAGGTGGTGTGCCACTAGGGGTATTTTCATCCTTGTGGACGGGGTTTATTCGGCGTGACCGAGTCAACACAAACTTGTTAGCTTCGGATTACCATTTGGCATCACCGGACTCTAAGAGATGAGTTGTATAGTCCCTCCATCGGGTACCTTAAGGCTTCAGCAGTTCGAGTGAACCTTCTTTGTTGATTTCCTTCGGCTTTCGTACATCAGCAGGCCGCATCCTTCCATCATTTAGGCAGCTATTTGATTATATTTTGGGTGCCAACGCCTTTATGGCATGGTGGGTTCTAGTCCCGACACGATACCCACATTGTCTGATCAGTTAGACGGCGCGCACCAATGACTCCATACCACCTCGGTATTTGGAGTCCGGATAAATTTTCACTTTGTGATTGGAATGCACATGCACTAATAAACTGAAAGATGATAAAAATGATATAAAAAATAATGATAAGAAGATGACAACGATAAAAAAGTGTGTCCATAATTATGGACCCGCCAGGCTTCTACTGCGCACTATGCACAACACGCTCAATCATCACAGACAACTCGGGTATCCACCATCCAAGCATTTCTCCACACAGATGGCTAACTCTGAAAAATAGGGTGAGGAAAGGCCAAATATCTCAAACCTAGAGCACAAACTCTCTCTCCTTATCTGGCAATCCTCCTACATCTCTATAGGCTTCAATCCTCAACACATCGGGAACCACATCACCAGCCATGAATTTTCGCACACCTAGCCCAACTGGCACTCATCCTACCTTAACAACACCGACACACCTTTACCACATTGAGGGGAGGGCATAGATTCTTGCAGGCAGTTACACCGCCAAAGTATTCGGTACTTGTTACCTGAACTCCTTGGAATACTCGAGAAGGCTAACCAATCTGAACACAGGATAAAAATGACATTATTTAACTAAAAACACAAATCTCCCCGACTAAGGAGATGCCAATATACCTTCCATGAAGTGGGAGATTTTCCACGCTTAACTTGACCTTGAATCTCATGTGTACTAGGAACCTTCCCTTCAGCACTAGAAAAACCATCGCTACAAATAGGTCAGCCCTTCTGGCAACACTTGCCAAGTGTCCTGCCAGACCACACTTGTAGCATTTTCGGGTACACCATTATAGCTTACCAAGCTGCATCTCATCATGCCTCGAGCACTGACTCTACTGATCTTGTGACGACCCAGACTCCGGATACCGGGTAAACCCAATACCACTTGGATTCTGAGAGGCCTCCCAAGAGCGGTAAACCTCCGAAGGGATAGAAAGGATGGGTGTGAGTACATTGAACTTCTAGATAAAGTAGTAAACAATTAAATTACTATGATCAGGATTGCTAAAATAGTAGAAATAAAATTATATTTTCTATTAAAAAAATTAAACTACAGAGCTAGCAGAGTCTAGTCCAACTAAAGTACAGTATAATAGAAAGAGAAATGTACTCTCAAGTTGGAGGAAGCCCGACATTGGAAAAGCTGGCAAGTAAGAACTACCGCACTGCACCTTCGAACCACGAGGAAGGAACAATTGTAACACCCGAAAATTTTCTAGGAATTTTTTGGGATTAAAATATAATTATTAAGTAATTTAAAAGGCCATTAAGGATTTATTTAATCCATTTAAAGGTCATGTATCAACTAAAGGGCTAAGCCCAACTCAAATAGGCCTAAAGACCCAATTCCAAGACTTTTAGACCCAAGCCCATTAATAGAAACATAAATTAGGTAATTTATGGATTTAAATGGATATATACATCAATTGGGGGAATAAAATGAAAGATAATAAGAAAATCCATTTTTTTTGGATTAAGCGCCGCTTGGAGGTCTATCGCGAGACCGCCAAGTACACCCTAGCGGTCCGGCTATGACCGCTAGGCAACCGTAGTTCCGTGAATCAAAGAAACGTGAAAAAGATTGGATCTTTCACGATCAAATCACCTTAGATCAAAGCTACCTGGCATGGAAGACTCTCTAGAACTTTCTAGGGATTAACTCTACTTCAATTTAGGACTTTAGGTTCGATCTAATCCCATAAACCCTAGATGAACCCTATAAATAGACCCTAACATCGACTCATGCGAACTCTAATGTTGGCTCGCATATTTCGATGGTAAGGAAACCCTATCTCAGGTTGTTTATTTAGAACTTTATGTTCTTCTTAGTTTTATCTAACTACCTTCAAATTTTCGTGCTAGAAGACCCAACCGTTGGAGAGTTAGAGCATCTGAAAGTCACTGATTCGTAACATACTACACAAGAACCAGTGCGACGGACCAGCGAAGATCAGGAAAGTAGAAGCATAAATCAAGCTATTTAGAAATTGGTCCTTTAGAACTTTATGCTCCCCTTCGTATCTTCTACCTACTCTCTGTGAATCATGGAAAATAATCCACTTTTAAGACAAAAAATAATAAGCATAAGCAATAAGAAGAATAATGAAAAAGGGAGTAAAAGAGCACGTGGTGCTACCAAGGAGAGTGATCGCCAAAGGGGTTACCTCAATAAGGAGAAAAGATGATCGCGAATACCTGGTGATAATAGGATGCGGGATGGATGTGGTTCCTTCCTCCACCTTCTATCGGCCGGCCGACGAAGGGGGTTTTCCTCTTTGATTACCTTTGAACAAAGAATAAACAAATAAAAGAAAAGGAGATCAGCCAAACGTGAGTGTAGTATCAATCCAAAGATGAAAGATGATGATGAAAGAAGAGCATAAAATATGCACCTTTCGTTTGTTTTTAAAACCCCTAGAGATTAGGGAGAGGAGAGATGCAATAAAACTAATGCAAGGAAAAGGCTATATGATGATAAGATGAGACGACAAACAACAACGAAGAGAAGAAAAAGTCCCCTGCTGTTCCTGTAAACAGTAAAGGGAAAACACTTTGCTTCGGATGGAGCAGCAGGAGGAAGCAGAAGAGAAATCAATCTCTCAATCTCGATCACTAGCACCCGTAAACCTCTGTGACAACCACAGCTCTGCTTCTCTAACCTCGCGCGAGATCAACCAGGGGACTCTTTTATAGGGTAGAAAACATAGATAAACACAGATTTGGGAAGATAAGAATAGGCAGTGGTCGTTAACGGCAAGGACTCTAGTTCCCAGATCGAGCAAGGTGACCAAGAAAGGCAGGGAACTCTTCAGGAAAGGCGAGTTTAAGCAGGACACGAAAGGGTGAGACACGACCTACCAAAGGGCGTCAATTAAGAATTGACGACCTGCTCCAGGGCGTTAATTCAAAACACGACCAGGATCAAGGCGTCACTTCCTGGATTAAATTTTGGTAATAAAAGCCTTCTTTATTTGGAAATTATGAAAAGACGCCTGAAGCAAAGGCGTTAAACAAAAACACGCCCTAGGGAAGGACGTTAATCATTGATTTCAATCAGGGTGGGACTCGTAAAACACCAGGAATTGACGCCCGTCCCTGTGGTCGTCCTTTTCAAGAACACGCCCCAGATTAGGTCGCTATTTAAAACACGCCCCTCTTCAAGTCGTGAATCACCAAAAACCCAAGAATAAATAGAAAAACTTTATATTATAGAAATATTGAAGTTCACTTTGGGGCGTTAACATAGTGACATGAGATTTGATCAACAAAGCATCAATTTTGGCGTGTCTACAGCTGCCCCGCCTTGGCGTCTGCTTTGGAAGGAAGTGAGACGGAATGAAGGTAAAAGTGTAATGAAGTGGAACGAATTGATAAGTAGATGCCAAGGTGTGATGTGACACGCCTCAGACACTAAGCAGTGGAAATCTTTCCAAGATTCAAAGTGAACAAACTCCGGGTGATTCCAAGAAGCATCGATTTGCTGGATAAAGGAGACTAAACTAAGTAAATAAAATGTGCGCGTGGGCACGACAGGGAGACACCATTGGAGAGCGGTTACCAGCCAATGTGGATGTGCTACAACCAAGGTGGATTTGCAGAAAAATAAAGGGAATCGAGATGAAGATCCAGCAAAGGAACAATTTCAAGGAACTAGCCTGAGCGGCTTCAGAGAGAATAAAGTACTCAATTTGGAGTGGAATATCTCATGTCAACTCAATCAAGAGCGAGTGACCTTCATTATTGCCATAATATGAAGATTTTCAGCACGAAGCTCAAAGTCCTACATGATGCATGCAGGGCTAAAAGAAAAAGATAAAACAAACTAAAATAGAAAATAATCAAGGATAATATTGTTAAGCCATCTAGATTTGGTCAAGAGTCCAGATCTCTGAGCTGACACTAAGCCGAAGCCCGTTTGTCCGCGCATCAACTCAGAAAGTGGAACCATCGTCCCAGACCTTTAATGACTCAACGGCCTATCCGTGTGATCAAGATTCTCCTGGAATTATCACTGTTTTTGATGAAGGGGAACTCAAATTCCAGGTTCATCAGAACCACAAGGTCCTTGATATGCTATAATAGCGTAGATACCATATAGTAACAATGCTTACAGGAAAGAAATACAAGAAATAGAATGATGTTACTTCCACGAGTGACCCATGCCCCTCGAACCTGTAATCTTCTGCACTTGAAAAACTCATTAGTTCTCTCAAAGCAAAGCAAAATATGATCATAAGTGCTTAACCAAAAATAACTCCAATTAAAAGATAGCACTTAAGTTCATCAAAGCACATGGAGAATCAAATATGCAAGTTAACAAAATAACGACTGCGGTGCATGGCGTCAAATTCATAAGAGACGACTGACATCAGGGCGTCTAAAGATAAAACACGCCCTTCATCAAGGCGTTGATTGAGGTGAAAGTTCAAGAAGAAGACGACCCTCCTGGAGACGCGAAATAAAACACGACCTCGGTCACGTCGTCAATTCAACAATTGACGCCCCAAGAGAGGACGTTAATTAACAACGCGCTTCCGACTCCGACTCGAAAGCTAAGCCCAATCCTAGCGGTAATCAACCTGCAACTCCGAACGGGCATTAAACTCTCCAAACTTCTATAAAAAGGAAGAAACTTCCTTATGATCAAAGCACATTCATCGAATTCCTGCTTCTTCTGCTTCCTCTGTTTGTTCACAGGTGCTGCGACCGCTCAAGTTCTTCCTGCAGACCGAAGATGGAGAGAGCTATTAAAAGATCCAAGAGTTCCACTCTCAGACTAACCGAAATCAATGGGCATATAAGCAGTCGGATTGCCATGAACCAGGTAAAGTGGAATTGTTTCCTTCTGTTCTTTCTTTCATATCTTCATAGTCCCTCTGTTCTGCATTCTCATCCTCTCTCTGTTCCTTTCTTTTACCTACAGGATTATCCAAATGTTCCGGGTGCCAGGAGATTCACAAAGATTAAGTGGCTGCCTCTTCTTCTCTCAAGTTCTCTTCAGACATGAGGGTCTACTTAGCAAGATGGCACCTCTTAAGCCTAGTCACCCATGCCAAACACTATGACCAAATTCACCTTGATTGGGCTGCCATAGGAGCTCTAATTGAAATATGGCACCCTTCCACTCATACCTTCCTATTCTCAACTTTTGAGGCCTCAATCTTGTTAGAAGAACTAGAGATGCTCTTAGGCTTAAAGAGAATGAAGCTAGGAGATGAGGAAAAAAGGCCATCATGCCAAGACAAATCTCCTCCCATGAATTGCTATCAAACTTGATTCCTAGCCCAAACCTAGTGAACCAAATCAAAGCCACCAAAGGAATCAACCTCTAAAGCTCGCTTCTTGGGTGTACAAGAGATCCGATCAAGCTAAAGAAGACGAAGAGATAGAGCGGGTGGCAAAAGCTTTCGTGGTGTGCTTGGCAGGAGCAATCCTATTTCCATCCACGGAAGACTTCTTGGAAGAAACCCAATTAAGCGCCATAGCGAGCCTATGGGAAGGAGAGAGAGCGGGACCGGCGATTCTAGCCTATCTCTATAGCGGGCTTACCTCTGCGGCAATGGGAAGACCCATCTATGGATGCATGCTAGCATTCTCAAGTTGGGTAGATCTCCACTTCAAATTCGATCCATGTGAGGAGGCCCAACAACCTTCTAGAATCTTCTCAAAAAGCCCACTCTCTTACATGACCGGCTCATTAGGAATAAGCAATAGGGTGATGAACCGGATACCTCAAATCAAAAAGAGAGTGGAATGGAGAGGACATCTCAAGGTAATGCCAAAGAACCTTTTTACTTGTGTCCCGGGAATACTCAAGACTCAAGAACTCCGCGCACGATTCTCTCCCGGCACGGACCTTCGACTCATAGGCGCTTCAGAATTCGTTCTGTATAACTCACATCGGTGCCTTCCTCAACTTGGGCTTCCACGGCAAATGCTTGAAGATCCATCTCATCTCCCTCCTATCAAGACACGGGATCTCGGCAGCAACGAAGATGGAGAAGAGTGCACAACTATCCAAGCTCTGTGGAAAATCAACAAGGCTCATCATCCTGTGGAGAACTTAGAAGAAGACAGAGATCAGTGGAAGTCTTATGTCATAGCTTTAAGAAGCTTGAGGCCCAAAGTGGCTCACTGAATGCAATGTAATCTTTTCCATCAATAAACAATAATGATATTCTGATTGAGCCAATAACACAGTGTTTCTGATCAATTCTTCCAATAATCTGCGATTCTACTGCAAATAACGACTCAACCCATGTCGTTAATTCCATAACTGACGCCTCAGCCAACGTCGCCTTCAATAATCCATCTCTCATAATTGACGCCTTCACATATGGGCGTTAACTGAATGACGTCTTAAGACAAGGCGTTAATTCGATTTAAATTCCCAAAAGATATTCGTTGAAATTCCAAAAGTAACGCCTTCAACAAAGCCACGTTTTATATAAATAACGCCTCAAGAATAGTCGTTACTCAGAAACAGTAATCATCACTCCCATCGCATCAATCAATCCCCATTGAATGCGTCTGACGACGGTTATCATTCCCCATGCAAACAAAAATAACGCCTTAAGCAATGTCGTCAATTATCAAGAAACGCCCTGGTTTTAGTCGTTAATTCCATAAGACACGGCCTTCCTTAAGTCGTGAATTCTTTTTGACTGTTCGACTTAACTTTCCCTCCTTTCTTCTTCTTCCTTCATCCTCTTTCCCTCTTTCTCTCTTCTCTCCCACTGCAAACCCAATCGAATCCTACCCCCATCCTTCTCATTTCTCTCATTATCTCTCTACACCCTAGCCCTAACCATGGCCGGCGGACTTAAACGGCAGAGGGTGGCCGCACCGGAGGTCGTGGATCTGGAGGGCGAACATGCCCACGAGGATGCCCCCCCCCCCCCCCGCGGCGGCCGAGGAAGATCCGACGGCCGAGGAGGCTCCGACAGCGACAGCCGGCGACGAGGCCGGAGGACGAGGCGAAGAAGATGATGATGGCGAAGACGAAGAGGACAACGGAGAAGGAGAAGACGACGGTGAGGAAGAAGGTGGTGACGGTGATCACGAAGACGGTGATGAGCCACCGGCCACGGCGGCAGCCGCTCCTCGCCCCGGCCAACTCCGGCGGCCTCGTCAGCCACGCCCTCCACGGGAAGAACCCAAATGCCACAAGGTAGGCCCCCAACCCAAATTCCATTTTTTTCAAATTTATTTTCATTTTTCGGTATTTTCCATAGCCCTCGGGTTTAGAAAGCTCGAAACTAAGAAAAGAGACGCCCTCATGGGTGTCGTGAGTTAAAGAAAAGACGCCCATACCTGGGTCGTCAATTCATTTTCTTTATTTTGAAACAAATTAATTTCATGAGAACACGCCCTGTAGCATGTCGTCCATTTGAATTATCATTTTTTATATCAATCATGCTGTTAATTCCGTGCATTTGTTCAATTATATATTTTTCCCATGATTTATATCGCATGCTGTTTTTATTTTATTTTCACAACCCTGGAAAACAACGCCCCCCATCGGGGCGTCAATTCAACAGATAACGACCATAGGGATGGTCGTCCATTTAAACAATTCCAGAATATATTATTAAAACCCAAAACTCATTTAAGAAAAACGTCCCATTCAGAGGCGTTACTTAATGAAATGACGACCCTGGGACGGGCGTCAATTGAAAAATCTTTTAGGAATTTAGAAATTAACCTCAAAACCACGCCTCCCACCGGGGCGTCTCTTAGATAAACAACGACCTAGGATATGGTCGTTAATTACATCAAACATTTAAAGTGAATAATTGATTAATTAAGCCAAAATTTCTTTCCTTATGCATGCATGGGTTGATGAGGACACGGATCTCCTGGGTCATGGTCCGGGCAGCATATTACGGCCTCCCCGAGTTCCAGAGAGCCAGGGTAGATGCCATGGGGTTCGGGGCCTTCCTTAGCATAGAGCCAGTCAGACCTGACCTACCACTTATCCAGGTTCTGAGGGAGAGATGGGATAGGATTAGCCGGGCATTCCTGATGCCTTGGGGGCATATGGTTCCTACCCTAGAGGATGTAGCTAGGATCACGGGACTTAGGGTAGACGGGGAGGCAGTGAGCGGGATTACCTTACCAGACTATACCGGGCTTGCCCAGAGACTGCTAGGGCTAGAGATGGTCTACGAGACACCTAGCGAGTGTAGGACTATCTTCCGCACCGACCTGACTACAGTGATGGGCTTAGGGGATGCTAGGCATAGGTCAGGGGAGTCCTTAGAGCAGTTCTCACAGAGATTGATCGATGGGGCTAGGGCAGTCTATTGCCAGGACCCAGCCGACAGGGAGAGAGCAGACCGAGACTTGAGGAGGTTCCTACTGCTGCTGCTTGGGAGGCTATTGCTCGGCACGAAGGGCGACGTCATCAACTGTCGATTCCTAGGGATCCTCGAGGACTTAGAGGGAGTCGGCAGATACGCCTGGGGAGCGGCGCTGCTGGCGCACTTACTAGCCGACCTGTCCACGGGACAGGACGAGAGACGACTGTCAGTGGCTTCTCACCTTTTCTTCAGGTATGCATTTCTTTTTTCCTTTCTTTTTTTTCTTTTTCTTCTTTTTTATGCATGTGAATGCCTCACTAATGCAATGCATGGATGCAGGTTTAGAGCCATCTGTACATGCCCATGGGGCGCGCCGACCCACGGCCAGGAGGTGAGGGTGCTTTCCCTCTAGCACGGCGCTGGCTGTCGGTGGTGTTTGGAGCCCCACTCGGCTACGAGTTGTGGGTGCTACGGAGAGAGTTCCGAGACTTCCCTCCCTCGCTGGTATGAATGATGCATTTCTTTTATATTTATTTGAATTTATTATGATTATGATGAGATGACATGCATGTTCATGGATGCAGGTGCGATGGAGGCCTTACGAGGGGATGACCGACGAGGGCCAGCCATGGGTCGTAGCAGGGCGACCTCGCTTTGAGCATGAGCTTTGGGTTCACTGCTTGAGCGAGATCGAGCCGTTACGGCTTAGACTGGTGATGAGGACCCTGGGCCTACACCAGGAGTGGATAGAGGTAGGGGAGCCGCGAGGAATCGGAAAGAAGACACGCGGTCGCACGAAGGTGATCGACTGGAGAGTGCAGTTCGAGGACCAGTACGCCGACTGGCGGCAAGGCGGGACCCGAGTCACTTCCCAGGCGACCGACAGCTCCGAGTACCTCCGGCGCTACTGGGAGGTTTACGCCGGCC
Organism: Amorphophallus konjac; assembly: GCA_022559845.1. Taxonomy (NCBI): domain Eukaryota; kingdom Viridiplantae; phylum Streptophyta; class Magnoliopsida; order Alismatales; family Araceae; genus Amorphophallus; species Amorphophallus konjac. Next base: position 242,598,203 of record CM040122.1, on the reverse strand, counting down.
GACCCCAGATGAGGGTCTTAGGGGTATGTATGAATGCAATTATTTCTAAATTAAATGCAAATGCTTATGTATCTATCATGTGACTAATATGTAATGGATGCAAGATGCACGGGACATAGCGGCGATGGATGCCCAGGCCCACCTACACAGCCTGGAGGACCAGCTAGCTGCCACACGGGCCGACCTCGAGACCCTGGTGAGTGTTTAAATTATTTCTATATGCAAATGAATTTTTGTTGAATTATTGATGATTAGCCACTGACGATCTTAATAAATGTAGCGTGCCCAGCAGGGAGCCGTAGGGAGAGATACAGGGGAAGCCTCCAGCTCGAGGGGACCCAGTGCAGAGGTGACTGCACTAGCGAAGCAGCTGGCAGGGGCAGTGGCACGGGCCGAGGCTGCAGAGCGTGACCTCGCCTCACGGGTAAATTCCAGAACTCAAACCTCATTCAATTATTGATTATATATTGCATTGTGCACTGATGAAATTCATTTCTTTTCAGACTGAGGAGCTTCGAGCCGCCCTCACTTGCGTCTGCGAGGGACAGCAGGCGATGACTGCCCAGGTGAGTGATTTACTTTATGTATTGCTTATTTCATGAATTATTGTACAAGGGAACTGATGATTTGTTTACCTGTTTGCAGACCAGACAGTTACAGGCGGCACGTACCCAGGCTGCCCTAGCTGGGACAGAGTTGGCGATCCGCGAGCAGCAGATTACAGAGCTGGAGCGGTCCCTGAGGCGACGGGAGGAGCTGCCTCAGGACGTGGCAGAGCTGCGGGTTGCCCTTGAGCTGGAGCGACGAGAGCGTGCTCGAGAGCGAGAGGAGCACCTGGCGGACCGTGACCGGCACCACGAGCAGCAGCAGACGGACTGTGCCCGGTACCAGGAGCAGGTGGCGGCACGTGAGCGTGAGCTGGCGGACCTGAGGACGCAGCTGGCCCTTTCTCAGGAGCGGCTACGAGTGTCTGAGGAGCGTCTCAGCGAGGGCGTGAGCGAGCGCGTGCTGCGGGGTACTCCATCACCAGCTCCACCTTTGTGGCGGGTTCTTCTCTTCGAGAGAGGAGCGAGGTAGGGGGCCAGGTTCGAGTTCCATCTTCTTCACGGGGGCCCATGCCCCCTCCACCAGCGCCTCCTCGGGACGGCGAGGACGAGGTAGAGAGTAGGAGAGAGGAGGGTGGAGGCGAGAGCTGAGGGACTTACTTGTACTCCTCCGCCCTCACACCGGTACTCAGATATTCATGATGTATATATATATGAGATTGAGATTTTTTGTTACCTGAGCACTCGTGTAGTTGTGTACTTGTGGTTGTGTACTTTGCTTCTTTGCCACGTTCTTTGCTTTACTTTACTTTGCCCTGTACCTACAGCTATGGTTCACACTTGAATAAACAGGTTAATTCATCTGTTCGACTTGGCCCCTTGCTCAATAAGCAAGGGGTGCCTTTACTTTTGACCTGGATAGCGGGTCAAGGGGCCAAGCCTTTAATCAAAATAAGGCAAATGAAATAACCAATAAAGGGAGATGCAACACGCAAGCACACGTATGCAAACAATAATCAAGATGCCCTATGCAATAATGCAAGCACGCACATGAAGAATAAACCCCATTTCCTCTTTTCTTTTCTTTTCCTTTTATATTATTTTTTTCTTTTATTTTTCAAAAGACGCGCCTTAGATTAGGTCGTTATTCAAACAAAAGACGCCCTAGGTGACGGCGTGAATTTGAAAAACGTTTTGAATTTTGTTGAAAAGATGGCCCACACAAGGGCGTTATTTAAAAAAGGACGACCTTCTCCACAGACGTTAATTTTAGAAAAGGCTCCTCATTCAAAAGCGTTAATTTTCTTGCTTTCAGCATTAGGTTGACAAAGCTACTAGGGCACTGGGTCCTACACGGTCATCATTGAGGATTCATTGACCTTTCTTGATTAATCAAAAGGGGGTCGACGTGCCAGTGGTTAAACTTATACGCAAGATCTCGCCCGGTGCAATCTCCTAGGTCAGTCTCGACCATTCTGCTGGTTTATGACTTACCACAAAGAAAGAGATGGAAGAAAATATAAGGAAGCCCACAAGGGATTCTGAAAAGCTCAAGGTAAAACTACCTCCCCTACCCTATGCCTGTTGGGGTTCGGTCTTTGGCATAGGGAAATTTTATTACCTTTTGCCTCTTTTATATTGCATGCATACGCCCAAGGTTTTCCTTGCGGGGACTTTGCCCTCTTGACATGCTTTTCTTTTCATGATTTGACTTTCACTTTGGAACTGATTTGCATTGATGAAAATAAACCTAATTGTACTTGGGCTTTAGTGGCATTTTGTTCCCTTTTGGGTCCTGACTTCCACCTACTAGGGCGACGGATAGGCTTGGCGGGTCTACCCCGAGACCTTCCTTCCTCCCTTATGGGCCGAAGAGGAAAAGAATGGGTATTGTCTTCACCTTTAGTCAGGTTTTGACTTTCCATCGGATTTTGCACCGCTTGAGTTCAAGGGTAAGCGTGTAGTGTGTGTGGGTGTCGACCCCATTTTGAGTTAACAAAACTGATGAATGAATACCGAATTTTAACCTTTCAGACCTTGCGTCCTTGCAACGATGGCAACCATCTTGAAAAATTTCATTCTTTTTGGAGAATTTCTTATTATTTTTTTTGGATTTTGGAAAATTTCTATTTTTGTTTTGGAGAGATTTTGAAAATTTTTATTTTGTTTTGTTGGATTTTGAAAATTTCTATTTTTTTTTTTTTGGATTTTGAATTAGGGATAGTATTTCTTAAGGTACAGACCATTCCAAGGATGAGTTAGCTCTTGTCCTTCAGCATTAATCAGTTTATAAGCATTGCCAGGATAAACATCTTTTATGACGAATGGTCCTTCCCAGTTTGGTTGGAGTTTTGAACGGGGCCCACCAGGTTTTACGAAGATTCTCTTGATTACCATCTCACCGACTTTGAATTTTCTCTCAATTACTTTCTTTTGATAAAAACGTGACAGCCTGTTTTGATAAACGCGCGCATGCTCAGCGGCGACCAGACGCTTCTCATCTAGGAGTTCCAACTGGGCAAGGAGTGAATCACGACGCTCATCAATAGAGAGTTCCTTGTCCAATTGTACTCGCAGAGATGGAATGAGAATCTCATAAGGGACTACCGCCTCCATTCCATAAGTAAGGGCGAAAGGGGTTTGCCCAGTAGGGGTACGAATGGAAGTGCGATAGGCCCAGAGAGCTTCAATTAGCTTGTCTGGCCAATCCGAAAATTTATTAGCCTCACACGTCTTTTTAACGATTTTGATTAAAGTTTTATTAGTGGCCTCTGCCTGGCCATTGCCCTGCGGATAATAGGGAGAAGAATGATGCAATGCAATGTCATACCTGTTGCAGAGATCCTTGAGCTCTTGAGAGATGAACTGAGGTCCATTGTCGGTGACGATGGTATTCGGGATGCCGAACCTTGCGATGATGTTCTTCATTATGAACTTGCAGACAGTTGATGCTTTGATCTCCACGAATGCTTCCGCTTCTGCCCACTTGGTGAAGTATTCCGTTGCCGTCAGGATGAACGACTTTTGCTTGGTCAGGAGGTTCGAATCACCAAGAGGTCCAATGATATCAAAAGCCCACATGGAGAAAGGCCATGGGGAGGACATAGGATGGAGTGAAGAAGCAGGAGAATGAATTTTATCGGCGTGCAGTTGGCACTTAACACACCTTCGAACATAGATGGAGCAATCCTCTTCTAGAGTTGGCCAATAGAAACCTAGCCTAAGGATCTTCTTAGCTAGCATCTGGCTATTCACATGACCACCACACACTCCTGAATGCGCCTCTTCCACAACCTTCCAAGATTCATCATCGTCGAGGCATCTTAATAACACACCTGTGAGCCCTCTTCTATAGAGCACACCTCCAACCAAAACATAACGTTGAGCCACTCTTCTGATTGCTTTCCTCGGGATAGGACTGATCATTGCAATACTTGGCAATCTCATAATACCAAGGTTTATCTTCATCAGCCAATTCTTCTTCCCAATCTAACAACATGACCTCTTTGCCTTTAAGAGCTTCACTCCGCCTGACTTTCTCGAGCACCTTGTCCCTAATGTCGAGGAATGCACGATCCTTAATAGCTGGAGTGTCACGCTGATGAATGAGAGGAACATGAAAATCACGCCCAGGAGGGAAGACTAGAGCAGAGGCCAAAGAAGCAAGAGCGTCGGCTAGGATGTTCTGGCTTAAAGGAACATGAACGAAGATCAACTTGGTGAAGAGTTTGGCATAAGCCGAAGCAAGCTCCTGGTAGGGCTTGAGCTTAGGATTGATAGTGCGGCATTTGACAAGCACCTGGCGCAGAATGAGCTGACTATCACCAATAATTCGTAATTGGGTAACACCATATCTATGAGCGGTTTGAAGGCCGGCCAAAAGAGCCTCATACTCAGCTATGTTGTTTGTGACAGGGAAAGTAAGCTGAGCAGCAAATGGGATGGTGACCCCTTCTGGTGTTAAAAGAACCATGCCGATCCCTCTTCCTTGGGAATTTAGAGCTCCATCAAAATGTAATGTCCACATAGGATCATGGGGTTGATTAATGGACATTAGTTCTTCATCTGGAAACTCTGAATTGACAGGATCAAATCGAGGGAGAGGGTGGTGAGCAAGATGTTCGGCAATGGCGTAGCCTTTGATTGCTTTATGTTGAATGTAAGTGATGTCGAACTGTGAAAGGAAGCTTTGCCAGCGTGCTAATCGATCAGTGAGAACAGATTTTTCAAGAAGGAATTTAATCGGATTCATGCGAGTAATGAGGTGAACCTCGTGAGCTAAGAAATAATGTTTTAATTTCTGAACTACCCAGACTAAAGCAGCGCAAGTCTTCTCCATGGCTGAGTACCTCTGCTCACAAGGGTTGAGAAGTTTAGACAAATAGTATGTTGCCCTCTCCTTACCTTCTTCATCCACTTGAGCTAAGACAGCACCTACGGAGTCATCCAGGACAGAAACATAGAGGATAAGCGGTTTACCTGGAATTGGCGGCCTCAGGACAGGAGGATTGGCCAGATAATCCTTCAATCCGTCAAAGGCTGCCTGACACTTGTCATCCCAATTGAACTTGACCCCCGGCTTAGTAAGCTCGTAGAACGGCCTGCATCTTTGTGAGTGCTGGGAGACGAAGCGGCGAATAAATTGCAACCTCCCGATTAATCCTCGAACTTCCTTCAAATTCTTGGGAGGAGACATGTCTCTGATGGCCTTCGCCTTATTGGGATCAACTTCAATTCCCCTTTTGCTAACAATAAATCCAAGCAATTTCCCTGATGAAACGCCAAATACACACTTTTTGGGGTTCATTTTCAATTGATACTCTCGTGATCTTTGCAAGACCTTAGCTAGAACCCCAGGATGCTCAATCCTTGTCCTTGATTTTACTACCAGGTCATCCACATACACCTCAATATAAATATGGATCATATCATGAAAAATTGCCATCATAGCCCTCTGATAGGTGGCTCCAGCATTCTTGAGTCCAAAAGGCATGACCACATAGCAATATGTATCCCATGGTGTAGTGAATGATATTTTCTCTTGGTCTTCTTCAGCCAGGCGATATTGATTATAACCCGAAAAACCATCCATGAAGGAGAGAGTCTCAAATCCTGCCGTATTATCAATCAAAACATCAATATGAGGGAGGGGGGAGTCATCTTTAGGACACGCACGGTTGAGGTCCCGGAAGTCTATACAAATCCGAACCTTTCCATCTTTCTTCATGACCGGGACGATGTTAGCCACCCAGTTCGGATAGAGGACAACTCTAACAAATCTAGCCTTATGAAGCTTGTCGACCTCTTCTTTCATCTTTAAAGCCATGTTAGGGTGGAAACGTCTCAACCGTTGTTTGATCGGGACAGACCCTGGCTTAAGTGTAAGCCGATGTTCAACGAGCGCAGGGTCTAATCCAGGCATATCCTCATAACTCCACGCAAACGTGTCCTTGTATTCTTGAAGCACCAAAATAAGCGCCTCCTCTTCGGAGGACGGCAAATTCTTGCTAATGAGGACAATCCTAGGGTCTTCCTTGGTACCCAAATTTATTTCTTTGGTAGGCTCTTCTACTGAGGCTGATGGTTCATCAAATCTTCTCATGCCACTGGCAAAAGCATCAGCCTCGTCCTCATATTCTTCATAACTTTCATCCCCCTCTTCATTAGGGTCTTCATCATTCATGATTTCATAGACACCAAAACCCTCATAAGAAACATTAGTATCCTCATATTCCAACTCTGGCAGGATAATCGGATTCTCCATGAATTCGGGAAAAGCTAAACAAGCCTGGCATCTTCTGGCTAACTCCAACAGAAACCTACGGGAATCTGCTTACCCTTGGATTTCTTATGAAAATCTACCCCATGAATTTTATTAGAGGAAGAGGAACAACTAGCTTGATTAGAATAAGCTGAAAAGGAGGAAGGAGGTACAGAAGTGGATACAGAAGGAGACCCCTCACCAGAGGGGGAGGAAAGATTTATCAATGGATCATGGAAGAGTGGCCCCTGGGTCGGGACACACTCGGAAAAGAGATAAGAAGTCTCCTCAACGGAGATGGAGGGCTGAAGAGTTGGAATTTTGGCATTTTTTTTTCATTTTTATCTTTATCTTCATTTTTATTTTCCTTTTCTAGAAGAAAGCAATGTGAAGGGAGAATAGTAGGAGGAGTGGAGATTGAAAGTTTGGAGAAAGATTGAATCAGAGATGACCCGCGCGGGGGTGTGATGGAGAGTTTGGAGAATTGCTCGAGGAGCAAGGGAGGAATCGGGAGAGAAATCTTCAGTGAATCTGGATGACAGCTGACCATAATCGGAGGCGGTCTCGGCACTCTAGAGAACAATTGAGAATGTAGAGAAGCTAGAAGAGACGGATGCATGAAGTGAGAGAGAAAAGGCCGGCCCACAGCCTGTCTATTGTAAATCCTTCTTCATATGGAACATCTGGCTCTCCAGTGTCAGTGTAGTCACTCAGCAACTGCCTTTTGTCTGTTATCACAGCCGGCTTTTCAATCAATTCATGTATTAGTGGCGGCCATTCCGGATCGGTTGGCATAAAGAGACGGCTCAAAGCGATAGTAATATCATGCATATCGAACCATCTGTACCAATCACACTCTGGATCATCCATCTTCCTTCTTTTATCAGGCCTTAAAGATTCCAGGGCTTTGTAGGTGGTCAATGGAGCAATATGACGAGCAAACTGTCTAGCATGAACATCTTGACAGTCTAGAATGGAGGTGATTATTGTAGTCTGCTCATGATTCTGAACGCCACCCGTGACAAAATGTGTCTTCAATGTCCAAGTAAGCGGCTGGCGATCTGTCTTCAAAGTGGATGTCATAACTGCCCATGGTTCATCTTCATTTTTGCCCGTCCCTTTGTATCCCAGGCCGCCTCGTGTAATCAATTTCTGAGGCTTAATAGGCCTAGTCCCGCCTTGACAACTGGCACCCAGTCCTTTGCCGTTTTGATACCCCATTTTCATTAGAATTTTCCAGCCAGGGGTGTTTGTCATGCTTTTCTTCTTCCTCCCCTTGGAAGGCAAGGGTGTCATAGCAACTGTCGTGACAGTATCGGGCGACATTGGCCGTGGGTGAGGGAGGTCTAGCATTGATAGCAACGGCTTGTTGGCAGGCCAAATAGAAGGAACTGATGAAGCCAAGTGTATATCTTCCTCTGGCAGAATCGGCATACTGGTAACTTTGATGATGCGGCCCTTGTGTGGAAACTTAAGGCATTGATGATTTGTGGAGGGCACTGCGTCGAGCTGTTGAATATATGGGCGGCCCAGAATGCCATTAAATGTTGGATCCATATCCAAAATATGAAAATCGACCGTGATTGTGGCCAGACCCAAACTGACTTTTAATGTGATCATGCCTAGAGGAGGCTTCTTGGTATTGTCATATGCTGTGACTGTTATGGTAGATGGTCGAATCAGATTTTCAGGAATGCCGCACATCTTCAAAGTGCTTGGCGGTAATACATTGATAGATGCCCTAGTGTCCACCAGACATTGTTTCACCGCCACCTTATTAATATCAACCGTGATGCACAGAGCATATTTCCTTGCTGAGAGTGGTGCCAGTTCATGCTCATGAAAAGTAATCGCCGGCTGACTGCTAGCGGGCGTTAATACTGTGGTTATCTGCTCGACAGGGATGTCCTCATTGACCATAACTTTCTGCAGATATTCTTTCAGGGCCATCTGATGAGTTGTTGACCTTTTGATCAGTTCTAAAATGGAAATTCTTGCTGGAGTTCGGTCAAGATGCTTTAACAAATCATACTGAGTGCCGGGTACGGACTCTTGCTCCTGTTCTTGTTCATTAGGCCCCTGCACGGGCTCTTGCTCTCTTTGGGGAAAGATGCGCTGGAACATCCGTCCACTGCGGAGCGGTGCCATGTTTTGCCGCGCCTCTGTCGGGGCAAGTAAAGGAGGAGGGTTGGAAGAAGAGGAGGGTGTATTGGCGTTAAGAAGTGGTGGAGGGGTGTTTGAAGAAGGAGACCCCGTAGGGGGTGTTGGTGAGGAGTTCAATGAAGAAGCCCCCGTAGGAGGCGTAGGAGTAAGGAGGGGTGCCCGAGTGTGGGGAGAGTTAATAGGTGGAATGAGGAGAGATCTGGGTATAAAAGATGGGGGAGCTGATGGTGGGGGGATCTTTGCCGGTGAAGGAGTAGTGGTGGTGGATGTTGGTGATGGGCGGATAAGGAGTGGTCTAGACGGCGAAGGTGAAGGGTTGGTGATGGATGGCGGAGTTTGCTGCGTGGTAGGCTGCATAGGCGGTAAGCGGGTAAGGAGAGATCGGGTTGGCAAGGATGGAGAATTTGTGGGAGCAGGTGGATTAACGGGGCGTAGAAGAGCCCGGCTCAATTGGGGAGTAGAAGAAGAAGGAAGCGTGCGCAAAAGGCGCGGAGGTTGATTTGGATTATGATTAAATGCCCCGACAGAGGCGTTTTCTTCATGCCATCCCTGTCCTCTCTCCACCTCATGGAGAGACGTGACAGGGTTCACGTGCTGATTTGGCGGGTGCTCTGGCAATGGATTGTGGACAATCCCCATATCCTGCTGAGTTGTTGGAGCTTGCTGTTGCGGCTGTGGCGCTGGTTGCTGTGGCTGCTGAGCCTGCTGTTGCCGAGGAGGCTTTCTTTCTTTCATAGCGGCGATAAACTGTCTCATCTCATCCCAATTAATGCCACCCTGGTCATTTAAATCATAAATGTAATCCTTGAAGTGGAAGCAACGATCAATGTTATGACCAGGGGAGCGGTGAAAGACACAGTAGCGAGACGTGTCAACATTAGCGGGCCACGCTGCCCTTTCCTTTGGTAGCATGAGCAAGTTGGCGGCCATTAAGGCATTGAAAATATCCGGGAGACTTTCTGGCAGTGGAGGATAGTGGGCCCTTTTGGGGCCTAGTGGTCTCCTTTGCTGTTGTAGTTGCGGTCCATAGTTAGTGGGTGGCGGTACTTGGTGGTATTGTGGCGGAGCTGGGGGGTCTGCGCGGGGCGCTTGATTTTGTGGCGGAGCAAAGGAAGGTTGAGGTGCGAATTGGTGTTGTGGTGGCGAGTTGAAGAGAGTGCTCTGCTGTGGAGGTGGCAGGCGTCGTGGGTTAGATTGGCGAAAAGGTGTGGGGTTGCCGACCGCGCCAACCTGCCTATTGATGACGGTGCCCTCAGTCGTGGGCCCGCTATTGTTGACATTTGTATTTTTCTTGAACAACTTTGGCTTTGGTTCAAACATGCCCATGATGGGCGAATCCTTCATTTGGGTTTGAATATAACGAGCTCTTTCATAGAGCTCCTCCATGGTTGTCAATCTGTTCATGGCTAATATGTGCCGGAACTGAGGGGTTGCATTGGATATAATCATCTTAACCTATTCCGGTTCAGACAACGTATCTTTCAACTTTTCGGCCATTGATCGTCACCTATCAGCAAATATTATGAAGTCCTCCTCGGGCTTCATTTTCTCTGCAACCAAATCTGTAACTGAAAGGGAGGGTCCAACCTGATCCCTATACTTCTGCAAGAATTTCCTTTGAACCACATCAAAATTGCTGGCATCTGCGGGTTCCAAGGAATAAAACCACTCGAGGGCTGGCCCCTCTAAAGATCTTCTAAACAAATAAGCCAAAGAGGCTTTATTATCTTGCCAAAAGGAGGTCTCGTACATGAAATCCTTCAAATGAATAAAAGGATTGCCAGTTCCATTGTATCGCCGAAAATTCGGCATCTCAGAAGGCGGCAGATGGAAAACTGGCAGTGTAGGGAGAGAGATCTCCGGGGCATTCTTGGCTGCAATAACTTTCTTAAGTTGCTCTTCCATGCTGGCCAACTTTTGGAGCAGTAGAACATTGGTGTCGGACTCGACCGGGGCCGGATTTTGAATCAAAGAATTCGGTATAGGCGTCCGTAGAATTCGGGGAGGTTGGAGAAACTGAGGCCTAACCGCTGAGTAACTTGCCTGTTGGGCCGGCATGGCCGCACCAGGCGTTGGTGGACAAGAGGGGGGTTTGTGCAAGACCGCTTGGTCATTTGTGATGTGATGGCCACTCTCGGCCGGAGGGGGATTGGAGGATGAAGAGGGAACAGACTTCCCTTTCAAAGCGGCCTGAACTGCCTGCCGCTGGGAGTCATCTAATTGAGATAGAGCATTAATCAAATCAGTAACATTGAAAGATGGGGAGGGGTTCCCCGAAGTGTTGGAGGGTAAAGCCTGAGAAGAGGGCACAACCTCTTGAGTAGTGGTATCAACCACATGAAATTGAGGATAATGAGAATGAGGAGGAGGGTAATTCCCCTCATGATAGATAGAATCTTGGGGAACCTCATATGATTGACCAAAAACGTTCTCCTCCACATCATCATAGGAATACCCGTAGCTTGCCATGTTGATAATCTTACCTGAACGGAGTTGCATGCTTAAAAAGAGAGAAAGCTTTATGAAGGAATTATCACACAATCAATCACCCAATCGAAACAAGCTTAAGCAAATCAACCCAACCAAGTTCATGCAAACAAGTTGAGATGAGCGCAAGATTTGAGTGTTATGTTTAAGATTAGAGTGAGTTAAATTGCAGAAAAGTTCACTCCTCTTTGCAAAGTGAAACCTAGTTTGGATCCAAGTGTAGCCTCCGTGTCAACTAGGTTCTTTCTCTTTTCTCACCAACGACAGGTTCTTCTAAACTCCGGATACTTCAAGGGTACAACCAGCCCAGCGTCCGTGAGGGAATCTATGGGTGCGGGGACTTACGGAGGTCTTGGAAAAGGGATTTTCGGTCCAAAGAGACAGAATGCTCAATGGAGGGTTGTCCCGATTCCAAGAGAAGTGTGTGGAATCCTAGTGTAGAGAGAGAGGTCTCTCAACCAAATGCCACAAAATGCAGTATAAGATAAGCCAATCACAATAATATAATCAAATAATCAATGTAAGTATGAATCCAGCATGAATAGACAGAAACAGCAAAGCTCTGTAAACACACAGGAAAGAGGCGACGTAGCGGCAGTCACTATCAATAAAAGAGACGACAGCGTAGCTGTCGTGAATCACTGGGAGAGGCTCAAAAAACGTGCCTTGATGTGGGGCGCTAAATATGACAAAGACGCCTTAGCCAGAGGGCGTCAAATGTGAGTGGTGCGCACGATCGATGAAAAACACGCCTTGGCGCGAGGCGCTACCAAATAAAAAGACGCCCGAGGGGAGGGCGCAAATTCACAGAAACAATAGATATGATGAAAGACATATTCGTGGAAGACGTTAAACAGAAAACAGACGCCCTGGATGAAGGCGTTAAATAAAAAGGCGCCTTTGTGAAAGGCGTTAATTCAAAAACATCAATAGATTAATCACAAGCTGGCTGATCCCGGGGAGTGTGCAGTGTGCATAGTGGAGGGTGCCCGTGGGGCACAAAGGAGGGGTACCGTGGGTACCAAAGGGAAAGGGCACGCGTGGGCGCCGAAGGGGAAAGGGCACACGTGGGTGCCAATAGGAAAGGGCACACGTGGGTGCCAAAAGGAGATGGTAATCAAAAGAAAAACAGTGGAAGTCCCACCGTGATCGCCAGTTTGTGAATCATGGAAAATAATCCACTTTTAAGACAAAAAATAATAAGCATAAGCAATAAGAAGAATAATGAAAAAGGGAGTAAAAGAGCACGTGGTGCTACCAAGGAGAGTGATCGCCAGAGGGGTTACCTTAATAAGGAGAAAAGATGATCGCGAATACCTGGTGATAATAGGATGCGGGATGGATGTGGTTCCTTCCTCCACCTTCTATCGGTCGGCCGACGAAGGGGGTTTTCCTCTTTGATTACCTTTGAACAAAGAACAAACAAATAAAAGAAAAGGAGATCAGCCAAACGTGAGTGTAGTATCAATCCAAAGATGAAAGATGATGATGAAAGAAGAGCATAAAATATGCACCTTTCGTTTGTTTTTAAAACCCCTAAAGAATTAGGGAGAGGAGAGATGCAATAAAACTAATGCAAGGAAGAGGCTATACGATGATGAGATGAACAGACAATAATGGAGAGAAGAAAAAGATCCCTGCTGTTCTGTAAACAGTAAAGGGAAGAAACTTTGCTTCGGATGTGGCAGCAGGAGGAAACAGAAGAGAAATCAATCTCTCAATCTCAATCGCCAGCACCTGTAAACCTCTGTGACAACCACAGCTCTGCTTCTAACCTCGCGCGAGATCAACCAGGGGACTCTTTTATAGGGTAGAAAACACAGATAAACACAGATTTGGGAAGATAAGAATAGGCAGTGGTCGTTAACGGCAAGGACTCTAGTTCCCAGATCGAGCAAGGTGACCAAGAAAGGCAGGGAACTCTTCAGGAAAGGCGAGTTCAAGCAGGACACGAAAGGGTGAGACACGACCTACCAAAGGGCGTCAATTCAGAATTGACGACCTGCTCAAGGGCGTTAATTTAAAACACGACTAGGATCAAGGCGTCACTTCCTGGATTAAATTTTGGTAATAAAAGCCTTCTTTATTTGAAAATTGTGAAAAGATGCCTGAAGCAAAGGCGTTAAACAAAAACACGCCCTAGGGAAGGACGTTAATCATTGATTTAATTAGGGTGGGACTCGTAAAACACCAGGAATTGACGCCCGTCCCTGTGGTCGTCCTTTTCAAGAACACGCCCCAGATTATGTCGCTATTTAAAACACGCCCCTCTTTACGTCATGAATCACCAAAAAAAACCCAAGAATAAATCATAAAAATACACAATAATAGAAAAACTTTATATTATAGAAATATTGAAGTTCACTTTGGGGCGTTAACATAGTGACATGAGATTTGATCAACATAGCGTCAATTTTGGCGTGTCTACACTCTCCAATTTTTATGGATCTAGGTCAAGACGATCGGGAGATAGAGGTACGGGAAGTAACTGATTTGGCACAGGATGTTCAGGAACTAGGGCCTACTTCCAGTCAGAAATCCAAAGTCTAGGGATCGAATCAAAGGTAGGTTATCTCATGAAAAGGCTAAATTAACGTATTAGGAACAAAAGCCCTATGTTTCCTTCTGTTTTCATTGATTGTACATGACGAATCTGACGTTTTATTATGACCGCGCATATAGGGTTAACATAGCATGCACAAACCTTGCTCTTAATAAGAAATTGATAAATTTGGCTTGTTTCACTAAAACCCATGTATCTCCATATTTTAATAAGATTTTATTAGGCCTTATTTACTTGTTGACATGTTTTACCATACATCTATCTACCTTAGATTAGCATGTAGTTTGGTTTTATTGTTGTTTACAGAAGACAGGAAGAAACGGTCTTCCTGAGACCCCCTGAGTCCCTTTAGCGGTCCTACGATAGACCGCTAAAGCCCATAAAACTGTCCTCCCGAGACCGCTTTCATTTCCTGAGTTCTGTATTATTGTTAACCCAAAACATAATGAAGAACAGTCCTTTTTTATCATATAATAAGCCTAGCTAATTAGGTCTTACTCTTGTTTTAAGTATTATATTCATACACTTGGTTACATTAATTGTTCATCCTAGTAGATTTCATGTTCTTTATGCACTATGGACTTATTTTAAACTTATTTTAATTTAATGCCAAAACTATATACTCTTGTATTAATCTTAAATTTTATATGGTTCATGGACTTGTCTAGTTTTGATTTGATCGATGTCTTTCACGATCTCACTCTAGTCTAGAGTCTTTTTTTAAGTACAAGGCACGTATTCTGGTACGATCTCATTAGATACACCTTGCGCTTAAGCACACAATCTTGGACTTCTGATCCTCTCCGTTGGATATTCCTTCCACCGGATTAGGTGATCTTGTTTGAAGGCCTCCATAAGACTCCGCGAGCCTGAGATTCTCACTAGGACGCCGAGCTGGTTGTACCCTCAAAACCCAATTGTCTAGAAAGCACTTTACCGATGTTTTGTATGTTCTGGACCTTAGCGGCCCTCTAGAGATCGCCAGAGGTACCTAGCGGCCATTTACCTAATCACCAAGGACGCCTAGCGGCCCTTTGACCGCATGGTTCCAATTCATTCATTTCATTGACTCTGTTACTAAACGGTCAAGTCATGACCGCATAGACCCACGTACGGTCTAGTAAACGACCGCTATTTCCAGAAACTACCCAGATATGACCGTTTGATGTCTAAGTATTGATTAACCAAAGGTTGGACCCATGGGTTGATTTTCCTATGATCCTAGATGGTCTATGATTATCTAGAACCTAACATTTTGTTTCCAAAGCTACCTAATGACTATGGAAATTAAAAAATATGCCTTTATGATGCCGATTTTTCTTCATAGCATAACCTTGTTCTAAATCAATATTAAACTCTCATATTCTTAATTGAAGCATTCTTACCTTGATATGTGTTATCATGGAACCATAGTTTGAACTTGTTACATTATTGGCCATATTTATATTTCCCGTGGAAGTAGATTGATTTTTAACTTGAAGATGCAAGAGCAGGCACGGACAGTGTCCAAGGGCTCCACTCTAGTATCCTCGGCTGATAGCCAAAAACATAATATAAACCATGGGATATGATGAACACTAGCGTCGCATTATGCCGGGAGTACTTTTTTTATAAACGGGTGAAATCCATGAATTCTCACGAGACAATCTTGTGAAATTACATGCTTGCTAGTACACTCTCGTTACATGACTTTCTTGTACATAGCATTCATGGTTATGAAAAAGCACATTCTTATTAATGAAAGGCCAAATTACATTCATGTTATTCTTGCTTGATCATATTCTTAGTCTACATGAACTCTCATATCTCACCTTGATCGCATCTTGTTATTTGTGTTACTTTGGTTTATTCACGGGTTTCATCGTATTTTCATGATTTATGTTATACTCTAGAGTAAAAATGTTAATTACTTAAACTTGCCTTCATATTTATACGAAGATACCTACTGGGCATGTGTGCTCATTCCCTACTTTTTCAATCTTTTTTAGGAAATTCTAGCGGGTCGGATTCAGACTATTCAAGTGATGGATTCGAGAGTGATTAAAGAAGGAGCGAAGCCTTAGATTGTCATTAGTTGATAGTCAAGAGTCGCTATGTAATTTTCTATTTTATTGAGTCTAGTTAGTCAAAGAGTCAAGAGTCAACTTTATGTACCTTTGATTATTATTTAAATAAAGTAAAGATTTTGTCCAAATATTACGCATTCATTTCTTATGTGTGAATGTGTTAGCGCTTTGATTATATTACTTACTTGAGATGTACTAGCCGACTGTTCACATTCTTGATTATTTCTGTTGCATAATCTCGGGACGTAACAGTTAAAGTGGTATCAGAGCGTAGGTCTTAGGACTTACTTACACCTTGGAAAATGTCGTGTCATAGGCTAAGTCCAAGGCTTAAGGACCCATACCTATGAAACAAGGATGAAATTTCCAACCCATGAGATAAATTGGGTAGAACCTGGGATGAGATAGTAATTAGAAATTATCTCTAGGATTAACCCCACCAATTCCATTGGAGTTGACATATTTATTACTCTTCTTAGGTACCTCATTCTTACAATGGCTCACCGTGCTGATTGGGGTAGAATGCAACAAACTGATGCAGGTCTCACCCAGGCCTTGCAAAATATGGCCCAAGCCGGCCCGAGGGCTGGTGCTGGTGATCCGCACCGCAACTTTCGGAGTCTAAACCCTCCATGAGTTTTCAGTTCTTCCAACCCAGATGAAGTTGAAAACTGGATAGATGAAATGAACCGTATATTCGAGGTCATGCAATGTGCAGACCAAGAGAAGGTTTGTCTCGCCACATTCCAACTCAACAAGGATGCGCGTACTTGGTGGAAGTCTATTCCGACACCGCCTGAAAATGCACCACACACTTGGGAGGGATTTCTCGCCCTCTTTCGAGCAAAGTACTTCTTTGAACATGTCAAGGAGAGGAAGGCGGCAGAGTTCGCTTCGCTACGTCAAGGCATGATGAGGGTGGTGGAATGTGAATTACAATTCTCTTGCCTAGCACCTTATGCTCAACATTTAGTGAGTACGGATCTTCTAAAGGCAAATTGTTTCATGGACGGGCTGCGACCTATCTTCATCCAGCAACTTGTTCCATAAAATATTTGGACCTATGCAGAGATGGTCCAACAGGCACACTTGTGTGAACGGACCTTAGAGAAGGTCGATAAACTCAAGGGCAAAGGAGAAGAGCTCAGGCGAGGGTCTGATCGGCGAGGAAGAAGAGAGGAAAAGTTCAGCATCATAGAACCATACAAATCCAGTGATAGTAAGAAGAGATCCCTGAA
The DNA here is from genome assembly GCA_022559845.1 of Amorphophallus konjac. Taxonomy (NCBI): domain Eukaryota; kingdom Viridiplantae; phylum Streptophyta; class Magnoliopsida; order Alismatales; family Araceae; genus Amorphophallus; species Amorphophallus konjac. Next base: position 242,581,380 of record CM040122.1, on the reverse strand, counting down.
CAGGAGTGGTAGTGGCTACCACAAGAACAAAAAGGTGAAGGAGGAAGATAAGCAAGTCATGACGGCTTACTCTTTCTGCGAGAAGTTCGGCCACTCAGCCGAAGAATGCTGGAAATGTCTAGGGGCGTGTTTACGATGTGGCAGCCGAGAGCACCGCATGCCGGATTGCCCCCTCATGAAGGATCAATCCTCCAGCGGCGAACGCAAGTGACATGCATGTCTTAACGCTGTTCTAGATGATGATGAAGCGCCCAAGGATGATGGGCTAATGGAAGGTACCATTCAAATCTATTCTCATCTTGCATTCGTGTTATTTGATATTGGTACTTCTCATTCCTTTATATCTACTACTTTTGCAAAAACCTTGCCAGTTTCATCAGTTCCTCTACCTTCGAACCTACCTATCACTACACCCATAGGTCTCGGAACTAAACTTACAACCCACTACCCTGATAGTGAAGTAATGGTAGAAGGACATAATCTTCCTGCAAACCTTATATGCCTTGACATGGAAGGCTACGATGCTATCCTAGGTGTAGATTGGCTTGTTAACCATGATGCCTATATAAATTGTCGCAATAGGAGAATCTCTTTTCGGAAACTAGGTCTCCCGTGATTTTCTTTCCTTGTCATCAAGTATAGGAAACATCCTACCATTATTTCATCTCTTCATGCTTGTAAACTCATTTTGCAAGAATGTGAAGCTTTTCTTACCTTCGTACTCATTATCGAGTCCAAGGAAATCATCTTAGAAGATATCCCAATTGTAAATGAGTTTCCCAATGTGTTCCCATCAGATTTACTCGGGTTACCACCCGAAAGGGAAGTAAACTTCTCCATTGAACTCGTTCCCAGAGCAGCACCTGTTTCAATCGCTCCCTACAGGATGTCCCCTACAGAACACAAAGAATTGAAGAAACAACTTCATGAGTTATTAGACAAGGGATTCATTTGACCTAGCACATCCCCTTGAGGTGCGTCAATTTTATTTGTCAAAAAGAAGGATGGATCTCTCAGGCTATGTATCGACTACCAGTGACTAAATCAACTCACTATCAAGAACAAATATCGGTTGTCACGTATCGATGAGCTCTTTGATGAAATTTCGGGAGTAGAATTTTTTTCTAAGATAGATTTCAAGTCAGGTTATCATCAGCTCAAGATCAAAGACGGAGACATATACAAGACTGCTTTTCGGTGCAGATATGGGCACTATGAATTCATGGTAATGCTCTTCGAGTTAACTAATGCCCCGGCAACATTTATGTAACTTATGAATAATGTCTTCAGGCCTTATCTCGACCAATTTGTGGTCGTCTTCATTGATGATATTCTTATATACTCCAAGACTAAGGAGGAACATGAAGAACACTTAAGAATAGCCTTGCAAACCCTAAGAGAGCATCAACTCTATGCAAAGCTTAGCAAGTGCGAGTTATGGCTAAAGGAGGTCTCTTTCCTTGGCCATATTATTTCAAGGGAAGATATCGATGTCTATCCTTCTACGGTAGAAGCTGTTAAGAACTGGAGCCGGCTGACGACTGTGTCTGAAGTTAGAAGTTTTTTGGGTCAAGCTGGTTATTATAGGCGATTCAATAAGGATTTCTCTAAAATCGCCGTCCCTTTGACTATACTTACAAGGAAGGAGAACCCTTTTATATAGTCAAAGGATTGTGAAGAAAGTTTCCTAACTCTTAAAGATCATCTCACTATTGCCCCTATCTTGGCACTACCTGTTGACGGTGGTGGCTTTGAAGTCTATACCGATTCATCTAGCATTGGCCTAGGATGCGTTCTTATGCAAAATGGAAAGGTGATTTGCTATTCATCAAGGTAGTTAAAGCATCATGAAGACAACTACCATGTGCATGATCTAGAACTAACATCAGTTATATTCACCTTGAAAATTTGGAGAGACTACCACTATGGGGAGAAGTTCACTATATTTTTAGATAACAAAAGTCTTAAATACCTCTTCACCCCAAAGGAATTGAACATGAGACAGCGTAGATGGTTAGATTATCTCAAAGATTTCGACTTTACTATCCAATATCATCCAGGCAAAGCAAATGTTTGTAGCTGACGCTCTTAACAGAAGACTAATGGCAACTCTAGCAAGCCTCAGGAAAGGTACGACTTATCTTATCGAGGATTTTGCTTGTATGAATCTCGATATTGATAAAGAAGAGGAAGGATGTATGATTGCTATTATAAGGTCACAACCTACATTGATTGAAGATCTAGTCAAATTACAAGAAAATGACCCTACATTGATGGAGATCAAGGCTAATATTGATCAAAGGTCGGAATTCTACATTTCAACTGATGGAAGACTATTGTTCAAAAATCGAATCTGTGTGCCGGATCATTCCGACACCAAGAAATTGATCATGGAAGAAGCTCATAAATCAAGGTATGCTATTCACCCTAGTGCTACCAAGATGTACCAAGACTTAAAAAGAAATTTCTGGTGGCCCAATATGAAAAGAGAAGTAGCGGACTTTGTATCTCGCTGCCTCACTTGTCAACAAGTAAAGGCGGAACATTGAAAGCCCGATGGGAAACTACATCCCTTGGATATTCCCGAGTGAAAATGAGAAAGTATAGGGATGGATTTCATCATGGGTTTGCCAAAGACAAAAGGTGGACACGATGGTATATGGGTGATTATAGACTGATTGACTAAATCTACACATTTTCTACTAATCAAAAGTTGATGATCTGTGGATGTATTAGCAGCATTATACATAAAGGGAATTTTCAAACTACATGGTCTCCCTGTCAACATTATATATATCTGACCGAGACCCTCGGTTCACATCACAATTCTGGAAGGGTCTACAGCATTCATTAGGGACATGACTCAACTTTCGTACTACGTTCCTTCCATAAACTGATGGTCAAACTGAAAGGACAAATCATGTAGTGGAGGATATGCTCAGGGCTTGTGCAATTGATTTTGGAGGGAGTTGGCACGACCACTTGCCTCTAGTGGAATTCACCTACAACAATAGCTACCAAGCTAGTATACAAATGGCACCGTTCGAGGCACTGTATGTGTGACGACCCGAGAATCCGATTACCGGGAAGGCCCGATAACCCGAGACTCGCACCGCCGCCCACGAGCCGGGAGGGCTCGGAAGGGCTAAAAGGAGTGTGGAGGCACAAGGAAATAGGAAATAAAGCAGGACAATTCAACAATTAACAGAAATAAATAAACAACTACAACAGAGTCCAGTACAACAGAAAGTACAGTCTAAAGCAGTAAAACGTACCACATGCCAAGTGAACACTCGGCCCGGCAAGCTGGCAACTAAGAACCTCTGCTCCGCGCCCTCGGACCACGAGGAAGAACCGCCACACCTGAAAAGCAGGGAATGAGTCTCCAAAACAGAGACTCAGCAGGGATCCCGCGGAACCCCAACCGGAAACAACGGCGGTAGCGGAAAGGAAGCTACAACTACAGCAGGAATAGCAACCCGGTGGCCGGTCAAAAACTCGGCACTACAGCTACTCCTACTGCCAGAAGGCACACCTCGATCACGCAGTCGAAGCTACCGAACCACGCTAGCACCACCTACCGAAGTAAGAACACACGGCAACCACGCCGTAGAGGCCTGTCCCCCGGACACAGCCGACCTGGACACGCTGTCCAAGGTGCAACCCCGACCATCCGATCGCGGGTACCGCACAACAAGACCCAACCTCGGTAAAGCCACTAGCACTAATCTCACGACGCAAGAACCGACACACGCGCCAAGGTGAAACAACCGAACTCACCGGTCAACACGACCAAAAACCCGAAGGTCAAAGACACAGAGACTGACAGTCTGTCACTCCATACTCGACAGGAGTACCACCCACTAGAAGAACGACCGGATGCGTCCCCTGACGTCTTACACCGCGTCACAAGTGTCTAGCTACAACGCCCCGGGCGTGAGACTCAGACACGCAACAAGTACCACAACAAGGACTAGCTGGGGTCGCGCTCGTCAGCACGTGTCCTAAGCCCCCAACTACGTGTGCACACACAGACCATCTGCTCTAGGTCGGGTCCTCTAGCTGGTTTTCCCCCCCACCGGACTCTGGTGGCAAAGGCAAGGGGCCGACGGAAACCAGCCTAAAAACCGCGTCTCACCGGGTCGCGCTCTCCACCACTCCCAGGTGGGTCCGCACACGCGTGCGCAGGAAGCTACGACTAGTGGAGGATCACAGAACGTGGACACAGAAACCACGCACGCACTCATTACGAGTAACACGGAGTAACAGGTGGCACGACGCCACCAGACTCTGGACAGCCCACTAGACCTACAACTCAACGGCCTTTGAGTCACAAGACTCGAGGTCAAGACCGTTGCACATGACAGCACTGAGCCGTCAATCTGGCCTAATCCCTAGGTCCAAAACCACAATGCGACAACTCACGAGGCAGTTCATCACTGCCGAGACCCATCCCTCGAGGAGGGAACTTAAGAAACCCCCAGCCTCAGGCTGGGAAGCTGGACTCACCGTCCAAGGCCACACGCTTGGCCCACTAGGAAGCCACCTTCCAGAGAAGCCACGACTTGCGGGGAAACCTCACCGCACTCACACCGACACACGGTGACACGATCTGGCACGAACACGGAAGCTCGGAATACCTGGGGTCGCCTGGACCCACCAAGCCCACGGGCATGCTTATCGAGGTAGCACGGTACCTCCAGACACCCAAAACACGGTAACAAAACCCACGGGGTGCCCGGGACATTCACAAGGCCAAAGGTCGACCACTGGGTCACAACCGGTCGACCGGAGACCAACACAACACAATCGGAACACTAGAAGGTCACTCGGACCCTTAAACTCACGGGAACGCTAATCGAGGTAAACCAAACCTCTGGACACCCAAAGACACGGTCACGAACTCCACGGGTGTCCAGGACACACACGGCCCAAGGGGAGCACGATCAGCCGCAGACCGTCCGCCTCGGGCAGCCCGGCAGGCCACCCCAAGAACGCGCTACACATGCATAGCGCGTTAAGCAAGAACGCGCTATGCAAACCTAGCGCGTTCAGCAAGAACGCGCTATAGGTCCATAGCGCGACCAGACCAGGTCGCGCTATGATCCTATAGCGCGACAACCAAAAATGCGCTGGGACCCTAGAGCGCGACAAGAACCGCCTTACTGTTCATCTTCTCCGATGAACGCGCCCCGTCGGGGCAGCGCGACACTCAAGAACGCGCTACTGGAAGCTAGCGCGTTCTCAGTCCGCGCCCGAAAACGGTAGAAACGGCGGGAAAACCCATTCCACGCCCCGATCACCCCCGGGTGATGGGGAAACAAAGGGGGAAACATTCCCCAACCCCTCTGGCACCGAGAGGACCCATTTAAACCCCAAAAACACGATCAAAACACAAGATTCGGCTCACACCCCAAAAACATGCATTTTTCCCAAATCACCCCGTTTAGCCCGCTCGGCTCACCACGGCCTACGAAACTCGCGGGAATTGAAGTACACGGGTTGAGGGTCCATCTCCCTACCTCCACCGAAGATTCGACGCACCGTGGACGCCGATCCACGAAGAAAACGCCGTTTAAACCCTCGCCGGTTCACGATCCCACGAACCGCCTCCACCACCGCGATCCTCATCCCGTACCCGTCGCTCCACGCCCCACGAGCCACGCCGCCCCGCCCTCGCCGCCTCCGTCGGCCGCCCGGAGTGAGAGGGGGAGAGGAGAGAACGTGAGAGAAGAGAGAGGGAGGGAGAGAGAAATGAGATGGGGAGAGAGAAAAAGGAGGTTATTATATAGAAAATCCAGAAATTCCCGAAAATACCAAAAAATAGAAAATCACATTTCTGCGATCCTCGGAACACACCGATCGCAACGGTACCACTCGCGCCCTGGTGAACAGCCCGGTTCACCCGTAACGAGGTTCCGAAGGAATTACCGAAACACACACCGGGAATCGGAAAACACACACGGAAAAGCCGCGGAACGCTTTCGGGCCTCCGAAACAACTCTGGATCGCGCCGATCCGAACACGAAAGATGTCCGAAATGAAATTTCGGGCACTTCGGAGTCGGACACTACGAAAAACCAGATCCAGGACCCAAAAACAAGAATCCGAAAGATCCAGGGCATTACAGCCCACCCCCCTTATAAGAATTTCGTCCACGGAATTCAGGACTAACACCAAGTCATAGGGGAAAAACGTCGTAACCCACTGACAACGCCGTCAGAACCCCAACATAGAAAAACCTCGATCCTCGCAAAAGTGCCAATCATGAGGGATACAGCCAGACCATAATCACGAACAATGCCACGCTCCGCACGCCGCACACACATCGGCCACTAGAGCAGGCATAAGACAAGGGCACAAGTATGGTATCACCTCAAACACAACGGAAAACACCCACGGCATCGCTGCCACCCTCTCGCTCACCGAGGGAACGCAATTCTCGCCACGAAAACCAATCCATCGGTCAACGCCCACACCCGGCGGACCAACCAACGTTAGCTTCACAACCCGCCGATCGATCTCACACCCTGCACCAGGGGTAACCAATCACTGAGCTTCCACCAGCTCACACCTCAGAAATGGCCACCAAAAGGCCTCGATGGCACTCGGCTCTCTCCATTCTCGAGCCCCTTACAACCAGCATCTTCTATCTCTGAAAAGACCATCCACTGGTCGCTAGACATTCGCCAACGGAAAACCTCCACCGGCCCAGCAGGCACGATCCAACACATGACAGGCCATCTGCTGACTCATGCATGCACAGACCAACACCACCTCCAATCTCGAACCTCACGCCAACTCTACCATCTCAGGGGAGCACGGTGAAACCACATGACTCCATCTCCATACGGTCCTCACGTCACTCGACTCAGACTTACGGGGAATCCTCCCTTGCTGGCCATAGACTGAGGATCAATATCCCACGCCAACGTCTCATCAGTGACCTCCACACACAGGCATCAACCACCGTCCTGTCTCATCGAATCCTATCTCATCAAAATCTCCATCTCAATTAATCCAAGAGGATGCCTGCCAATCCCGACTCCCGCTCTTATCATAGAGCCACGGGATACACAACCTATTACAACCCGCGGCACACTTCTCCAGAACACGATCTTATCCACAAACGCAACCTCCAACGCAAGGACAGGGTACTCATGCGGCAACCTCGCCAGCACATTTCCCCAACTCTCCACCTGCCTGTGCCATAAACCACAATATCTCAAGCAACGGCACAGCAACCAACACGTCTCACACCGCCGAAGACAACGCACATCGATGAACCAATCCTCCGTTGCTCTACACTTCCTCGGAAATCCACTCGAAACAACCAACGCTACGATCCACGCACTCTGATCCACATACATAGCCACCACAACGCCAACTCGGGATCCACCATCCCGACAACCATCTGCAACCCCGCAGACTCCGATCCTCCGCACATCGGAAACCACAACACCAACCGCAATTCTCGCGAACACCGCCCAGCCGGCACTCGTCCTTCCGAAACAGCACCAACACCCTTACACATCAGGGAACGGGCAACGATTCTCACAGGCAACCACCTTGCCAAAACGCGGAACGTGTCTCGCACGGATTTCACGGCGCACAAAGGCCAACCAACCCGGACGCACAGTGCAAGACGATGAACCTTGGCCAAATGGAATCTCTCCCACCAAAGGAGAACCCAATCACACCTCCGACCAACGGAATGAAAACTCCACATTCGACCTGACCTCGAGCCTCACGCATGCTAGGAATAGCACCTTCCAGCACCAAGAAAACTATCACTTCCGTCAAGTCAGCTCCTCCGACAACACTTACCAAGTGTCCCGTCGGACCATGATCATAACATCTCTCGATGCACCACCGCTACAATCCCCCGAACTGCAACACGCCCGACGGCAACCTCTGCCCAACGCAACACAACCAGGGCCACCACCGATGAGGGAGAAGGCTCTCGACCTCGATCCGCAGACCCCGCGCTGGCACGAAAGCTGTGAACAACAACCACCTTCACAGCGCCGCACAGCGCACTCAAACTCTCTAGCGAGAAATAAAGTGAAAAACATGCACGAAACCCTATGCCAACTGCTGACTGTACTGGACCTTACGGACTCTGATCACTGCAATATCTCGAATTCCCATGTACGTCCACAACCATGCTCTGATACCAGCTGTGACGACCCGAGAATCCGATTACCGGGAAGGCCCGATAACCCGAGACTCGCACCGCCGCCCACGAGCCGAGAGGGCTCGGAAGGGCTAAAAGGAGTGTGGAGGCATAAGGAAATAGGAAATAAAGCAGGACAATTCAACAATTAACAGAAATAAATAAACAACTACAACAGAGTCCAGTCCAACAGAAAGTACAGTCTAAAGCAGTAAAACGTACCACATGCCAAGTGAACACTCGGCCCGGTAAGCTGGCAACTAAGAACCTCCGCTCCGCGCCCTCGGACCACGAGGAAGAACCGCCACACCTGAAAAGCAGGGAATGAGTCTCCAAAACAGAGACTCAACAGGGATCCCGCGGAACCCCAACCGGAAACAACGGCGGTAGCGGAAAGGAAGCTACAACTACAGCAGGAACAGCAACCCGGTGGCCGGTCAAAAACTCGGCACTACAGCTACTCCTACTGCCAGAAGGCACACCTCGATCACGCAGTCGAAGCTACCGAACCACGCTAGCACCACCTACCGAAGTAAGAACACACGGCAACCACGCCGTAGAGGCCTGTCCCCCGGACACAGCCGACCTGGACACGTTGTCCAAGGTGCAACCCCGACCATCCGATCGCGGGTACCGCACAACAAGACCCAACCTCGGTAAAGCCACTAGCACTAATCTCACGACGCAAGAACCGACACACGCGCCAAGGTGAAACAACCGAACTCACCGGTCAACACGACCAAAAACCCGAAGGTCAAAGACACAGAGACTGACAGTCTGTCACTCCATACTCGACAGGAGTACCACCCACTAGAAGAACGACCGGATGCGTCCCCTGACGTCTTACACCGCGTCACAAGTGTCTAGCTACAACGCCCCGGGCGTGAGACTCAGACACGCAACAAGTACCACAACAAGGACTAGCTGGGGTCGCGCTCGTCAGCACGTGTCCTAAGCCCCCAACTACGTGTGCACACACAGACCATCTGCTCTAGGTCGGGTCCTCTAGCTGGTTTTCCCCCCCACCGGACTCTGGTGGCAAAGGCAAGGGGCCGACGGAAACCAGCCTAAAAACCGCGTCTCACCGGGTCGCGCTCTCCACCACTCCCAGGTGGGTCCGCACACGCGTGCGCAGGAAGCTACGACTAGTGGAGGATCACAGAACGCGGACACAGAAACCACGCACGCACTCATTACGAGTAACACGGAGTAACAGGTGGCACGACGCCACCAGACTCTGGACAGCCCACTAGACCTACAACTCAACGGCCTTTGAGTCACAAGACTCGAGGTCAAGACCGTTGCACATGACAGCACTGAGCCGTCAATCTGGCCTAATCCCTAGGTCCAAAACCACAATGCGACAACTCACGAGGCAGTTCATCACTGCCGCGACCCATCCCTCGAGGAGTGAACTTAAGAAACCCCCAGCCTCAGGCTGGGAAGCTGGACTCACCATCCAAGGCCACACGCTTGGCCCACTAAGAAGCCACCTTCCAGAGAAGCCACGACTTGCGGGGAAACCTCACCGCACTCACACCGACACACGGTGACACGATCTGGCACGAACACGGAAGCTCAGAATACCTGGGGTCGCCTGGACCCACCAAGCCCACGGGCATGCTTATCGAGGTAGCACGGTACCTCCAGACACCCCAAAACACGGTAACAAAACCCACGGGGTGCCCGGGATATTCACAAGGCCAAAGGTCGACCACTGGGTCGCAACTGGGTCGACCGGAGACCAACACAACACAATCGGAACACTAGAAGGTCACTCGGACCCTTAAACTCACGGGAACGCTAATCGAGGTAAACCAAACCTCTGGACACCCAAAGACACGGTCACGGAACTCCACGGGGTGTCCAGGACACACATGGCCCAAGGGGAGCACGATCAGCCGCAGACCGTCCACCTCGGGCAGCCCGGCAGGCCACCCCAAGAACGCGCTACACATGCATAGCGCGTTAAGCAAGAACGCGCTATGCAAACCTAGCGCGTTCAGCAAGAACGCGCTATAGGTCCATAGCGCGACCAGACCAGGTCGCGCTATGATCCTATAGCGCGACAACCAAAAATGCGCTGGGACCCTAGAGCGCGACAAGAACCGCCTTACTGTTCATCTTCTCCGATGAACGCGCCCCGTCGGGGCAGCGCGACACTCAAGAACGCGCTACTGGAAGCTAGCGCGTTCTCAGTCCGCGCCCGAAAACGGTAGAAACGGCGGGAAAACCCATTCCACGCCCCGATCACCCCCGGGTGATGGGGAAACAAAGGGGGAAACATTCCCCAACCCCTCTGGCACCGAGAGGACCCATTTAAACCCCAAAAACACGATCAAAACACAAGATTCGGCTCACACCCCAAAAACATGTATTTTTCCCAAATCACCCCGTTTAGCCCGCTCGGCTCACCACGGCCTACGAAACTCGCGGGAATTGAAGTACACGGGTTGAGGGTCCATCTCCCTACCTCCACCGAAGATTCGACGCACCGTGGACGCCGATCCACGAAGAAAACGCCGTTTAAACCCTCGCCGGTTCACGATCCCACGAACCGCCTCCACCACCGCGATCCTCATCCCGTACCCGTCGCTCCACGCCCCACGAGCCAAGCCGCCCCGCCCTCGCCGCCTCCGTCGGCCGCCCGGAGTGAGAGGGGGAGAGGAGAGAACGTGAGAGAAGAGAGAGGGAGGGAAGAGAGAAATGAGATGGGGAGAGAGAAAAAGGAGGTTATTATATAGAAAATCCGGAAATTCTCGAAAATACTAAAAAATATAAAATCACATTTCTGCGATCCTCGGAACACACCGATCGCAACGGTACCACTCGCGCCTGGTGAACAGCCCGGTTCACCCGTAACGAGGTTCCGAAGGAATTACCGAAACACATACCGGGAATCGGAAAACACACGCGGAAAAGCCGCGGAACGCTTCCGGGCCTCTGAAACAACTTCGGATCGCGCCGATCCGAACACAAAAGATGTCCAAAACGAAATTTCTGGCACTTCGGAGTCATACACTCCGAAAAACCAGATCCAGGACCCAAAAACAAGGATCCGAAAGATCCAGGGCATTACAGTATGGAAGAAACTGTCTCTCACCTATATGTTGGAATGAAGTAGGAGAAAGTCAATTTCTCGGCCATGACATAATCAGGGATACTACCGAGAAGATAAAACTTATTCGGGAGAGACTCCATATGGCTCAACATAGGCAAAAATCTTATGTTAATAATAGAAGGCGCGACCTGGAATTCCAAGTAGGAGACCATGTATTCCTTAAGGTTTCTCCGGGTCGAGGTATTCGAAGATTCGGCATCAAAGGTAAGCTCACTCCGAGATTCATTGGCCCCTTTCAAATTCTCGAAAGGGTTAGTGAAGTCGCATATCGAATAGCATTGCCCCCTCAATTAGCTGGAGTCCATGATGTATTTCATGTCTCAGTGCTCAAAAGGTACGTCCCCAATCCATTTCATGTCATAACTTATGACAACCTGGAGATTAAAAAGGATTTGACGTATGAGCAAAAGTCAATCAAAATAGATGAACGAGAAGTACATCAACTTCGGAATAAGACTACTCCCATGGTCAAAGTTTAATGGAGCAAATCTTGGCCACACGAGGTGACATGGGAAATCGAAGAAGCCATGCGCAAAAGATTTTCGGAGATATTTTGAATGTAAGTACACTCTCATAGCAAATCTTATAACGATGAATTTGGAGACCAAATTCTTTTTAAGTGGGGGAGGGTGTGACGCCCGACAATTTTTTAGGAATTTTTTGGGATTAAAATATAATTACTAATTAATTTAAAAGGCTATTAAGGATTTATTTAATCCATTTAAAGGTCCTGTATTAACTAAAGGGCTAAGCCCAACTCAAATAGGCCCAAAGACCTAGTTCCAAGGCTTTTAGACCCAAGCACATTAATAGAAATGTAAATTAGGTAATTTACGGATTTAAATGGATATATACATCAATTGGGGGAATAAAATGAGTGATAATAAGAAAATCTGAATTTTTTAGATTAAGTGCCGCCTGGAGGTCTATCGCGAGACCGCCAAGTACACCCTAGCGGTCCGGCTATGACCGCTAGGCAACCCTAGTTTCGTGAATCAGAGAAACGCGAAAAAGATTGGATCTATGACGATCAAATCACCTTAGATCAAAGCTACCTGGCGTGGACGACTCTCTAGAACTTTCTAGGGATTAACTTTACTCCAATTTAGGACTCCAGATTCGATCTAATCCCTTAAACCCTAGATGAACCCTATAAATAGACTCTAATTTCGACTCATGCGAACTCTAATGTTTGCTCGAATATTTTGATGGTAAGGAAATCCTATCTCAGGTTGGTTATTTAGAACTTTATGTTCTTCTTAGTTTTATCTAACTACCCTCAAATTTTTGTGCTAGAAGACCCAGTCGTTGGGGAGTTAGAGCATCTGAAAGTCACTGATTCACAACATATTACACAGGAACCAGTGCGACGGACTAGTGAAGATCAGGAAAGTAGAAGCCCAAATCGAGGTATTTAGAAATTTGTCCTTTAGAACTTTATGCTATCCTTCGTATCTTCTACCTACTCTCTAATTTTCATGGATTTAGGTCAAGACAATCGGGAGATAGAGGTACGGGAAGTTACTGATTTGGCACAGGACGTTCAGGAACTAGGGCCTACTTCCAGTCAGAATTCTAAAGTCAAGGGATCGAATCAAAGGTAGGTTATCTCATAAAAAGGCTAAATTAATGTCTTAGGAACAAAAGCCCTCTGTATCCTTTTGTTTTCATTGATTGTACATGACGAATTTGACATTTTATTATGACTGCGCATATAGGGTTAACATAGCATGTATAAACCTTGCTCTTAATAAGAAATTGATACATTTGACTGGTTTCACTCAAACCCATGAATCTTCATGTTTTAATAAGGTTTTTTTAGGCCTTATTTACCTGTTGGCATGTTTTACCATACATCTATCTACCTTAGATTAGCATGTAGTTCAGTTTTATTGTTATTTATATAAGACAGGAAGAAACGGCCTTCCTGAAACCGCCTGAGTCCCTTTAGCGGTCCTACGATAGACCGCTAAAGCCCATAAAATGGTCCTCCCGAGACCTCTTTCATTTCCTGAGTTCTGTATTATTGTTCACCCAAAACACAATGTAGAACAGTCCTTTTTATCATATGATAAGCCTAGCTAATTAGGTCCTACTCCTGTTTTAAGTACTATATTCATACACTTGGTTACATTAATTGTTCATCCTAGTAGATTTCATGTTCTTTATGCACTTTGGACTTATTTTAAACTTATGTTAATTTCATGCCAAAACCATATACTCTTGTATTAATCTTAAATTTTATATGGTTCATGGACTTGTCTAGTTTTGGTTTGATCGATGTCTTCTACGATCTCACTCTCATCTAGAGCTTTTTCTTAAGTACATGGCATGTATTCCGGTATGATGTCATTAGATACACCTAGCACTTAAGCACACAATCTTGGACTTGTGATCCTCTCCATTAGATATTCCTTCCACCGGACTAGGTGATCTTGTTTCAAGGCCTCCATATGACTCCGCAAGCCTGGGATTCCCACGACGACGCCGAGCTGGTTGCACCCTCAAAACCCAATTATCTAGAAAGCACTTTACCGGTGTTTTGTATGTTCTGGACCTTAGCGGCCCTCTGGAGACCGCCAAAGGTACCTAGCGGCCATTTACCTGACCGCCAAGGACACCTAGCGGCCATGTCTTGACCACGTGGTTCCAGTTCTTTCATTTCATTGACTCTGTTGCTAAATGGTCTAGTCATGACAGCATAGACCCACATACGGTCCTGTAAACGACCGCTATTTCCAGAAACGGCCCCGATATGATAGTTTTATGTCTAAGTATTGATTAACCCAAGGTTGGACCCATGGGTTGATTTTCTTATGATCCTAGATGGTCTATGATTATCTAGAACCTAACATTTTGTTACCAACGCTACCTAATGACTATGGAAATTAAAGAATATGCCGTTATGCTACCGATTTTTCTTCATAGCATAACATTGTTCTAAATCAATTTTGAACTCTCATATTCTTAATTGAAGCATTCTTACCTTGATATTTGTTATCATGGAACCATAGTTTGAACGTGTTACATTATTGGCCATATTTATATTTCTTGTGGAAGTAGCTTGATTTATAACGTGAAGATGCAAGAGTGGGCACGGACAATGTTCAAGGGCTCCACTCTAGTCCCCTCGGTAGATAGCCAGAAACATACTATAAATCATGGGGTATGATAAACACTGGCGTCGCATTACGTCGGGAGTACTTTTTTTATAAACGGGTAAAATTCATGAATTCTCACGAGGTCATCTTGTGAAATTACATGGTTGCTAGTACATTCTCGTTACATGACTTTCTAGTGCATACCTTTTATGGTTATGAAAAAGTACATTCTTGTTCATGAAAGGCCAAATTACATTCATGTTATTCTTGCTTGATCATATTCTCAGTCTACATGAACTCTCATATCTCACCTTGATTGTATCTTGTTATTTGTGTTACTTTGGTTTATTCACGGGTTTCATCTTATTTTCATGATTTATATTATACTCTAGAGCAAAAATGTTAATTACTTAAACTTGCCTTCATGTTCATACGAAGATACCTACTGGGCATGTGTGCTTATTCCCTACTTTTTTAATCTTTTTCAAGAAATTCTAGCGGGTCCGATTCAGACTATTCAAGTGATGGATCCGAGAGTGATTAAAGAAGGAGCGAAGCCTTAGATTGTCATTAGTTGATAGTCAAGAGTTGCTATGTAATTTTTCATTTTATTGAGTCGAGATAGTCAAAGATTCAAGAGTCAACTTTATGTAATTTTGATTATTATTTAAATAAAGCAAAGATTTTGTCCAAATATTATGCATTCATTTGTTTATGTGTGAATGTGTTAGCGCTCTGATTATATTGCTTGCTTGAGGCATACTAGCAGACTGTTCACATTCCCGATTGTTTCTGCTGCATAATCTCGGGGCTTGACAATACCTATACCTGAAAAGACTGGGGTGAGCCTCGTCTCACTGGCTTAGTAGGGGTCCCGCGGATCCCCACCATGAAACAAAAGTGGTAACAGTAGTGCTAAACTAAAAAAGCAATAGCAGTAGTAGGAACAACAAAAGTAAAGAGGAAAGCTGTACTAAACAGAAACACGGCCGCCGATAGAACCTCGGCCCTCTTAGCTACTCCAAACGGCAATAGAAAGGTGAACCCCAATCTCACAAAGTCGAGAGTTGTCAATCCATCGATGAATCACGAAACCCTATCGTGAAGGCCTACTGAATGAAAGTCCACAGCCTCTTGGCCGCTCATCGGACTCTCAATTCCATAAAATGAGGGAACACGGAACATGAGGGATCACCAAAACCCTCGAACCATATAGGCACGTAAACTGAGATAAAATGATACCTCTGAGCATCCAAAAGATAGTCTCGATTCCAACGGGATAGCCGAGACATTCATGAGGTCACGTGTCAACCACTGGGTCACAACTGGGTTGACCAGAAACCATAATGATTCTCGAATTAATATGGCACACTACTAGATATCACCGTAATTCCGAACACCCTATAACACGGTCACAGTCCTCATAGGACGTCCAAGACATTCACGGAACAATGGCCTAACCAAGGGGTCGAAGCCAAGTCAACCGGGAACCAAATCGGCCAAAGAAACACCCAGAACATGTGCTAGTCACTCCTATAGCCGCTAACAGAAAGTGGCGGTCATAGCCTGGCTGCTAATTGCAAGATTGAACAGGCAGGAAATGGTCTACCTAGGGCTGTCTCTTGAAAGTGACTGTCCTCACAGGGCCACCTCTTGGAGGTGGCAGTCAAGGCAAGACCACTACCTCCAGGCTACCTCTAAAAATGTACAATAAGTCAAGCAAGTGGCGGTCTCCCTCTGACCGCTACCTCAGGTGGCGGTCAGTCACAAGACCACTGCCTGTGAACTGACATACGAACCTTACTGACTTAAAAGGCCAAATAGTGGTCTCCCTAGGACCACTACTTAAAGGTTGCAGTCAGAGCAAGGCCGCTACCCCAAACCGACATAAAACACTTAATAACTAGATAGCGGTCCCACTTGGACTGTTTCCTGAAGATAGCGGTCCTCCTTGGGCTGCCATCTCAAGTAGCAGTCTCTGGTACGATCGCTACTTCCCTCCGACATTAAAATCAGATATTCCACGCCCCAATCATCCCAAAACGACAGGGAAACAACCACAGACTCGATATAAACCTTCCACAAGCCGGAAGGGATCAACCAAACCACAAAATGGCAATCAAACTGGAAATTTCATCAAATCAACCCAAAATGACTCACATGGGCCTCCGGCCTCATAACGGCCCCAAATCACGAGCAGTTACAGCCAAACTGACGGGAATCGAATCGCGACATGCTGGGGGTTCAAGATTTATCATTTAAACTTGAAACCATCGCCTGGAATGGCGATTTCACATCACACCCTAAAAACATGCTTTTTCCCTTAAAAATGGAAAGCCCGCTCATACTCATGCCTATCGGCTTGAAATCGCGAGGGAAGGCAGGAAACAGGTAGAGTATCCATCCCCCTACCTCCACCGAAGATCTCGTGTGCCGAAAATGCCGAAAACCATCACATGAACCCCGCCAAGGCTTTGACTCCACGGAACGGGATCGTGCCTACGCCACACTCCATTCCTCGCGCCTTCATGCTCCACGACAGCTCCACGGCATCCTTGTCTCGTCCACCTCCGCCACGGTCGGCCGCCCGAGCGAGAGGGAAAGAGAGGAGATAGAATGAGGTGGGAGAGAGTGAGCGACGGTGAGAGGAGAGAGGAGAGAGGAGAGAGGAGAGAAAAGAGAGGTGAAAGTTAAAAAGAAATGAAAATAAGAAATTTTGAATATTTCTAAAATCCAATTTTTGGCACAAAATTCCATAAAATTAGAAAAATATGGAAAAATGGCCTCTGCGATCCTCGGAAAGAGCACAACGCACCTGCGGTGTCCCAGAGTCTGAAATATCAACGTTTCACTCTCCATGGGGTTCCGCAAGCTATACAACAGAAAAACCCGAGTGGATAGTAAAACACGTTCCAGGACCCACAAAAGCGCTCCAAAAGCTCTTTGATTCCGATCCGAAGGATCCAGGTTGTTACTTCCTCCCCTCCTTTAAGAAATTTCATCCTCAAAATTTAAGGAGCCAACAAGGAATAGGGAAGAACAACCCATACAACTGGCTACGCTCTCCAAGCTCCAGCCAAACCTTGAACACAAAAACACGAAACCACAATTCTTGAAAAACATAATTCAGAGGAACACTGCTAGACCACAATCACAGGCACACGCTCTAGATCTCAAGGCACATCGATCCACAGAATGGGCATGGCATAGAAGGGAACATATGTCTGGCACCTCCAAACATGGCATTATCGCTATTGTCTCACAAAACAAGAAGACACGACCCATGCCAAGAAAACAACCACTGATAAAATCACATACTTGGCAGACAAAACAAGCATCAGCTTAGACAAGGAAACACAGTCCTCTCAGTTGACTACTCCAACTCATCGTCTTCCGCGCCATAACAATAATCAAAACTAGCACGCAGAACGTCAATGACACCATTGGACCATAAACTTAATCGAGTCAGCCCTCACTCAGACATTACATATGATTCAAGTTTTACGCTAACTCTACCATAGCAGGAGAGTACAGTAAGAACAACTGACAAGATATCGGTCCACACAATCCAAACTCAGACTCACAGGGAACTCCTCCCAAGCTGACCACAAGCAACAATCCAATAAACAACCTCATGACAACACCTGCAAATCCCCGGCTCAGTTCTCAACACAGAACCACAAGACAACACCGCAAGCTTGGTCACTTCAAGGCACCATCACAGCTAACCACATGGCTAAAATGTAATAGCCGCTCACAGCAGTACAACAGAAATAGAAACGTACTCTCAAGTCGGGGGAAGCCCGACATTGGCAAAGCTGGTAACTAAGAACCACCGCACTGCACCTCCGAACCATGAGGAAGGAACATCTACACCTAAAAAGACAGGGGTGAGTCTCAACTCATTGGCTCAGTAGGGGTCCCGTGGATCCCCACCACGAAACAAAAGCGGTAACAACAGTGCTAAACTACAAAAGTAGTAGCAGCAGTAGGAATAGCAAAAGTAAAGAGGAAAGCCATACTGAACGGAAACACGGCAGTCGATAGAACCTTGGGCCTCTAAGCTACTCCAAACCGTAACAGAAAGGTGAACCCCGATCTCCCATAGTCAGGAGTTGCCGATCCATTGATGAGTCATGAAACCCTATCGTGAAGGCCTACTGAAATAGACAAAGGCCCTACAAAGACCTACTCGGCCCAAAGGTACGGTCATGACTCCACTGTCATGCCTCCCACACTGTCTACAGGTGGAACCACGGTAATTCACTACTGGCACCCTAGACCGTAGTGTCGAAAGGACGCAAAACCATGTATCAAGATAATCATAAAGGCTCACAGTTCGCAAGAACCACAAGAGCCACAAGAACCATGTGAATTATGTATCATGTGACAAAAGCACCTCCTCACTATAAGAAAAGCCAGATGCATCCACTGACATCTTACACTATGCCTCAAGTGTATCCCACTCGTCTCGAATGCGGTAACAGAGACATCGAACAAGAAACTAAGGAACAACAGTAACAAGTGACTAGTCAGGGTCACGCACGTCTGCGCTAGTCCAACGCCCTGACCACGTGTGCACACACAAGCTCAATGTCTTGAGCTAGGCTTGTAGATGATTTTCCCCTCCCGTTGGACTCTACCAGCTAGACAAAGAGGCCTACGGCAACCAGCCTATAAACCATCTTTATCAGGAACTGCCCCGCCACCACTCCTAGGTGGGTCGACAAACGGAAGGTGTCGACAGGCTATGACTAGTGGAGGCTCACAAGATAGAAAGACTCAAAACATGAATACAGAAGTACAGACAGGTCACGTACGTACCTATCACACGTACCACGGATCACAAAGTAGCACACAGCTACCAGACTCAGGACAGCCAACTAGACCTGCTCAAACAACGATCTTTGAGTCACAAGACTCGGGTCGAGATCGCTGCACAAAGTGGTAACACGCCGCCAATCAGCCTAGTCCCAAAGTCAAAAACTATGGGAAAACAACATGGAAACAACACAGAATAGCCGGATCCACAACATAAATGAAAGTCCACGGCCTCTTTGCCGCTCATTGGATTCACAATTCCGTAGAACGAGGGAACACAAAACATGAGGGATCACCAAAATCATCGAATCATATAGGCACGTAAATTGAGGTAAAATGATACCTCTGAGCATCCAAAATATAGTCTCGATCCCAATGAGATAGCCAAGATATTCACGAGGTCACGTGTCAACCATTGGGTCACAACCGGGTTGACCAGAAACCATAATGATTCTCGAAATAATACGGCACACTACTCGATATCACGGCAATTCTGAACACCCTATAACACGGTCATAACCCTCATAGGACGTCCAAGACATCCACGGAACAATGGGCTAACCAAGGGGTCAAAGCCAAGTCAACCGGGAACGAAATCGGCGAACAAAACACCCAGAATAGGTGGCGGTCACTCCTATGGCCACTAACAGAAAATGGCGGTCATAGCCTGGCTGCTAATTGTAAGATTGAGCAAGCAGGAAACGGTCGGTCGAGGGCCGTCTCTTGAAAGTGACGGTCCTCACAAGGCCATCTCTTGGAGGTGGCGGTCAAGGCAAGACCGCTATCTCCAGGCTGCCTCTAAAAATGTACAATAAGTCAAGCAAGTGGTGGTCTCCCTCTGACCGCTACCTCAGGTGGCGATCAGTCGTAAGACCGCTACTTGCGAACCGACAGACGAACCTAACCGACTTAAAAAGCCAAATAGCGGTCTCCTTAGGGTCACTACTTGAAGGTTACGGTCAGAGCAAGGCCGCTACCCCAAATCGACATAAAACACTTAAGAACCAGATAGCGGTCCCCCTTGGACCGTTTCTTGAAGATAGCGGTCTTCCTTGGGCCGCCATCTCAAGTAGCGGTCTCTGGTACGACCGCGACTTCCCTCCGATATGAAAATCCTAAGAAAGCGTAAAACTTGGTATTCAACACCCCAATTGTCCCAAAACGATGGGGAAACAACCACAGACTCAATATAAACCTTCCACAACTTGGAAGGGATCAACCAAACCATAAAACGGCAATGAAACGGGCGATTTCATCAAATCAACCCAAAATGACTATACCGGCCCCAAATCACGAGCAGTTATAGCCAAACTAATGGGAATCGAATCCCGACAAGCTGGGGGTTCAAGATTTATCATTTAAACTAGAAACCATCACCTGGAACGGTGATTTCGCATCACACCCCAAAAACATGCTTTTTCCTTTAAAAATGGAAAACTCGCTCATACTCACGCCTATCGGCTTGAAATCGTGAGGGAAAGCAGGAAACATGTAGAGTATCCATCCCCCTACCTCTACCGAAGATCTTACACATCGAAAATGCCAAAAACCATCACACGAACCCCGCCAAGGCATCGAATCCACGGAACGGGATCGTGCCTACGCCACGCTCCATTCCTCACACCTTCACGCTCCACGACACCTCCACGGCATCCCCGCCTCGTCCACCTTAGCCACAGTCGGCCACCCGGGGGAGAGGGAAAGAGAGGAGAGAGAACAGAGGGGGAGAGAGTGAGCGACAGTAAGAGGAGAGAGGAGAGAGGTGAGGGTTGAAAATAAAAGAAAATACGAAATTTCAAATATTTTTGAAATCTAATTTTTGGCACAAAATTTCATAAAATCATAGAAATATGGAAAATAGCTTACGCGATCCTCGGAAAGAGCACAACGCACCTACAGCGTCCCAGAGTCCGAAATATCAATAGTTCACTCTCCATGGGGTTCCGCAAGCTATATAGCGGAAAAACCCGAGTGGATCGTAAAACACGATCCGGGACCCACAAAAGTGCTCCGAAAGCTCTTTGATTCTGATCCAAAGGTGTTGTGCCCCTGTGGTTTTGATCAGCAAGCACTATGAGTATAAATGTTATTGATGTCACTATGAATTCAAATTGATTGTAATATACTATGAGCATGATTGATTGCTTGATTTGAGAGTGGACACATTCATCTCATTGCATTGTCTGTCTCTGCATTGGTGCAACTCTAGTTCCTGCATGACAAATGTAGTTTGCATCGATGTAGGGTTAATAGACTGCACTGTTAGTTCTCCTGCATACATTGCATCTGTTCATTATCTGTCATATGCATACACTGCATTGGTGCATCCATCAGTCGCTTTAATTCAAAGTCGATGCGTGTGCATTTTGCATATGAAGTCTGTGCATGGTAAACTGTCTAGGCTTGTGCATTCCATAGGATCACGTATATAGCCTGTGCAGAGTTTGTCCAGACTGCATCAATTCAAGTGTATAAATTCTCCAGTGGCTAGTGTGTACATCCTCTGGTGGTTCACTCGATCAAGTTAGCACAGCCAGTGCTCTTCATGCTTATGTATAGTCTATACATTGATGAGTTTCGCACATATACAAAGTCTGCACATTCCTTGCTATTATGTCCATGATGTAGTTCAGCAAGTCTGTATATTGCGTGAACATTGCATCTGTCAAGTCAGAACATCGCTGCTTGATATCAAGTATGTACAGCCCGTGCTCTTCATGCATGCACATAGTCAGTACATTCGATTGTTTCATGTAGAGTCTGCACATTCTTTACTGTTTTGATCATGCATCATTCTAGCAAGTCTATACACACTTAAGTGGCAATATGTGCATCGTCTGTACATTGCATACTCTTTTCATATGCATCTGTACACCTTTTAAGACAAAGTTTGTACATTCGCCACCATGCATTCAAGTCCATATGTTCTGCATACATACGTAAGGCAGTGTCATGCACTCAAAGTCCACACATGCACACACACAGTTTGTGCATTATGCATTCATGCTTAAAGGCATAGCAAGTCTGCACATTGGTTGTCGCATGCACACAAAGTCTATACATTCCATTGCTGGTACGAGTGGTTAAGCTCATGCATGATCACTCCAGCAAGTGTGTACATTCACCTTCAATGTGCATACTTCTCCATATACAAAATGCATTACATGCATTCAAAGTCTGTACACTCATGGATGACATGTCCATGCATTCATTCCCGTTGTACATACTCTCTTCTATGCACACTGCAACTTGAGCATCAAGTCTGTATAGGCTCTGTTAAAATATCAAACATTCTCGATGCATCCTTTCTTTCCTATCAGATTAATTCACATTGATAACAAGCCTTATCTGACAGGACTGCTGCTCGAAGTGATTAAGAAAGGCACGTGATCCAAGAAGCCAAGATCGTGACACGTGTAGTGCAGCAGGCTGAAATACTGCCACGTGGTCTAAGCTATTGGGTGAGAATTGTGGATGACACACGCCCACCTACCTGCTGCTGCTATAAAAAGAAGCTTCTCCTTCGAGAGAAGGAGAGGGTGGTGATCGTGAGCAGAGTGATCAAAGTAGGGGAGCCCATCTGAAAAAGCAGAAGCAGAGAGAGAGAGAGAGAGCCTGCACGATCCAGAAGAAGAGAAAGAGAAAGAAAGAGAGATCATCAGAAGAAGAAAAAGGAGAGTGAAAGGAGAGATAGAGAATTCGTGAAGAAGAAGATAGAAGACTTCATTGAAGATCTGTTATCTGTTGGCTCTTGGATAAGATCCAGACCAACTTGCTCCTGTGGGAGTCACGTTTATGTTGCTATCTTTTACAGCTTTCAGTCGCTGTGCTTTATCATTTCTTGTTTTCTTTTACACTATTTGCTTCAAGCTGTTAGTCAGCAGAGCAAGCTGTGATGCTCAGCAGGCAAGGTGGTTACCTTGGACAGCAAGCTGTGATGCTCAGCGGGATAGCAAGCTGTAATGCTCAGCGGATGGCAAGCTGTGAGGCCCAGCTGATGTAGGCAAGCTGTGTTGCCTAGCCGTTCAAGCTGTGAGTCAGCATGAATCCACACTCGAGTTGAGTGTGGGGTGGACGTAGGTCTGCGGACTAAACCACCTAAAAATCTTCTGTGCAGTGATTTGATTTGTCTATTTTTATTGTGTTTTGCTAGATGCATGTTTAGGCTCGATGTGTTCTTTCATCTAGTAAGATGCACGCTTAAGTGCACTCCTAGTATTTGTTCATTAGTTGAATAGACAATCTGATCGATTGGGATTTTAGGTAGTGATTCTTCAATCAGTTCTTGGTAGCTCATTAGCAATTTTATTTGGGCAAGTTTTCTAAAAGATCCATTCACCCCCCTTTGGATCTACTTCCGCGTGTCACCCGACTCTACAATTGGTATCAGAGCGGGTCTCTGTGCATTCATATCCAACGATCTATAGTGGATCCTGCTACTTTTGGTGCATTATTGCCTCTACTATCTTGCGTTCATTGCTCTACTGCTCTGTGCATTCGGTTTGAGCTTTCCTGTTGATCTGCATCCATGGATTATCCTACCGTCTACGATGGGTCTAACTTCAGTAACTGGATGGGTGGCCTCCGGGTACACCTGAATTCCATTGATCCTAGTCTGTGGACTCTTGTATCAAGAGGCCCACATGAGTTACCTCACAATCAGACCAAGTGGTCAAGTGAGGACAGATCAAAGAACCGTGATAACATCACAGTTCTTATAATTTTGAGAGGAGCGGTCAATATTGATAAATTCCCTTTTGTTTATAGGTGTGTCTCTGGGAAGGAGATCCTGGATAAATTAAAGACTGCCTATGGCAGAGATGATGATCAATGCATGATGGCTCAAGGGAGTGAACAAAGTAGCAATCAAGATGAAGAACATGACGATGATCAGGTAAAATTATTTGAAGAGTATTCCTTGGATGATTGGATTGCTGCATACAATGAATTGCTAGAGTCTTATGATTGCTTAAGAAAATAATATAAGAAGATGAAAAAGAAAACTTGTCAAAATGATTCTAATTCATCATGTGAAAAGTGCTTGAAGATTAATGAATTATATGATGAATGTCTATCTGAGTCTCACTTGAATATGAAACAAATGTGCCTGTTGAAAAAGGAAAACCAAGAAGGTATCAATAAAATCTCCGAATTAGAAAGTCAGCTGAAACTGAAAACTAATGAACATTTGATAAACCTAGAAGAGTTAGAAAGGTTTAAGTTTGATCTGAAGAAATTGAAAGCTGAGAATGTAGAAATTCATAGGAAGAATGAAAATCTTGAAGCTAAAATAAAGAACGTCAACAAGGAAGGTGTGCATGATTCCTCTCTTAAAACAAGCTGCAGTAAGTGCGAGGTTTTAAAAGAACGCAATGAAGATCTTTATAGTGAGAATGAATGGTTGAATAAACAAATTGCCTTGTTTAAAGTGGATCATAGAAATCTGCTTGCTGAGAAAATTAAAGTGGAAGAAAGAGAAGAGGAACTAATTGAAAAGCTGGAGCTGATGTCTGGAAGAGAAAATTGTAATGAAGAAGTCAAAAAGCTGACTGAAGAAAATAAAGAACTGAGAGAACAAAACAAGAAGCTCATGGTCTTAAATACAGTTATTTCATAGAGGCTTTTGACTGTCGAAAAGGAAAGATCTGTTAGTAAGGAAGTTCAAGCACACAAATTTGAGGAGGAAAATACTGAACTAAGAGCTGAAGTTGAAAAATTGAAGTGGGTAAACACTGGCTTATCTGAGAAACTTCTCGCAATAAAAAAGGGAAAAAATGTCTGTGATGAAGAGTCAGAAAAGTTGAGCAACTTGGAACAAGAAATTGAGAAGTATAAAACTGCAAACAAAGTTCTAAGTGAATGCGCCAATTGCAGTGAGCAGGAGATAGCTAGTTATGAACTTCATATTGCTTCTCTGGAAACAAAAATTCAGGATCTAGAAAAATCAACGTCCAAGTCTATTGAGAACAAGAGGAAAATGAAAGCTGGCATGAAAGGTGAGGATGATAACTCAAGAAAGGGGATAAGTAGTAGTTCTAATGTTAAGGAAATTACTAGAAACCAGCTATACACCACTTTTGTGCAAAGCTCTGATGTAGCTGGTACCTCATGTCAATCCCCAAAACAAAACAAAAACCTAAAAACACCTTCATCATCTGCATTTCAATTCAAAGCACAGAAAAGTGAAAAACAAACAAAAATTATAAAGAATAGATAGAAATTGAAAAAGAAGGGTCAAACAAAGAAGGAAAAGAATACTCCTGTTCATGTCCCAAGATCTGCTAGCACGGTTGAATTTGATGGGTTAATGCACACTGCTCATGCCCATTTTGCTCATTCATATGCATCAAGTCAATCTATTAGTAATCATGCATCCAGGAAATCACAGGCATCATGTCACTACTGTGGTAGGGATGGTCATTATATGGATGACTGCAGTATAATGAAAAATGATGATATGATGCATGATAAATCTTTTACAAATCATCATCATGACCCCAAAAGGAATACGTCTGCCTCAAACCAACACGTCATTTTTTATAATTGTAACAAAAGTGGTCATAAAGCTGTTGAGTGCTGGTTTGGGTCTTCAGGGGGCTACAATGACTGAAGAGGCAAGCACCTAAGGTGCTACGAGTGTGGGAAGTATGGCCACACAGTCAAGGACTATTGGCATGCCCAAAGAGGCTATGGTAATAACCAACTCTCCAAATTCTCTGCCAAAAGACCTGTGAATCTTTCATGTTTCAACTGTGGTGAGCCAGGTCATAAATCTTCTGAAAGTTGGATGAATGAGAATAAGAAACAAAATGTCCATGTAAACAATAGAACATTTTATGCTCAATTTCATGGGTATCATAATGTTGATATGCACTATAGGACCAGAAAACATGTTGGTTCATGTAGATATTGTGGTAGAATTGGACATTCCATGACTAACTGTTATTTGATGGATTTTGATGACAATGTTGCTAAAAGACTATTTAGAACTTTGGTTAGGTCTAATACAGGACCCAAGGCGTCTTGGGTTCCTGTAGGATCAAAATGATTGTTTTGCTGCAGGTGTGCCTTGGAATGAATAAAGGGGGTTAATAAACCAAGGCACTCAAAATGAAAACCCCAGGATCCTACGCTTCAGGTCAGTTCTGAACACTCTGTTTAAAATTCATCATCCGAAAATTGAGAATCTGAAATGACTGTATATCATGTTGCTCAATCATGTGATGCATCTACTCTTCTATTGGTGCTAAATTGAAATTATCTGAAATGGGAATTGCTCAATCATGCTCATGATTAGACTCATTGCATCTAGACATGGGGAGATTTGTCAGATTCATCTGTTCCTCACTTCCTGAATCCCTTTTGTTTAGTTATTTGAATCACTCTACTGTTCTCTAGTGGATAACCTAAATGTTCTGCTATTCTCATCTTGCATAGCTGATCTATCTGTATTCTAGAGTCAGCTACTGAAATTGATTCTGCTCTGCATATATTTGATGCTCTTCTCTCCTGCTATCATTTGCTCTACCAGCTTGCACCTATCAAACATTCACATCTTTTCAAGCTGGTCTGATTAATCTAATTCTTGTTCTAGTGATAATGAGCTTTTAAGTTGCATTGGTTGGACTGATCTTAGATCCTTATGTGGGGTACCATGTTTTAGTCTGAACTCTTAAAAGAAATTCCTATCATATAGGTTTAAGAATGACCATTGATTCAGACTGATATAAGTTTTATGTATTCTCAGATTTGCATTTAAATGACTTGAAAGTATCTGAATGATAAGTGTTAATAAATTTTAACCAATTGTGCATTGGATACCCTAGACTCAATCATCTGTAATCTGAAAATGTGATATCTAGGCTTCTTTGGCAGAGATACATAGAGATAGCATTGTTTTTAAACATCACCTTGAAAAATGTTGACTATAAAGAAAAATTGTATTCGGAGTAATGACTTGGTAACTAAGAAACTGGGTACTGTATGAATGAAATATAGTAATCCTATGTCATGAAGTGCCATAGTTATCTCTGGTAAAAATTTATTGAAAAATCAGACAGAGCAATGGCATATTTGTGTTGAGTAACTGGGGAGTCTGGCCTCTAATCAAGGTGTCTCCGCACGTAAAAAGACATTTCTATTGCTAACTCTGGTCTCAATGTTAAGAGGCAATGACAGTTATCACACTGAGTAATTGGGTCACTTCACCTGAGATGTGTTGTGCCTCACGTAAAAAGGTGTTGATTGACTTAAATTGCTCAAGAAAAGTATAAAGTGCTTCAAATGAAAATTTCTTGCAAAAGCTGTCAACTCACATCTTTTTAAGTGTGTTTAATCTTGATTCTATACTATGTATCTCTCAAAGTGGTCATTGAGTTCATTTGAGTAAGATGGAAGGTGGTTGTTCTTGAGTATTGCTTGATTAATTGGTTCACCCTTATTAAAACCTGCCTTCAGATATGAGTATTGAATTTAATTGACAAATTTGATATACATCATGATTAAATCAATTGGGTCATGTCAGTTTATTCATAACCCCCTATGATAGGAGAGTCTTTTCTTGTGAGGACTTATTACTGTGGTACCTGCCATACTATTTTGTTTGATCAGGTTCACCTCTGACAACTTATTCATCATGCTAACTCAGCTGTTGGAGATCTTGTGCCTTGCTTGCTGCTATTCTCTACTACCCTTGGCTACATTTACCTCATTTACATTATCAATTGATTGATTCCTGAGATGTACTCCTCTCCACACTGTTGGAATCTTCCATCCTTCTAATGTAGCTACTTCTGGTTCTGTGGATTTTCCACATGCTTTATTCTGTTCATGCATATGTGAGGTGCCACAACCATTATTGCTTTGGATTTCTTGTGGTGGCAGATTTCAGATTGATTCATTGGATAACCAGAGTTCATTCCTGCACTTCAGGGGGAGTTCTGGGTCATCTACATTTAAGGGGAGAATAGTCAAACATTCCTGTTGATACGGGGAGTTCTTATTCAGTACTCATTGTGCATGGTTCTATGGGGGAGAATGGGTATCATAGTTCATACATGCCTTTCATTACACTCTCAAACCATTTCCTTTCTGATGAGGTCAAAGGGGGAGATGTTACATCAATCTTTTCATTCCTGCATAATTTTTGATGACGTCAAAGGGGGAGAATAGTTTGGATCTGTGTGTCTCATAGTGACTCATAGTGTTGCCATCATCAAAAAGGGGGAGATTGTTGTGCCCATGTAGTTTTGATGTCAGCAAGCACTATGAGTATAAATGTTATTGATGTCACTATGAATTCGAATTGATTGATATATACTATGAGCATGATTGATTGCTTGATTTGAGAGTGGGCACATTCATCTCATTGCATTGTCTGTCTCTGCATTGGTGCAACTCTAGTTCCTGCATGACAAGTGTAGTTTGCGTCGGTGCAGGGTTAATAGACTACACTGTTAGTTCTCCTGCATACATTGCATCGGTTCATTATCTGTCATATGCATACACTGCATTGGTGCATCCATCAGTCGCTTTAATTCAAAGTCGATGCATGTGCATTATGCATATGAAGTCTGTGCATGGTAAACTGTCTAGGCTTGTGCATTCCATAGGATCACGTATGTAGCCTGTGCAGAGTTTGTCCAGACTGCATCAACTCAAGTCTAAACACTCTCTAGTGGCTAGTCTATACATCCTCCGGTGGTTCACTCGATCAAGTCAGCACAGCCAGTGCTCTTCATGCTTATGTATAGTCTATACATTGATGAGTTTCGCACATATACAAAGTCTGCACATTCCTTGCTATTATGTCCATGCTATAGTTCAGCAAGTCTGTACAATGCGTGAACATTGCATCTGTCAAGTCAGAACATCACTGCTTGATATCAAGTATGTACAGCCCGTGCTCTTCATGCATGCACATAGTCAGTACATTTGATTGTATCATGCAGAGTCTGCACATTCTTTACTGTTTTGTTCATGCATCATTCTAGCAAGTCTGTACACACTTAAGTGGCAATATGTGCATCGTCTGTACATTACATACTCTTTTCATATGAATCTCTACACCTTTCAAGATAAAGTTTGTACATTCGCCACCATGCATTCAAGTCCATATGTTCTACATACATACGTAAGGCAGTGTCATGCACTCAAAGTCCACACATGCACACACACAGTTTGTGCATTATGCATTCATGCTTAAAGGCATAGCAAGTCTGCACATTGGTTGTCGCATGCACACAAAGTCTATACATTCCATTGCTGGTACGAGTGGTTAAGCTCATGCATCATCTGTCACGCCCCGAGCGCGGAAGATACCCGGAGACGTGTGATGAGTTTATATCAATCATGTCAATCAGAGTAGTCGTGTATTCGACACAAAGACAGAGATGCGTAAAATAGCAAGATAACCCAATCCTTTATTTCATAATGGATAGACTATTACAAATCCAATACTCTATTTAATAAAAAGGAAAAGAATACATATTTGACTCAAGAAACTATAGAAAAGACTAGATGACACTTGAGCAGCTCTATCACTTTCACTCTTGACCATTCCCATCCGATTGACTTCCATCGTCGTCGGACTTACCTGAAAAGTAAAAAGGGACAAACGGAATGAGCGAACGCTCAGTGGGAAATTATATCTCAAGTACTAGCAAGGGGTTTAAGTAATTACATCTTTCATGAATGCAATAAAGCTATGCATGCTCGCATAAAATGACAAGATAGAGAGAATGTAATATCAAGGAAATAAGATGAACTAATCATGAACTTTCAACAAAATAACAAGTTATTCAAGATATTCAAGCAAGTACGTTTAACAAGTCATGTCAAGAACTTTGACTATCATGTATCAAGTAAGTAAATTACCCTTTTTCGGGCCACGCATTTCATGTCAAGTCAAGTACGATTCAAGTACAAGATGTGTGTGGAATGTCCAATCAAGCAAGTCAAGTACTCGGTATAATGCCAGATACCTTATCATTTTAACTCCCATGGGCACAAGTACTTTCGGGTGCTCCTCCCAGGACCAGATCGGGCCCTATATGCGCAGGCATTTATCATGTGTTTTGACATCCACTCTTGTTTATAGGCAACATAGAATTTCAATAATCAAGCTTGTAGATATGTATGACAACTTTGATAGAATAGAGTCCAAAATATGACAAAGGACATAGAATGGCGATAATAACGGTATAATCACGATATCGATAAAACTAGGTAGAATATGGTTCCCTTAACTTGGGTACCATGATAAATCAAGATGGACATTCTTTATATAGAATTGAGGTCCACATGAACAGTATATCAAAGGTAAGATACCCTCATTCTTATCATAGAATTGAGGTTTACAAGAATGGCATAATATGGCATGATGTCATCATCCCATTAAGAATTTCTTATGATATACTCTTTGTATAATCATAAGGGCCGGTATCCCATGTTTCTTTAGAGTGACATGGCATCAATGGTGTAATGGGTTTTTAGGGTACAACCAGCTCAGTCGGCCTTGAGGGAATCCAAGGCTACGAGGAGTCTTACGGAGGTCTCTATGACTAACTCGCTAGTCCAAAGGAACGGAATGTCCAATGGAGAGCTTGTATGTCAATGAGAGTTGAGTGTGATCGATGAAACAACATGAAACGTGGGACTATACTCACGGAGTGGAGAATAGTGCCGATATATATGTATATGTATAATATGAAACCATCGGTTAACAGAATCAGGATAAAAATCATTTTTACAGAAAATAACGACTTACGCTAAGTCGTTTCTAAAGTAAATAACGCCTAACAGGAGGGCGTTTATCTATTTTCCTTATTTGCAGAATTTCATTATTTCAATAATTTATCTAAAACGCGCCCTGGGTAGGGGCGTTTCTTCATGATTTGACGACTATACGAGAAGGCATCCTTTTTATTGACAATATTGGACAGGATATAATTAATTTCAAAAATTATCCAAAAACACGCCCTGGGCAGGGGCGTTACCCTTAAATATATATTTTTCAGGAATTTAACAGATACGTGCCCTAGGAGGGTGCGTTTCCTTTCCATTCACGCCCGATGATGGGGCGTTAACAGGTGAAAAATGACTTTGTACAGGTCGTGAATTCAATAAATATCAGAAAGCACAATTTACACGATAATCAAGGATAACAATCATATAATCTTGATAATAAAATCAGTAGGGTTGAGGACAGAGGATCATGCATTAATGTAATCAGGATTTCATATATAATCAGTTCTTAACATGGTTAATTCATGATTAAGTGAAATTAACGCCTGAGTACAGGGCGTCAAATATTAAATTGACGACCTGGGAAGGGTCGTGTCTTGTAAATTAGCGCCCTTGACAGGGGCGTCTCTTTCAAAATATTTCAGAAAAACACAACGAAACCATATATAAACCGTATGCATGTCATGCTTATATATATATATATTGCATTAAATTCATTTGGGCTACCGTATCTTGAGAAAACCTACCTTAATATGATTGAACTGACGAAGGGTTTGAAAGATCTGAAACTTCTACTGCAACCAATCAACCGCAGTAGTAGCAGGAGGAAGAAAATCTTTTTAAGAAGGAGTTCGTTTTCGATGAAGAACACATGTTCTTGGTTTTGTCAATTTTGTTGTAGATCCTACAGGAAAGAAGAAACATATATTAGTTTCTTCAACTACTAACGAGAGGATAAGGAAGAAAGAACATTACCTGGTTCTTTCGTAGGAGTTTCCCGACCTGTAAGAAGGAACATAAGATGAAGAATCATTAGTTCTTCATGTAACCGAAGCAGAAAACAAAAGGAATTAGAAGAACATATGTTCTTCACGTACCGTGCAGCAGTATTCCGTCCAAATAGATTTAGGGTTGGATCGAACAGTTTATTTATAGGATTTTGGAAATCCTATTAGGGTTAGTGATTGTGTGAGGGTAATATATCCCTAATAGAGTCCTTACCCTAGTAGACACTTACTGGATTAGGTTAATCTTTCCCTGGATAAGCTCTGGGTTCAAACGGTTCACAAATGGAATTAACGACTTTGGTCAGGGCGTCGATTCTTGCATTGACAACCTGGTGCAGGTCGTTTCTTAAGAAGCGCCTTGTATAAGGGCGTTCCTTATTTTAAAACACGCCCAAGAAAAGGGCGTTTCTTGTCCTTGCCCTTTTTGGCGTTTGGAATTTGACGTCTTGTGGTGAGGGCATCCTTTCTTAAATAACGCCTTAGGTAGAGGCGTTTATTATTAAATTAACACCTTAATGAGAGGCGTTATTTGCATCTTGGGTTTTTTTTCCTCCATTTAACCCTCTTCTTATTATCTGTATTATATATATATTTTTTAATTCATTTCAAATATTCATTTATCAGGGTTGCTACACCCTCCCCCACTTAAAAAGAATTTGGTCCCCAAATTCAATTGCATATCATGTATACATGCGGAGAGTGTAGAGTATATACCTCTTAGAACAACTCGGGAAATCGTTTCTTCATAGATTCCTCGGTCTCCCATGTCGCTTCGTGTTCAGGATTCTTATTCCATTGCACCTTGAGCATGGGAATAACCTTATTCCTTAGAGCTCGTATTTCTCGATCTAAGATCTTCATAGTCTTCTGTTCATAGGTGAGATCTTTCTGGATCACCAGATCTCCATGTTCAATAATATGAGATGGATCGTGCACATACTTCTTCAACATAGATATGTGAAACACATTGTGCACGTCGGACAATTGAGGAGGCAACGCGATGCGATAAGCAACCTCGCCAACTCATTCGAGTACCTCAAATGGTCCGATGAATCTTGGCGTAAGCTTGCCCTTAACACCAAATCTTCGTATGCCACGTCCAGGCGATATTTTAAGAAATACATGATCTCCAACCTGGAATTCAAGATCTCTTCTTCTTGTGTCAGCATAAGCCTTTTGCCTGGTCTGAGCAACTTGCAATCTTTCTCTGATTACTTGTATCTTCTCAGTTGTATCCCTTACCATGTCTGGACCTAATAGTTGTTTCTCTCCAACTTTGTTCCAGCATAAGGGTGATCGGCAACTCCTTCCATATAAAGCTTCGAAAGGTGCCATTTGGATACTAGCTTGGTAGCTATTATTATATGCAAATTCCA
Source organism: Amorphophallus konjac (assembly GCA_022559845.1). Taxonomy (NCBI): domain Eukaryota; kingdom Viridiplantae; phylum Streptophyta; class Magnoliopsida; order Alismatales; family Araceae; genus Amorphophallus; species Amorphophallus konjac. Next base: position 242,548,033 of record CM040122.1, on the reverse strand, counting down.
CAAGTGGCAAATATTCATGCCAGCTTCCACCAAAGTCAATGATGCATGCTCTAAGCATATCTTCAACAACTTGGTTAGTCCTCTCGGTCTGACCATCCGTTTGAGGATGAAAAGCTGTACTAAAATTCAGTCTTGTCCCCAACGAATGTTGTAATCCCTTCCAAAAGTGAGAAGTAAATCGGGGATCTCTGTCAGACACGATTGAGACAGGAATTCCATGTATCCTGACTATTTCCTTGATGTATAGTGCAGCTAGCACATCAATTGACCATCGGCTTTTTATTGGCAAGAAATGTGCCGATTTAGTTAATCGGTCAATGATAACCCAGATTCCATCATGTCCTCCTTTTGATTTAGATAAACCCATGATGAAGTCCATACCAATATCCTCCCACTTCCACTTAGAAATATCTAGAGGATGTAGTTTTCCAGCAGCCTTTTGGTGTTCTGCCTTGACCTGTTGGCATGTGAGACAGCGAGATACATAGTCCGCTATTTCTCTTTTCATATTAGGCCACCAAAAGTTCCTCTTTACATCTTGATACATTTTGGTTGATCCTGGATGAATAGTGTACCTTGATCGATGAGCTTCATCTAAGATCTTCTTCTTTAATTCCGGACAGTCGGGTATACAAGTTCTACCTTTGAATAATAATCTTCCATCAGAAGTTAGTTGAAAATCAGATTGTCCTTCTAATCTGCCTTTGATTTCCACTAATATAGGATCATCATCCTGAAGCGCTTGTATCTCAGATAATAAATCTGACTGTATGCTTACATGAGATAATGTGACAAATTTGGCTTCCTTGTCCAAGCTTATATTGAGCTCGGAGAATTGTTCTAGAAACCTCCATTCTTGTATCATACAATTGGCTATCATTGCTCTCGGCTTTCGACTAAGGGCATCAGCAACATAATTACCCTTTCCGGGATGGTATTGTATATTGAAGTCGAAGTCCTTGAGATATTCTAGCCAGCGTCTTTGTCTCATGTTTAGCTCCTTTTGTGAAAATAGATATTTGAGACTTTTGTGATCGGAGTATATAGTAAAGTGCACTCCATAGAGATAGTGTCTGCATATCTTTAGGGCAAATACCACCGCGGCCAGTTCTAAGTCATGGACGGGGTAATTCTCCTCATGCTTCTTCAGTTGACATGAAGAGTATGCTATGACCTTTCCTTGTTGCATTAGGACACATCCGAGGCCAATGCCAGAAGCATCTGTGTAGACCTCGAATCTCTCTCCTTCTATTGGTAGAGCTAACACCGGAGCTGTAGTAAGATGATCCTTGAGAGTTTGGAAACTTCTTTCACATTCCTCACTCCATTCGTATCGGATCTCCTTGCGAGTTAACCTTGTGAGGGGCACGGCGATCTTGGAGAAGTCTTTGATGAATCGCCGATAATATCCTGCAAGACCTAAGAAACTTCTGATCTCGCTTGCATTGGTTAGTTTTTCCCAGTTTCTAACAGCTTCAACATTTGACGGATCTACAGATAAACCGTCCTTGGATATGACATGTCCGAGAAAAGCCACTTCTTCAAGCCAGAACTCGCACTTGCTGAGTTTTGCATATAATTGATTTATCCTCAAGACTTGCAATGCAATCCTCAAATGCTTTTCATGTTCTTCCTTAGTCTTGGAATATATCAATATATCATCAAGGAAGACTACTATGAACTGATCCAAGTAAGGTCTGAATATGCTATTCATTAACTGCATAAAGGTAGCAGGGGCATTTGTTAGTCCAAAAGGCATAACAACAAATTCGTAATGGCCATACCTGCTTCTGAACGCAGTCTTATGAATGTCATCATCCTTGATTCTTAATTGATGATATCCCGACCTGAGATCAATCTTAGAAAAATATTTGGATCCTGAAATCTGATCAAATAATTCATCGATCCTCGGCAGTGGATACTTATTCTTGATAGTGAGATGATTCAACTATCGATAGTCGATGCACAATCTCATGGATCCGTCCTTCTTCTTTACAAATAAGACTGGTGCTCCCCACGGGGAAGTACTTGGTCTAATAAACCCTTTTCGAATTAGTTCCATCAACTGCTCCTTCAACTCTTTGAGTTCCGCAGGGGACATTCGATAGGGTGCCTTTGAAACTGGACCAGCACCAGGGACTAAGTCAATGGTGAAGGCCACTTCTCTTTGAGGGGGTAATCCCGACAAATCTTCCGGAAATACGTCTGGAAATTCTTGCACTACCTGAATGTCTTCTATCTTAGTGTCCTTTGTTTCCTTAACTGTGACAAATGTAAGGATACACATCCTTCCTGACGAGCTTGCTTGCTCGAAGAGCCGAAATAAGAGGGGATTTGCTCCGACTCTTGGGGCGAGTAAAGACTAATTCTGGAAAATCTTTGAAAGCAATTTGGCTATTGCGGCAATCAACCATTGCCTGGTATTTGGATAACCAGTCCGCTCCCAGTATAACATCATACTCCTTTAGATCAAGGCATATGAGATCTATAGGTAAATTCCTACCTTGAACCATTACCTAACAGTTTTGGTAGTGATGAGTAATATCATTTTCACTTCCAAGAGGAGTAGTTAGAACTATTTTTATCCATTCTGGTTCTAACGGTAACGGGTCGGCAAACTTCTTAGAAATAATGGAATGCGATGCACCCGTATCAAATAAGACATAAGCATTTTTGGAACAAACTGTTAATGTACCTTCTACCAGTCCACCTTCTTCTTGCTCGGTCACCTTTATTGCATGAAGTCGAGCGTTCTTTGTCACCGGGCAGTTACCGTCACCGGCTTGGTCATTCATTAATGGACAATCGGGAATCCGATGTTCGCGACTCCCACAATGGAGACAAGCTCCTAATTTCCTCCAGCATTCTTCTGTCTTGTGACCAGCCTTGTCACAATGCTCGCATACTGTATTAGAAGGGGTAGTTGTGATAGAGAAAGGCTTGGTCTTTTTGAACTTCTGATCTTGAGAGGAAGAACCTCCATTACTAGTCCTCTTCTTAAAGTTGGGTTTAAAAGAACCCGAACCTGTGACTTGCTCCTTCTTGTCTTTTCCACGGATCCTATCAGATAGTTCCGTGGCATCTTCAAGTAATTGAGCTCGGCGCACTATTTCAGAATAAACTTGGATGTCCATAGGCGCCAGATGAGTAATATAGTGGGGCCTAAGCCCATTAAGAAATCTTCGGGCTTTCATCTTCTCCGTGCTAATCAAATGTTTAGCATATCTAGACAACATGGAGAACTGAGCTTCATAATCTGCTAATGATAAAGATCGTTGCTTTAATGCAGCGAATTCTGCAACCTTCTTTTCTTGGACTCGGTCTGAGAAATATTTAGCATTGAAGTATTCCACAAATTCTTCCCATGTTACTTGAGTAGGATCGATGGTTGCTTCAATAGACTCCCACCAGCATCTAGCATCTTTCTCTAACTGAAATGTAGCTAATAGAACTTTGTCCTGATCCGTGCATTGCATGACACGGAATATGCGTTCGGTTTCCCGAACCCAATGCTCGGAATCGTCCGGATCGGTCGATCCCATAAACTTCGGGGGATTCATGTTCTTAAAGGCTTGGTGTAAGCTTCCAGCTCGTGGAGTACCACCTTGTGCTACCTGTTGTAGCACTTGAGTCATCCCTGCTTGGAGGGTACGCTGCATGTTGCGCCATTGAGCACGTTCGGCAGCCATTATCCTACAATTATAATAGCTACATTAGTATTATATCACTGTGATCTTATTAAAAGACTCATTGACTCTTACCCCTTGGTTCTACCCAATCTCACTTGGTTAAACGTTCAACTTATCCTTGGACTTGGGTTTTTCCTAGGAATTGAATACCTTAGGCTCTGATACCACAAAAACTGTCACGCCCCGAGCGCGGAAGATACCCGGAGACGCGTGACGAGTTTATATCAATCATGTCAATCAGAGTAGTCGTGTATTCGACACAAAGACAGAGATGCGCAAAATAGCAAGATAACCCAATCCTTTATTTCATAATGGATAGACTATTACAAATCCAATACTCTGTTTAATAAAAAGGAAAAGAATACATATTTGACTCAAGAAACTATAGAAAAGACTAGATGACACTTGAGCAGCTCTATCACTTTCACTCTTGACCATTCCCATCCGATTGACTTCCATCGTCGTCGGACTTACCTGAAAAGTAAAAAGGGACAAACGGAATGAGCGAACGCTCAGTAGGAAATTATATCTCAAGTACTAGCAAGGGGTTTAAGTAATTACATCTTTCATGAATGCAATAAAGCTATGCATGCTCGCATAAAATGACAAGATAGAGAGAATGTAATATCAAGGAAATAAGATGAACTAATCATGAACTTTCAACAAAATAACAAGTTATTCAAGATATTCAAGCAAGTACGTTTAACAAGTCATGTCAAGAACTTTGGCTATCATGTATCAAGCAAGTAAATTACCCTTTTTCGGGCCACGCATTTCATGTCAAGTCAAGTACGATTCAAGTACAAGATGTGTGTGGAATGTCCAATCAAGCAAGTCAAGTACTCGGTATAATGCCAGATACCTTATCATTTTAACTCCCATGGACACAAGTACTTTCGGGTGCTCCTCCCAGGACCAGATCGGGCCCTATATGCGCAGGCATTTATCATGTGTTTTGACATCCACTCTTGTTTATAGCCAACATAGAATTTCAATAATCAAGCTTGTAGATATGTATGACAACTTTGATAGAATAGAGTCCAAAATATGATAAAGGACATAGAATGGCGATAATAACGGTATAATCACGATATCGATAAAACTAGGTAGAATATGGTTCCCTTAACTTGGGTACCATGATAAATCAAGATGGACATTCTTTATATAGAATTGAGGTCCACATGAACAGTATATCAAAGGTAAGATACCCTCATTCTTATCATAGAATTGAGGTTTACAAGAATGGCATAATATGGCATGATGTCATCATCCCATTAAGAATTTCTTATGATATACTCTTTGTATAATCATAAGGGCCGGTATCCCATGTTTCTTTAGAGTGACATGGCATCAATGGTGTAATGGGTTTTTAGGGTACAACCAGCTCAGTCGGCCTTGAGGGAATCCAAGGCTACGAGGAGTCTTACGGAGGTCTCTATGACTAACTCGCTAGTCCAAAGGAACGGAATGTCCAATGGAGAGCTTGTATGTCAATGAGAGTTGAGTGTGATCGATGAAACAACATGAAACGTGGGACTATACTCACAGAGTGGAGAATAGTGCCGATATATATGTATATGTATAATATGAAACCATCGGTTAACAGAATCAGGATAAAAATCATTTTTACAGAAAATAACGACTTACGCTAAGTCGTTTCTAAAGTAAATAACGCCTAACAGGAGGGCATTTATCTATTTTCCTTATTTGCAGAATTTCATTATTTCAATAATTTATCTAAAACGCGCCCTGGGCAGGGGCGTTTCTTCATGATTTGACGACTATACGAGAAGGCGTCCTTTTTATTCACAATATTGGACAGGATATAATTAATTTCAGGAATTATCCAAAAACACGCCCTGGGTAGGGGCGTTACCCTTAAATATATATTTTTCAGGAATTTAACAGATACGCGCCCTAGGAGGGGGCGTTTCCTTTCCATTCACGCCCGATGATGGGGCGTTAACAGGTGAAAAATGACTTTGTACAGGTCGTGAATTCAATAAATATCAGAAAGCACAATTTACATGATAATCAAGGATAACAATCATATAATCTTGATAATAAAATCAGTAGGGTTGAGGACAGAGGATCATGCATTAATGTAATCAGGATTTCATATATAATCAGTTCTTAACAAGGTTAATTCATGATTAAGTGAAATTAACGCCTGAGTACAGGGCGTCAAATATTAAATTGACGACCTGGGAAGGGTCGTGTCTTGTAAATTAGCGCCCTTGATAGGGGCGTCTCTTTCAAAATATTTCAGAAAAACACAACGAAACCATATATAAACCGTATGCATGTCATGCTTATATATATATATATATATATTGCATTAAATTCATTTGGGCTACCGTATCTTGAGAAAACCTACCTTAATATGATTGAACTGACGAAGGGTTTGAAAGATCTGAAACTTCTACTGCAACCAATCAACCGCAGTAGCAGCAGGAGGAAGAAAATCTTTTTAAGAAGGAGTTCGTTTTCGATGAAGAACACATGTTCTTGGTTTTGTCAATTTTGTTGTAGATCCTACAAGAAAGAAGAAACATGTATTAGTTTCTTCAACTACCTAACGAGAGGATAAGGAAGAAAGAACATTACCTGGTTCTTTCGTAGGAGTTTCCCGACCTGTAAGAAGGAACATAAGATGAAGAATCATTAGTTCTTCATGTAACCGAAGCAGAAAACAAAAGGAATTAGAAGAACATATGTTCTTCACGTACCGTGCAGCAGTCGTCCGTCCAAATAGATTTAGGGTTGGATCGAACAGTTTATTTATAGGATTTTGGAAATCCTATTAGGGTTATTGATTGTGTGAGGGTAATATATCCCTAATAGAGTCCTTACCCTAGTAGACACTTACTGGATTAGGTTAATCTTTCCCTGGATAAGCTCTGGGTTCGAACGGTTCACAAATGGAATTAACGACTTTGGTCAGGGCGTCGATTCTTGCATTGACGACCTGGTGCAGGTCGTTTCTTAAGAAGCGCCTTGTATAAGGGCGTTCCTTGTTTTAAAACACGCCCAAGAAAAGGGCGTTTCTTGTCCTTGCCCTTTTTGGCGTTTGGAATTTGACGTCTTGTGGTGAGGGCGTCCTTTCTTAAATAACGCCTTAGGTAGAGGCGTTTATTATTAAATTAACGCCTTAATGAGAGGCGTTATTTGCATCTTGGGTTTTTTTCCTCCATTTAACCCTCTTCTTATTATCTGTATTATATATATATTTTTTAATTCATTTCAAATATTCATTTATCAGGGTTGCTACATCATCACTCCAGCAAGTCTGTACAATCACCTTCAATGTGCATACTTCTCCATATACAAAATGCATTACATGCATTCAAAGTCTGTACACTCGTGGATGACATGTCCATGCATTCATTCCCGTTGTACATACTCTCTTCTATGCACACTGCATCTTGAGCATCACGTCTGTACAGGCTCTGTTAAAATATCAAACATTATCGATGCATCCTTTCTTTCCTATCAGATTAATTCACCCTGATAACAAGCCTGATCTGATAGGACTGCTGCTCGAAGTGATTAAGAAAGGCACGTGATCCAAGAAGCTAGGATCGTGACATGTGTAGTGCAGCAGGCTGAAATGCTGCCACGTGGTCTAAGCTATTGGGCGGGAATTGTGGATGACACACGCCCACCTACCTGCTACTGCTATAAAAAGAAGCTTCTCCTTCGAGAGAAGGAGAGGGTGGTGATCGTGAGCAGAGTGATCGAAGTAGGGGAGCCCATCTGAAAAAGCAGAAGCAGAGAGAGAGAGAGAGCCTGCACGATCCAGAAGAAGAGAAAGAGAAAGAAAAAGAGAGAGAGATCAGCAGAAGAAGAAAAAGGAGAGTGAAAGTAGAGATAGAGAATTCGTGAAGAATAAGATAGAAGACTTCATTGAAGATCTGTTATCTGTTGGCTCTTGGATAAGATCCAGACCAACATGCTCCTGTGGGAGTCATGTTTATGTTGCTATCTTTTACAGCTTTCAGTCGCTTTGTTTTATCATTTCTTGTTTTCTTTTACACTCTTTGCTTCAAGCTGTTAGTCAGCAGAGCAAGCTGTGATGCTCAGCAGGCAAGGTGGTTACCTTGGACAGCAAGCTGTGATACTCAGCGGGATAGCAAGCTGTGATGCTCAGCGGATGGCAAGCTGTGAGGCCCAGCTGATGTAGGCAAGTTGTGTTACCCAGACGTTCAAGCTGTGAGTCAACAGGAATCCACACTCGAGTTGAGTGTGGGGTGGACGTAGGTCTGCGGACTGAACCACCTAAAAATCTTCTGTGCAGTGATTTGATTTGTTTATTTTAATTGTGTTTTGCTAGATGCATGTTTAGGCTCGATGTGTTCTTTCATCTAGTAAGATGCACGCTTAAGTGCGCTCCTAGTATTTGTTCATTAGTTGAATAGACAATCTGATCGATTGGGATTTTAGGTAGTGATTCTTCAATCAGTTCTTGGTAGCTCATTAGCAATTTTATTTGGGCAAGTTTTCTAAAAGATCCATTCACCCCCCTTTGGATCTACTTCCGCGTGTCACCCGACTCTACAAAAGGATCCAGGGTATTATTTCCTCCGCTCCTTTAAGAAATTTCATTCTCAAAATTTAAGGAGCCAACAAGGAACAGGGAAGAACAACCCATACAACTAGCGACGCTCTCCAAGCTCCAGCCAAACCTTGAACACAAAAACATGAAAGCATAATTCTCAAAAAATACAATTCAGAGGAAGATAGCTAGACCACAATCACGGGCACACGCTCTGGATCTCAAGGTACATCGATCCTTAGAACGGGCATGGCACACAAGTGAACCTAAGTCTGGCACCTCCAAACTTGGCATTATCACTAGCGTCTCACAAAACAAGGAGACACGACCCACACCACGAAAGCAGCCATCGATAAAATCACATACTCGGTAGACAAAACAAGCATCAGATTAGACAAGAAAACATAGTCCTTTCAGTTGACTACACCAACTCATCGTCTTCCACGCCATAATAATAATCAAAACTGGCACGCAGAATGCCAATGACACCTCTGGACCACAAACATAATCGAGTCTGTCCTCACTCAAACATTACATCTGATTCGAGTTTCATGCCAACTCTACCATAGAAGGAGAGTACAACAAGAACAACCGACAAGATCTCGGTCCACACAATCCAAACTCAGACTCACAGGGAACTCCTCCCAAGCTGACCACAACCAACAATCCAATAAACAACCTCGCGACAACACCTGCAAATCCCCGGCTCAGTTCTCAACACAGAACCACGAGACAACACCGCAAGCTGGGACACTTCAAGGCACCATCACAGCTAACCACACGACTAAAATGTATAAGCTGCTCATAGCAGTACAACAGAAAGAGAAACATACTCTCAAGTTGGGGGAAGCCCGACATTGGGAATGCTGGCGACTAAGAACCACCGCACTACACCTCCGAACGACGAGGAAGGAACAGCTACACCTGAAAAGACAGGGGTGAGCCTCGTCTCACTGGCTCAGTAGGGGTCCCGCGGATCACCACCACGAAACAAAAGCGATAACAGCAGTGCTAAACTACAAAAGTAGTAGCAGTAGTAGGAACACTAAAAGTAAAGAGGAATGCCGTACTGAACAGAAATACGGCAGTCGATAGAACCTCGACCCTCTAAGCTACTCCAAATGGTAACAGAAAGTCGAACCCCGATCTCACAAAGTCGGGAGTTGCCGATACGTCAATGTATCACGAAACCCTATCATGAAGGCCTACTAGAAATAGACAAAGGCCCCACAAAGACCTACTTGGCCCAAAGGTACGGTCACGACTCCGTTCTCATGCCTCCTACTCTATCTACGGGTGGAACCACGGTAATTCTCTACCGACACCAAAGACCGTAGTATCGAAAGCACGCAAAACCATGTATCAATAGAATCATAAAGGCTCACGGTTCGCAAGAACCACAAGAGCCACAAGAACCAGGTGAATTATGTATCATGTGATAGAAGCACCTCCTCATTAGAAGAAAAGTCAGATGCATCCACTGACATCTTACACTACGCCTCAAGTGTCTCCCACTCATCTCGAACGCGGTAACTGAGACACCGAACAAGAAACTAAGGAACAACAGTAATGAGTGACTAGTCAGGGTCACGCACGTCGGCATTGGTCCAACGCCCTGACCACATGTGCACACACAAGCTCAATGTCTTGAGCTAGGCCTGTAGATGGTTTTTCCCTCCTGTTGGATTCTACCAGCTAGACAAAGAGGCCTACGGCAACCAGCCTATAAACCATCTTTATCAGGAACTGCCCCGCCACCACTCCTAGGTGGGCCGACACACGGAAGGAGTCGTTAGGCTACGACTAGTGGAGGCTCACAAGACACAAAGACTCAAAATAGGAATATCGAAGAACAGACAGGTCACGCACGTACCTGTCGCACGTACCACAGAACCCAAAGTAGCAAACTGCTACTAGACTCAGGGCAGCCAACTAGACCTGTTAAAACAACGATCCTTGAGCCACAAGACTCGGGTCAAGATCGCTGCATAAAGCGGTAACACGCCGCCAATCAGCCTAGTCCCTAAGTCAAAAACTACGGGAAAACAACATTGAAACGGCACAGAACAGCTGGATCCACAACATAAATGAAAGTCCACGACCTCTTTGCCTCTCATCGGACTCACAATTCCGTAGAACGAGGGGACACGGAACATGAGGGATCACCCAAACCATCGAACCATATAGGCACACAAACTGAGGTAAAATGATACCTCCGAGCATCCAAAACATAATCTCGATCCCAACGGGATAGCCGAGACATTCGCAAGATCATGTGTCAACCACTGGGTCACAATCGGGTTGACCAGAAACCATAAAGATTCTAGAATTAATAAGGCACACTACTAGATATCACGGTAATTCTGAACACCCTATAACAGGGTCACAACCCTCATAGGACGTCCAAGACATTCACAGAACAATGCGCTAACCAAGGGGTCGAAGCCAAGTCAATCGGGAACCAAATCGGTGAAAGAAACACCTAGAATAGGTGGCGGTCACTCCTATGGCCCCTAACAGAAAGTGGCAGTCATAGCCTGGCCGCTAATTGCAAGATTGAACAGGCAGGAAATGGTCTGCCCAAGGCCATCTCTTGAAAGTGATGATCCTCATAGGGCAACCTCTTGGAGGTGGCGGTCAAGGTAAGACCACTATCTCCAGGCTGCCTCTAACAACGTACAATAAGTCAAGCAAGTGGTGGTCTCCCTCTGACCGCTACCTCAGGTGGCGATCAGTTGCAAGACCGCTACTTGCGAACCGACATACGAACCTAACCGACTTAAAAGGCCAAATAGCGATCTCCCTAGGGCCGCTACTTAAAGGTTGCAGTCAGAGCAAGGCCACTACCCCAAACCGACATAAAACACTTAAGAACCAGATAGCGGTCCCCCTTGGACCGTTTCTTGAAGATAGCGGTCCTCCTTGGGCCGCCATCTCAAGTAGCGGTCTCTGGTACGACCGCTACTTCCCTACGATACGAAAATCGTAGCAAAGTGCAAAACTTGGTATTCCACCCCCCATTCATCCCTGAACATTGGGGAAACAACCACAGACTCAATATAAACCTTCCACAAGCTGGAAGGGATCAACCAAACCACAAAATGGCAATCAAACAGGCGATTTCATCAAATCAACCCAAAATGACTCACATGGGCCTCCGGCCGCATACCGGCCCCAAATCATGAGCAGTTATAGCCAAACTAACAGAAATCAAATCCCGACAAGCTGTGGGTTCAAGAATTATCATTTAAACTAGAAACCATCGCCTGGAACGGCGATTTCGCATCACACCCTAAAAACATGCTTTTTCCCTTAAAAATGGAAAACCCGCTCATACTCACGCCTATCGACTTGAAATCGCGAGGGAAGGCAGGAAACAGGTAGAGTATCCATCCCCCTACGTCCACCGAAGATATCGCACGCCGAAAATGCCGAAAACCATCACACGAACCCCGCCAAGGCTTTGAATCCATGGAACGGGATCGCACCTACGCAACGCTCCATTCCTCACGCCTTCACGCTCCACGACACCTCCACGGCATCCCCGCCTCGTCCACCTCCGCCATGGTCGGCCGCCCGATGGAGAGGGAAAGAGAGGAGAGAGAACGGAGGGGGAGAGAGTGAGCGACGGTGAGAGGAGAGAGGTGAGGGTTAAAAAGAAAAGAAAATAAGAAATTTTGAATATTTTTGAAATCTGATTTTTGGCCCAAAATTCCATAAAATCAGAAAAATATGAAAAAATAGTCTCCACGATCCTCGGAAAGAGCACAACGCACCTGTTGCATCCTAGAGTCCGAAATATCAACAGTTCACTCTCCACGGGGTTTCGCAAACTATATAGCGAAAAAACATGAGTGGATCGTAAAATACGATCTAGGACACACAAAAGCGATCCAAAAACTCTCCGATTCCGATCCGACGGATCCATGGTATTATAGATCTCCAGCCACATTCTGCCATAGCGTTTGAGCTGGCCGCTGTTGTACGCTCCCTTCCCATGCTTGTCTATGATCCTGGAATCATTAAATTGTCAGAAAGCTTACTTGGGAGCGAAGAATTCACTAAAAATGTAAGGATCGAAGGCTGCTATACTTCTAACAACTGGACATTATTCCATTGCATTTGCCCTTGCTGAAACTATCCCACTCTTAACTCTCGAGTCCTCAAAATGTCCACCTCCTGTGGCAGCGCTTTCCGGACCACCACACCCGGAACCACAACATGAGCCATGATCAACACTTGCCAAAGCTTATCCTCAAGCCCCAAATCTACTGCGGAACCTTCGAGCTTCAGCTGCCACTTTGGTCAATGCATCTGGTGCGGTGCATAATGGCCCTAGTTTCCATAACTTGGGCTCTGAATTAAACCATTGCCAATTATTCCAAATCGGGTCTAAAACTAACACAACCCTTTTTCAGGTGCAGGCATGCAGGATTTGTAACTCACTTGGACCTCTCTACACATTCCTGTTCCAAAACCTACCAAAATGATTGGCACTAGTATGTCATCTCTGACATCACAATGGATGACGAGAATGTCACGCTCAATGATCAATGGCTCACCACACGGATTCTCTACTCATCCAGACACTCTCTCAATTGAGACATCTGTTCCACCACCTCAATCCAATATCTTGACATCTCAGGGGCTAGCTAAAACTCAAATTGGGGTGGCCAAAATGACACTAACTCCTTCAGAGTACATTCATGGCCATCTCACAACGAACTATCCTCTCCAGCCACCTAGCCTCATTGTTGGTATCTATAATGCTACACAAAACTTGTACCTACTGACGAAAACTCTGCCTAACTCAGTACATCTGGGGCCACCACCACTAGAGGAGGTAACTCTCTATGTTCTCCTCGTAACCCTAGCGGCACTCTCATAATGACAGGAACCGCCTACTCAACACCATTACCACTCTCTCTTGTTTATGCACAGGAAAATAATGCAGTAAATAAACATAAAATCTTATGCCAGCTGTCGACTGTACTGGACTCTCTAGACTCTTTAATGCTACAATCATCTCAAATTCCCATGCATGCCCACAACCCTGCTCTGATACCATCTGTAACGACTTAGAATCTAGATACCGGGAAATACCCGATATCATTCGAATCCCATCCCGCCACCCATGAGCCGGAACGCTCGGAAGGGTTATTTTGGAGTTATAGAGATTCATTGAAATTTGGAATAATGCATGAACAACCTATAGATTTAATAATTTAAGTAACAAGAATAAAAATCTATATTTTTAATTAAATAAATTAACTATAGAGTCCAGACTACAACTATAGTCAATAGGGGAAGGAGAGTACCCAAATTGCTGGACACACCCCCGCTCTGGCAAGCTGGCAAGTAAGAACCTCCGTGCTGCACCTCTAAATCTTGAGGTGGAACCATAACACCTGAAAAGAAAGGGGTGAGGCTCATCTCATTGACTCAATAGGGATCCCGCGGATCCCCCACTAGAAGAAATGGCAGTAAATAACTGTGATAATAACAACAATGACTACTGCAGCGGTAATAAGAGGCGGCGATAGAAACATGGTTCTCTAAGCTACTCTTATTAATAATAGAAAGTAAACCCCGATCTCACAGTTGGGAACATCGAACGCACGGTAAAACACTAAGACACTACTAAAAAGGGAAAACCATGACACCTCTGTGGTGAAGGCCTGCCCTCAGTAATGGAGGCTCAACCAAGACCACGCGGTCTAAGGGTACAATCATGACCTCGCCATTGTGAACCATACACTATCTACGGGTGAGACCTCGATGACTCTACCAGAAAACCTATGACCTCGATGTCGGGATGATCATTCAGAAGTCACCCGAGAACCCACGACCTCACAGTCGAGAACCCAAAACATCGAGTAAGGAGAGTCACATCTCGCATGATGGGAGTATTTACCCACTAGAAGTAAGGTCGGATGCATCCACTGATGACTTAGTCCGCACCACAGGTGTCACCCTACAGGCCCAAAAAGGGGGTAACTGTAACACCGTAACTCAAGTAACTCTGGACAAGGGTCTAGTCAGGGTCGTACTCGTCAGCACGTGTCCGTCTGTCCCCTGTAGATCACAAAATCAACCATCCATTAATAATTATGTCAAAAATAATAATGAATGGTAATAATGATAAGAAAGATAAAGGGGGTGGGGCGCATGTGATAAAAGATAGATATGTTGTGCCTCTTAGGCACAAGCATGTGCTATGTTGCTTTGATGATAGCAATGCTATTTGGTTTTGATGATAGCAAGACAGTGAGTGCATTTGAGTGCATTTGATATTGTATTTTGATGAAGAAAATGTTATTGCGTTTTAATGATAGCATGCTGATTTATTTTGATGATTGCAACACAGTCAGTGCAGTATGATATTGTGTTTTGAATATGGCTGCTGATATGATTGCATAAGACTGTGTCTGATATACAGCATTGTATTCATGAGTTTGCATGCGTATTGCATGATGCGTTGACGCATGGGATCATTGCGTCAACTCACTGGTCTGTCACAGAGTCCAGCGTCTCATGCATTTGACTAAGTCTGTACAGCCATTTACATAGTGAAGTCTACACATTCGTTTGCATTGCATGAAGTCCATACAGTGGGTAAAGTCTGTACACTGTCCATGTTTCATATAGCGTCAACTCTACAAGTGTGTACATTGCTTGACCAAGTCTGTACACTGCATTCGCCTTCAAAAGTCTACACATCAGACTACATTATGCATGGTTGAGTTGAAGTCTATACAGAGTCTCCATCTTTGGAAAGTCTGTACAGCGTGAAGTCTAAACGTTGTCACTGTAGCTCGCTTGTGCAAGTATGTACATTGGAGTCAGTCCACCAAGTCTATACACTAGACCTTGTTTGATCAAGTATGTACAGAGCTTCTGTGCTCAAGCCTATACAGCCTTTCACTTGGAAAGTCTATACATCGTCCGTCTCAGGCATTGTCTTAGGCTAAGTCTGTACAGCCTACTGTCTCATTCAGCGTCTCATGGCATGAAGTCTGTACACTCGATTTGCCTTTGATTCGGTCAAGTGTGTACATTCCTTCACTGTAGCCTTCACGTATCCAAGTCTACACACTTATTCCTTGTGCTGCTTCACGCATAAAGTCTATACACTGGGTTTGATGCCATGTCTATACATCGACTGGCAGTCTTCAGCTAAGTGTATTCCTTGCTTCATAACATGAAGTATATACAATGCATGATCTTTTAATCAAGTCCATACACTGAGCAAGTACATGCATTGTCAGCCTGTCGAACTTCAAGTCTACACATTGGGTTGTCAAGCTTCAACTCTATACACTCGTTGTTAGAGTCCTGAACTTTACCAAGTCTATACACTAGACCTTGGTTTACCAAGTCTGTACACTCGATGCACTGGATCAAGTCCATACAATGGCAACTCTGCTTAAGTATATACATTTGTCTGAACTAAGTTCATTTTCCTCTGTCTGTCTGCAGATGATTCAGGCCATCAAGACTTGGCACGTGATTCAAGAGGCTGAAATGCTGACACGTGGACACAGCAGTTCAAACAATCTAGAAAGAAGCTCCTGGACTATTCTGGTGCGTCAACGCCTTGATTAAAAATTCAAGAAAGAAGCTTGTGGATTACTCTGGTGCGTCAACGCATTGATCAAGCAGCGTCGACGCAGCAGTTGAAGAAGCATTCAGCTTCACAGGCTATTCCACTGCGTCAACGCCACAATTGAGCAGCGTCGACGCAACAGCTAAAGAGACGCCAGTATACAAATGTACATGTTCGTGCGTCAACGCCACCAACTGGAAGCGTCGACGCAGCAGTTCAAGAAAGGGGCAACTTATCTCTTGCTGTCTTCAATGCGTCAACGCAGTAGGCTGATGGAGTTGACGCAGCAGTTAAAAATGTTGAAGATCTCTGGTGGCTGCGTCAACTCCTTGGAGCAAGTGAGTTGACGCCATCTAATTCCAGTTGCTGAGCGTACTGGTGCTGGGCACGTGATCCAAGGATAAGGAGAATGCCCACATGAGGACACGTGTACTGAAAGCCTGCTGGATGCTGTCACGTGGTCCGAATTCTTAGGGCGGGAACTGTGGAAGCCACACGCGCCCTGCTGCTGCTGCTGCTGCTGGTATATAATAGAGCCTTCGTCTTCAGATGGAGGTTGATCGTGATCAAAGCCAGGAAGCAGAAGCTGAGAGAAGAATTAGAAGGAGAGAGAGCTTCCACGATCCAGCAGAAGAAGAAGAAAAGAAAGAGAGAAGAAGCAGAAGAGAAAAGGTGAGAGATAGAGAGCTCGAGCAGAGTGTGAAGAGAAAGAAAAGAGGAGAGAAGCAGACGTGAAGGAGTTGAGAAGAGAGAGAGTGAAGAAAGAGAGTGAGATCGAGGGAGATCTGTTCTTGCTGGAAGTTGGATCAGATCCACTCCAGTCAGCTCTTTAAGAGCCATATTCTGTGCTTAGTGCTTACAGCTTTCCGATGCTGTTTACTCCCATCTTTTGTTTTCTTTTGAACTTCCTTTGTCAAGCTGTTAGTTAGCGGATTGCAGAGGTGCTACCTCTGGACAGCTAAGCTGTATTGTCCAGCGGTTTGTAGTGGAGGAGTCCACTGGACAGCAAGCTGTGTTGCTCAGCGGGGCGAGGAGGATTCCTCGGACGGCAAGCTGTGTTGCCCAGCGGTTGTTAGGTAAGCTGTGATGCCCAGCTGTTCAAGCTGTGAGTCAGCGGAATCCACACTCGAGTTGAGTGTGGGGTGGATGTAGGTCTGGAGGACCGAAGCACCTAAAAACCCCTCTTGCATTGTGGTTTGATTGCTTATGGTTTGCTTCCGCTAGATGAATGCATAGGGGCGCTCCATGTGTTTGGCTTCTGGTTGAGAAGAAGAGTTAATTAGTTTTCTGATTGGCTAAATTTGTCTTGTTAGCACTCTAGTGATCTCACTGTGTGTTTGTTTCAGTTCCGCAACTGCCTATTAGCGTTCAAGGTTGTTCAGTTTGCGAACTAGCATTTTTAGTGAGCATTAGATTTTAATTGAGCGAAATCTTTACTGGGTGAAAGTTTTTATAGGCCATATTCATTCACCCCCCCTCTGAATACTTGCACCAAACCCAACAATTGGTATCAGAGCCTAACTCTTTGTGCAGGACTAACATCCTAAAGAGGATCGGCCATGGATGCTAGAGGGCTAACAGCAGAGGGTCAGTCCACTACGAAGCCACCATTCTTCGATGGTTCCAACTTCCCATATTGGAAGAACCGGATGCAGGTCTTCCTTAGAGCCAAAGACTACGAGGTATGGAAAATTGTGAGCAAAGGTCCTTATGAGCTACATGAGAATGAGGAATTATGGACCAGAGAAGAAGTCCAGAAATCTACTCTGAATTGGAGCGCTATCAACGCCATTCAGTGTGCACTCCATCCCACTGAATTTGACAGAGTGTCATCCTGCAAGACAGCGAAGGAGATGTGGGATACCCTCGAAGTTATCTATGAGGGAACATCTGAAGTGAGAGAGACGAGGACAAATATGCTAGTGTCAAAGTATGAAGCATTTCGGATGAAGCCTGGTGAGACAGTGACCGAAATGTATGCTCGTCTGACCATCATCACAAATGGTCTAAGAAATCTGGGAAAGAGTTATACTGATCATGAAGTTGTAAGGAAGATCCTTCGATCGTTGACTCCTATATGGCATACCAAAGCAACTGTGGTTGAGGAGTCAAAAGATCTACAAAAGATGAAATCCAATGAGCTGATAGGTTCCTTGATGGCGTACGAGATGAATTTACTATAAGCTGAAGAGCTTGAAAACGGGAAGCCTATTGCTCTGAAGGCCAAGCATGGCTGCTCAAAACATTCCAGCAGCATTGGATCATCCAGTGATCGGAATTCATCTAGATCAGATCTTGAAAAGGATGAAATAGCTATGATAATAAAAGAGTTCAGTAGATTTCTTAGAAGAGAAGGGAAGAATCTCTATAGAAAATACCACAGCAGGAAGCAAAACAGGTATAAATTTAACCCTGCTGAAAAATATGATGTTAATGCTTGTTATCATTGCAGGAAGACAGGTCATATGAAGTCTGATTATCCAGAGTTATAGAAAATGAAAGGAAGACCATGGAAGAAGGCGCCAAAGGGAAAGGCCATGGTCAGTACATGGAGTGATGAGGAAGAAGGCACGCTGAGCACTTCCTCAGATAGTGGAAAATCAGAAAGTGACATCTGCTTGATGGCTAGAAATGGAGATGAAGAAGAAGAGTCTGATCAGGTATCATCCCTTTTCGAACATTACACTATTTCTGATTGGGCAGATGCTTATGGAGACCTGTTAGATAAAGCTAATGATATTAAGAAGGGAAACAGACTCTTAAAGAAGAAAATGAACTCTCTGGTCAATGATAAATCTCTCTCTGATATAGTTGCATGCTTACAATCAGAGAATGACAAATTGAAAAATGCATGTTCTGATTTTGATGAATTAAAGCATGTTGTGATTGATTGTAGGAAAGAAAATAATTTGCTGAAAAATGTTGTTGATGAGTTGAAATTGAAAATTCAGAAATCTGAAAATGAAATAAAGACTTCAAATGAAAAATATGAAGCTGTTTTGTCAGTGAATGCTGAATTAAAGAAAACTATTGAAAATATGGAAAATGAAAATTCTGACAAAATGAAAATCATTGAAAGCATGACCCAAGGAACTGAAAATCTAAATGCCTTGCTAGGGTCAAAAGTTAATTTCAGAAAGGAGGGTCTTGGTTTTAATCCCTCAGCTAGAGAGAGCTTTGAATTGAAAACCATTTCATGTGTGGGAGAAAAGAATAGAGGACCACTCATAAAAATGGTCAATAAAAAATTTGCCTTCAATAATGTTAAATCAAAAGTGTCCAATGCTAAGGACAAGGGAAAGCAGAAAGTTGTAGAGCCTAGAGCTGCATGCTCTTCTTCCAAGGATAAGTCCAAGGCTAGGGGTCAGCCAGCTAACACATCAAAACCCCAGCCCAAGGCTGCTAAGTCTCCACCACCATCAACTGCTCAGAAAAAGACCCAATATAAGTCAGTTCAGAAACCTAGAGGGTCAAAGGTGGCAGGGAGACCAAGTGCAGCTAGGAACCCATTTTCTCATCCCTATTTCCCTAGAGCCCAAGTCTATCATAACTTTCATCCTCAACCACTTAATAGGCTTGGGTGGAACCCTGTACACATGAGGTTCGGGTATCAGAATTTCCCCACTTGGTATCAGCCATATAGACCTCAGCCAGCTAGGAGATGGGATAGTCAATTTTGGACTTGGAGTCCTAGTCACCAAAGGTTTTTTGGTCAGCCTAGGACCAATTTGGGCCACAATTTCCAGTACATTCATTGGCCAAGGCACTGGCAGAAAAATAAAAATGTTTTTAATAAAATGAATGCCAGGACTACACAACAACCATCAAAGCACCAGAAAAAGAAAACTAAACCTGTTGGTGCTGAGAAAAATAAAAATAACAAAAAGAACTCTCAAGCTGTAGAATCCACCAAACCTTCCATCTTTACACAAATGTGGATCCCTAAACAGTTGTTGTCATGTTTTCACTCTCAAGTATCTGGTTCTGTCTTGGGGCCCAAAATATCTTGGGTTCCAAAACCTGCTCCCTAAGTGTGTTTGCAGGTATGTCTGGTAGCCAGGAACAAACTGATGAAACAGAAAAAGCTACTTCAGGCATATGACAAGAGGCAGGGCCAAAATCCTAAGAGCTGAAGGAAATTGGAGGCCTTGTCAAAAATCTGATGCAACACCAAGGGTAAAAATAAATCAATCTAGTAAAGTAGGTAAGTGATTTACCTTCAGAACTGAATTGTGAATTTCATGTTGATCTGCTTGTCTGAATTTTGATGATCTCTTCACTGAATTCAATTCTGTATATTTTTGATGCTCTTCTCATGCTGTTGTTTGCACTAAATGAATGAGATGCTAGATGCACTGCATTTTGCACTAGGCTAAACGGTTCTTTAATGTATAGAGTCGATGCATGTGTTTTGTGTCAATGCATTGCATGCTTGTTATTAAATGCATAACTTGCTGATTGTGAATGGTTCAGTTAGCACATACAGTCAATGCATGTGTCTAATGTATGCATACATCATTTGCATGACTGTCAATGAAATTGTTCAATGCATATAGGACAGCTTTGCACTGTATTTCTTTGCATGACCACTTTGGTATATAAATGGTAAGTTACTAAAAGGCAGGGAAATCTGCCTGGAGGTTTCTACCATGTGTGAGATGGTCTTTGAGACCAGGTTCTCCGCCAAGTACCATGGGTCCTGTCTTTATGTAGAACAGTGCACTGCATCATATGTTGAAAAATCTGAAAAATGATGAAAATGCTTATAACTTGGATGCATAAACCTGAATTGATTGCATACTTGTCTCATGTATCCATGGTGCATAGTCTGCATGTAGGATAGTATGTTGCATAGCATATCTCTTGCATCATGATGTCAGGGGGAGCTGAGAGTTCTATTCAATTCATTGAATCCTATTCACCTCTCAGTGTTCTCATTCAAATGATTCATATTCGTTGACATCAGTTGCTCATTGAACCATATTGTCAATTGCTATCTTTTCCCTATCATTTTCACTAAACAACAGCTTTGCATCTGGTTTAGTACATTGAATGGTGATTATTGCAATTGTTCACTTATAAGAATCACACTTACAAATTGAAAGGAACTAAAGGTTTAACCTTTATAAATTGGAGAGCTAAGTGTCTGCACTTCAGAATTTGAGATAAAAGAAAACTTTTATAGCTCTTAATCTTTGTCTCATGGCTAAAATAGAAAAAGTTTTTGTAATGCCTAATGTGTTGATCTGGAAATTTCTAGAAAAGGTGAATAAGAGTGTGTACTGTTTTTCAAACAATCACTCTAAAAGAGTTAAAGGCAGCAGTAAATAAGATCATAAATGCTATGAGCTGAACATAGTGACAGAGCAATGACTGATTGCACTGAGAAACTGTGAACTCCCCCAAAGAAGCAGGAGAATTCACATGTCATGAGGTGCTTCAGAATATCTCTGTTCATAGGGTCAATTCTATAGGGGGAGTCCTCACCAAGTAACTGAGGGTACTGGCCTCTAATCAAGGTGTACCCTTAATGTCAAAAGTGAAGACTATTCTTTGTGGGTTCTGATCTGAAATAGGTCTAGTAGTTTATGCCTAGTAACTGGGGGTATCTGCCTCTGATCAAGGTGTACACCTAATGTCAACAGCATAAATGCCACTGATCTATTTACTCAGTTCAGGTTCTGAAAAATTCAAAAGTGAAAATCAAACTGCTGTAACCTTTCGAAAAATCAAAAGTCAATGAGTGAAAATTATTTTTATCAATACATGTTCAAGTTGCCTCTCTTGAATTTTTTTATTTAATCACAAAAGGGTATTATTTCAGACTTATCTATGAATACCATGTGCCCTAGATTCATTGCTATAAATGGAGTCTATAAACTCTTTTTCAAGGGTCAGATGTTTTACTCCAGATTTATCACTGTTAAACCTGAATTTTTGAAAATTGTATGTTGCTGACTCTTATACTTTAACAGTTGTTTATAATCATGCTTCCTTTCTGAACCTATGATTCAGCTGTTGTCATGTGACCCTCCTACCTTCTCTTCCTTGTTTATCTGTTCATATTCCTTCTCAAAGGGGGAGCTATTATTTAGGGGGAGAAATAATTCAAGGGAGTCTTACATTCAGAGGGAGAATGTTCTAGAGGAATTTGCATGCATAATGCACTGTGCACTCTTGCTTTTACTGTTTTTCTCTTTTTGATCATGTCAAAGGGGGAGAAAATCTTGTGTGTGACTCACTGTCACATTGTGTTGCCATCATCAAAAAGGGGGAGAATGTTGTGCCTCTTAGGCACAAGCATGTGCTATGTTGCTTTGATGATAGCAATGCTATTTGGTTTTGATGATAGCAAGACAGTGAGTGCATTTGAGTGCATTTGATATTGTATTTTGATGAAGAAAATGTTATTGTGTTTTGATGATAGCATGCTGATTTGTTTTGATGATTGCAACACAGTCAGTGTAGTATGATATTGTGTTTTGAATATGGCTGCTGATATGATTGCAATAGACTGTGTCTGATATACATCATTGTATTCATGAGTTTGCATGCGTATTGCATGATGCGTTGACGCATGGGATCATTGCGTCAACTCACTGGTCTGTCACAGAGTCCAGCGTCTCATGCATTTGACTAAGTCTGTACAGCCATTTACATAGTGAAGTCTACACATTCGTTTGCATTGCATGAAGTCCATACAGTGGGTAAAGTCTGTACACTGTCCATGTTTCATATAGCGTCAACTCTACAAGTGTGTACATTGCTTGGCAAAGTCTGTACACTGCATTCGCCTTCAAAAGTCATCACATCAGACTACATTATGCATGGTTGAGTTGAAGTCTATACAGAGTCTGCATCTTTGGAAAGTCTGTACAGCGTGAAGTCTAAACGTTGTAACTATAGCTCGCTTGTGCAAGTCTGTACATTGGAGTCAGTCCACCAAGTCTATACACTAGACCTTGTTTGATCAAGTATGTACAGAGCTTCTGTGCTCAAGCCTATACAGCCTTTCACTTGGAAAGTCTATACATCGTCCGTCTCAGGCATTGTCTTAGGCTAAGTCTGTACAGCCTACTGTCTCATTCAGCGTCTCATGGCATGAAGTCTGTACACTCGATTTGCCTTTGATTCGGTCAAGTGTGTACATTCCTTCACTGTAGCCTTCACGTATCCAAGTCTACACACTTATTCCTTGTGCTGCTTCACGCATAAAGTCTATACACTGGGTTTGATGCCATGTCTATACATCGACTGGCAGTCTTCAGCTAAGTGTATTCTTGCTTCATAACATGAAGTATATACATTGCATGATCTTTTAATCAAGTCCATACACTGAGCAAGTACATGCATTGTCAGCCTGTCGAGCTTCAAGTCTACACATTGGGTTGTCAGGCTTCAACTCTATACACTCGTTGTTAGAGTCATGAACTTTACCAAGTCTATACACTGGACCTTGGTTTACCAAGTCTGTACACTCGCTGCACTGCATCAAGTCCATACAATGGCAACTCTGCTTAAGTATATACATTTGTCTGAACTAAGTTCATTTTCCTCTGTCTGTCTGCAGATGATTCAGGCCATCAAGACTTGGCACGTGATCCAAGAGGCTGAAATGCTGACACGTGGACACAGCAGTTCAAACAATCTAGAAAGAAGCTCCTGGACTATTCTGGTGCGTCAACGCCTTGATCAAGTAGCGTGGACGGAGTAGTTCAAAAAATTCAAGAAAGAAGCTTGTGGATTACTCTGGTGCGTCAACGCATTGATCAAGCAGCGTCGACGCAGCAGTTGAAGAAGCATTCAGCTTCACAGGCTATTCCACTGCGTCAACGCCACAATTGAGCAGCGTCGACGCAACAGCTAAAGAGACGCCAGTATACAAATGTACATGTTCATGCGTCAACGCCACCAACTGGCAGCGTCGACGCAGCAGTTCAAGAAAGGGGCAACTTATCTCTGGCTGTCTTCAATGCGTCAACGCAGCAGGCTGATGGAGTCGACGCAGCAGTTAAAAATGTTGAAGATCTCTGGTGGCTGCGTCAACTCCTTGGAGCAAGTGAGTTGACGCCATCTAACTCCAGTTGTTGAGCGTACTGGTGCTGGGCACGTGATCCAAGGATAAGGAGAATGCTCAGATGAGGACACGTGTACTGACAGCCTGCTGGATGCTGTCACGTGGTCCGAATTCTTAGGGCGGGAACTGTGGAAGCCACACGCGCCCTGCTGCTGCTGCTGCTGTTGGTATATAATAGAGCCTTCTTCTTCAGATGGAGGTTGATCGTGATCAAAGCCAAGGAGCAGAAGCTGAGAGAAGAATTAGAAGGAGAGAGAGCTTCCACGATCCAGCAGAAGAAGAAGAAAAGAAAGAGAGAAGAAGCAGAAGAGAAAAAGTGAGAGATAGAGAGCTCGAGCAGAGTGTGAAGAGAAAGAAAAGAGGAGAGAAGCAGACGTGAAGGAGTTGAGAAGAGAGAGAGTGAAGAAAGAGAGTGAGATCGAGGGAGATCTGTTCTTGCTGGAAGTTTGATCAGATCCACTCCAGTCAGCTCTTTAAGAGCCATATTCTGTGCTTAGTGCTTACAGCTTTCCGATGCTGTTTACTCCCATCTTTTGTTTTCTTTTGAACTTCCTTTGTCAAGCTGTTAGTCAGCGGATTGCAGAGGTGCTGCCTCTGGACGGCTAAGCTGTATTGCCCAGCGGTTTGCAGTGGAGGAGTCCACTGGACAGCAAGCTGTGTTGCTCAGAGGGGCGAGGAGGATTCCTCGGACGGCAAGCTGTGTTGCCCAGCGGTTGTTAGGCAAGCTGTGATGCCCAGCTGTTCAAGCTGTGAGTCAGCGGAATCCACACTCGGGTTGAGTGTGGGGTGGATGTAGGTCTGGAGGACCGAAGCACCTAAAAACCCCTCTTGCATTGTGGTTTGATTGCTTATGGTTTGCTTCCGCTAGATGAATGCATAGGGGCGCTCCATGTGTTTGGCTTCTGGTTGAGAAGAAGAGTTAATTAGTTTTCTGATTGGCTAAATTTGTCTTGTTAGCACTCTAGTGATCTCACTATGTGTTTGTTTCAGTTCCGCAACTGCCCATTAGCCTTCAAGGTTGTTCAGTTTGCGAACTAGCATTTTTAGTGAGCATTAGATTTTAATTGAGCGAAATCTTTACTGGGTGAAAGTTTTTATAGGCCATATTCATTCACCCCCCCCTCTAAATACTTGCACCGAACCCAACAAGATAAATAAGATCTGTCATCGCCATCGAAGTGTATAACGTGCCAAATGGTATAGGACTGAAGAGGGGGGCATGACACTTACCTCAGAAATAGAAAGAAGGCCAAAAGAGGACCTGATGATTAACGTGGTCACCACTATGTTCTCACAGAACAAAAGCAGCATGTGTAGATCCGTTCCTTCCTTGCTCCAAGGCCGACCAAGGTGCAAGGGGCTCATGTCTTCTTCTTCTTATGCCTGCAAAACAATGAAACCAACCAAGAGAAAGCCCTTTAGAACGTGATTAAATGTAGAATCTATCCCTATTTTCAATAAGAACATGCAAAAGGGGGGCTAGATCACCTGGGGGTTTTGATGGTTTTAAACCCCTATGGAAGGGTGAAAATGTGATTTGGTGTGTGTGTATATGTGCATGTAGTTGATAAGAGAAGCTAGTTTGAAGAGATTATATGATGTTATGCGAAGATTAAAATGAAATAAGAGACATTAAGGAAGAAGAAGGAGAACAAAGAAGAACAAGAACAATAATGCCCTAGAATACTCCCTTAATGACAGAGGGACAAGGGATTAAGGGTCTTCAATGAAGCATAGCCTCGCCCTCCCCTCGTGGTCGTTGCATCATCTGGAATCGATGGCCAAGGGTCCAATTTATCAGAGAAATGGAGCCTAGAAACCCTAGGTCGGAGTCCAAAAAAATTCATGAATTTGGAGACCCAAAATTGGTTAATCCTGCCGAATATTGAGGGGAAAGATTCCTAGAAGGATTAGGAACCTTCCTCGACTGATTCGAGCACCGAAATGTACCCAAAATGGGTTTTAGAGGGAACAAAAATCAGAAAGAATGAGTTTCGGTCGGACAGGGTTTCTGACTGAGAATGTGGTCAACAATGGGACCACGATAAGAGAAGAACACGGTCACACAACTGACCGTGAACATAGCTGACCGATCAAAGATAGATCGGTCAAAAGTCAAAAGGTTTGATGAACGTGGTCTTGGTTGTGACAGTGATCTAGAACGCAGTCACGACCCAGGCCGTGTTCAACTGAGCTCACTCAAACTTCCGATTTTGACATCCAGCGAACGAGGATTGAGCTCGAGGCTAAAGATGAGTTGAAAAGACTCACAAGGGGCCAAGGAATCAACCAATTAATGATCAATGGGGCATTAGCATAGAGAATAAGAAAATAGCTCAACTTGTGGTCCTAAAATGGGTGTCTACACATGCCCCTTCTTGATGTCCGCTTTGCAAGGGAGCAAGCGGAGGTGAAGTGGAGGCGAGGCGGAGATGACACAAAGTGTTGGCAAAGCGAAGGTGAAGTGGAGATGCAGTGAAGCAGACTGATAAGTGAACATCAAGGTAAGAAGACACCCATCACTACCGACAAGTGATAGGAATAATCCAGAAAACTCCGAGCTAACCACAAGGTCAAGCTAGCACGGATGACCCCTGCCAGGAATGACAGACAAGGAAAATGAAAAGGAAGATGATCAACCTCTTGCACAAAAGAGGCACCCCAGGTCATAACAACTATGGGTTTCACTTTGTTAAAGGAATAGACGAGAGCCCGACGGATCTATCAACGCCATCGTGCGGTTCACAGCTAACGAGAAGATCAAAGGAGGGGACAACTAAAGTAAATTGGATTAAATGGAGATAGAGAAATTCCAGACAAGGGTCACATTGACTAACAAGATCGAGCAACCAACTCAAAGCAGACTTTCAAATTTAGAGTGGAATAAAATTTGTTATTCAAGAATTTAAGTACGATTGATCATCAATTGAATAAAACTGGGGAAAAATGTAAATCATGAATGCTGAAAGATGACATGATGCATGCAGGACTAAAATAAAAGAAATCATCAAAAAAAATGCAAAGAAAGATTGAAAATATAATATACTCAATGATAATATTACTAAATTGAGCAAATCCAGGTCAAGACTCATCCGCAACCACGGCGTGCAAGATGGAGTCCATCGTCCCCAAATTTATCCAACCTAATGGCCTATCCAGAGATTAATTGTGTGTCCTTAGATCATCACTGTTTTTGGTTGAGGGGAACTCAAATCCCAGAACACACAGAGAACCAGCCGGTCCTTAAGATGATATAATAGTGTAAATAACATATAGTAATGCAATAGAGCGCAAGGATAAAGAGATACTTTACCTGATGGCGTGCCAATTCCAAGATTTCTACTTTCCAATTTTTTCAATTTTTTATTTTTTATATATAAGAACAAAAGGGTAAGCGATAACAAATAAACATGGAGAACATATGGCACACAGAATAATAAATAGGGAATACGTAAACGAAGTGGTAAGAAGATATAGTAATGATGGCCAAACAGGCTCACGATAAACATGACACAGTGGGACAAATGAAAAAGATGATAGAAAACACAGTGGGAAGAGGTGATAAAACACAGTAGCAAAACCAAATAGACAAGCAAAGATAAAATAAATGAACCGTGAGGTTTATGCAAATGAGAGGCCCTTCTCATCGACTCGTCGAAGATGTAACAAGGGACTAAGAGGCTGGGAATTTAGAAGTGAGTGATTAACTTTTTTTTCGAGTTTTGCTCCTTTTTTGATAAGTTTGATGAGATTTGTATTTTGTATTTTTGTTTTTTTTTGTTTTTGTTTTTTTAATGCGGTCTTTATTCAGATCGCGATATTAGATTATCGCGGTTGTCTATGTGACCGTGTTAAACACGCAGAAAACCAACAAAAATTTACCCCCCTGTTCATCTTCTTCCCCCTCATTCTCATTCAAAATGAGCAAAGACAACTTTCCCTTGCCTCCACCTTGCTCCTCTCCGATGGACTCCCATAATTAGGGTATTCAGCATTTGAAGAGGAGGGCGGTCCATAGACGGCCCCGCTCTCGAGATGAAGATGAAGAGGAAGGCACGCCCGTGGTGGAGAGCGGTGAAATGGGGGCGTCATCGGTGGCAAGGATGGCCAGAGGTGATGGTGAGGAGCCCACGAACCTGGAAGAGGCCCTTGGCATAGCCCAGGAGGCCGTGGGTGTGGAGAATCTCGTCGGAGACGCTGTGGAATGCGGTGTGAGAGAGGTGAGTTGGTTTAGTTTTTTTAGAATCTTATCTCTAGTTTTTTTTTTGAATGGAATGGGATGGAATCGTGCCCCTTGGCATGTTGTAGAGGGCGAAACGCCCGTGGAGAACACTCCTTCGGAGAGAATACTGCTGGCGGTGGCGGGGGGCAGAATGTGGTGGTCATAGTCACCGCGTTGTGAACGCGGTACGGCGACCAATCACGTTCACTAAAAGAGTTTTTTTTTTTGTTTTTTGTTTTTATAAATGATACATTACTAACCTCCTAAATTGTAGGGTGCGAGTCATACTCGGATATCGTGGACTCTGGTCTGGGCCGCCTTCCTTGCGCTACCGGAGTTCCAACAGGCTCGCTTCCACCAGATGGGCTTCAGTGAGTTCTTGCAGATTGAGGTATTGAGGGTAGATGAAGGCTTAATTTAGGCCTTAAAGGCCAGGTGGGATTCAGAGTGCGGGGCCTTCATCTTTCCTTGGGGTCATATGATCCCAACGTTAGAGGATGTCACTCGCATCATAGGATTGTGAGTTCATGGAGTGGCAGTGAGTGGTTGCATATACCCTTGTTATCGGGAGATGGCATGGAGGTTGCTGGGGTTAGAGTTAGAGGGTATGAGATGAACCTCTATAGTCCCTAGAGTAACTTTACAGGAGAGTCAAGGCCTACACCATACATAGAGGGAGGTGGGGGATACTGCAGCTGACTATCTTAGGAGGCTGGTGAGCGATGCTAGGGGGTGCTTTTCTTTGGTGGCGGGACCGCAGGTTGTGGGAATTGATGAAATTTTATTTTATTTTGGTTATTTATTAGGGGTTTTATTTAAGCGCGTGGGCATGCCAGTCAGAAAGTGACGATTTATTGTGCGCACCATCTGACAAATCAGACGAGGGTGGGTATCGTGTCCAGACCTGAAACATGTCGTATCGAAAAGGCTACGACATTAATTACGTCCCTCCGGAGGAGAGACAACCCTTGATTAATAGCCAAATTAGAGGGGCCATGAGGCCGAATGAAAATACATATAAGTGCAAGAAATGAAAAATGTTTATTATGCAAGGCGGGACTTAAGCATGCAATCAAGGATATGATGTAGAGATATTTACTAACTAAACTTCCGGTATGTGGCAGAGAACTTAGATCCGAAGATCACCTCACGCTTAGTGATAGCTTCCGGTCAGACTTAATCTGACTTTTTGCAAATCGCCATTTAATACACCGAAGACTTACAACAGGCAAGCACACAACAAGATAGATAAGTATTCACATAGGTACATGCGAGTATGTTCGGATTTACTTCATTTTTTTCATTGTTCATGTTACTACCAGCATGCTCCTTTCTTCATTTAGTTTCCTTTTTTCAAATCATTATTATCGTTATTATTAATATTATTATCTTTTTTATTCCACGCATATATTAATAGCCACATATCAATGGTAGGAAAAGTGCACCGGTGGGAAGTAGTTGATTCGGCGCAGAGAGAGAGGATGGAGAGGAAAGGAAAGGTGAACCGGTGAGACATGGTGATTCGGCGTGGGGGGAAGAGTCATTGCGCCGATTCACTTGGCTTCTCACCCTCTCGTCGTATCACTTGGCTTCTGGCCATATCACCTATTGATGAAGCTAGCTGCCGACTCAGACTGCCCCTCATCTTGGGGATTTTATTTAGTAAAATAAAAGGAGTTGTAGGCCCATGCAAGCCACCCTTTTAGCCATTATTCACCGTCTCTGGGGAAATCATTCACTTCTTTGAATAGAATACCATGAATGGGGTAGCAGACATGAGGCATGCAAACATGGTAGTCGACGCAATGGAGCTTGGGGTCGACGCAGGGGTCACATAGGAAGAAGAAATGGGTCAACACCAGAGGGTCTGGGGTCGACGTAGGGGCCAACTGGAAGAGACAGGTCGATGCACAAGGGGCTTGGGGTTGACGCCTAGGCCAACTGGAAAAGAGAGAGGTCAATGCACAAGGGGCTTGGGGTTGACGCCGGGGCCAACCGGAAGAGAGAGAGGTCGACGCACAAAGGGGCTTAGGGTCGACGCCGAGGGACTTGGGGTCGATGGCAGGGCCAACTGGAAAAGAGAGAGGTCAACGCAAAAGGGGCTAGGGGTCGACGCCGGGGCCAACTGGAAGAGAGAGTGGTCAACGCACAAAGGGGCTTAGTGTTGACGTCGGGGCCAACTAGAAGAGGGAGGGTCGACGCACAGGGAGTTTGAGGTTGACTCGGTGTGCCGAAATCCCACTGCGTCGACTCCAGATGATGTCTGGGTCGATGCACCCTCCCAGCAAGAGTCTCCTTATTCCGCTTATGGAAAGCCAGTAGGGATTCCATGCAAATTAAAATGCATGGGCCTGATTCTATTGCATATGAATGACGTAGGAGATGACTAACATGCCCAAGTGCTCATCAAATACGTGGGATTACTACTTGCTGAAGGGGTTATGCAGAGATTTTTATACAGAGCTATGCATAGGATGATGCCATGCTTGTGCTAAATGTCAGTCAGGTGTCCTTATGCATGTATGAAACCACGCCATGTCTGGGAAAGATGCTGGACTCCCTATACGAAGAAGAGGTGCTCAATATGCATTTGAGTTCAGAAATGTAGAGAAACTTAGCTTTTGTTCATGAGAGTTCAGCAGAGATACTCATGCAAATGCATGCATGTAGTTTGATTCTACCCTTTGCTTATTCTTCACTCCGTCCCTTGTTCATGTTTCTACCCATATTCATCAATCCATTAATGCCTTCAACAGTCCTGGTCAGAGTTCAGCTATGCCATTCCTTTTGATGTTTTGCTTATCATCAATTTTTATTGTTATTATTATTGCATTCTCATTTCTTTTTCAGAGTTAAGCTTATTTCATGATTAATTTTCTAGTTTATTAGCTACAGCTCTGGTGGAATTCCAACAGCTTCTCCCCCAGACCTAGGATATGCGGGGTGTAAAATAGAGACTCAGCCACGGAAGGATCTGAGACTAATGTGACACCACCTTGGGGGTGGCAGCCACTAGGCCGATGCTCCTTCGACCTATGACCCACAAGCATGCAACTTTGAGGTGGACTCACTCAGGCAAGCTCACTCGCGTAGCGCACACAATTGCTCGTAGGCCCACTAGCGATAGTGGAGAGGGTCTGAAGTGGGACCTCGCTGTTCCGGGGTTTGGCTAGCTTGAGGTTGAAGCCCTAAGGGTTTGGGATGCTCAATTCGATGTGCGGTAAGCCCGTCGAGGGCGTGGGATGTAGGGTCTCTCTCACAACTCACCCCGCGGTGGCACTCAATTCGATGAGAAATCGGGATCGGGCACTCGCCTCACCGCCAACGGGTAACTTAGATGCAATAATAGTCAAGCAAAGAAATGAAACCAGTAGAGGATGGGGGCCCAAATCTCACCTGGTCGGCGTGAAGATGCCGACCCCGGCCGGAGACAAGGGCAAGCGAGGAAGTGTGGGCTTACCCGCTCGCCGCGCCGAGGAAGCTTCAACCTGAAATTGATAATTACATGCACTACACCTCTCGAAGGGGGGGATCTCGGGGTGGGAGTTAATGGATTACAACCAAAACTACCTCCATGCAGGGAGGGGCGGTCAGCCAGCTAGGCATGGTGGGGAGTTTGGACGATGAACGCTAACCGGTCGGATTGATTTCTGCCCGAACCGAACTCACAGGATAGCAAGCCGATGTCGGAGGCGCCATGAACTCCTTCGAACTCAGATGAGGGCGGGACCAGTGCCAAATTTCACTGGACTGGCTCAAGAGAGCCCAGTAAAATTTGCAGATTGATCGGAGGCCATGGGAAGCCGGGGCAGCTCTGAGAGTCGGGGTGGACTAGCGCGGCCTTGACTGTTCCAGAACCGCGGGCACTAGAAGATAACCTCGCCCCAAGAACCTCCGAGCTCCGATGAAGGCGTAGATTGTTTCAACGTGACCGGGGGAGGGTCCTCTTTGAGCAGGGACTGACGAGGCCCCGAAAGGTGGTTAGAGTAGAGCGAAGGAAGCAGAAGAGTAGCAGGGGGTCAGACTTGGTTCTAGTGGAGTAGATCTGCGTGAGTTGGTGGAAACGGCTGGAACGCGGTCCTCCGGTACTCAAACGACTCCCTTCTTTTTGGGTCTAGTAGAGGACTTGCAGAAGATGTTCTCCTACGAAGGACGCGCTAGGAACTTCATCGAGCTGTCCGTCAGAGCGTCTGGAAGCCGCCTGTGGATGTCTGTCGGAGACAGAGTGCGCGGTCTGGCAAAATCAGCTCCTCCGGCCTGCTTCAAAGTCGGATGATGGCGGGACCACCTCGGCTGCAAAGCTATCTGGACGATGAATCCACCGGTATATGCTAGGTCACCTGAAGCCTTGGAAGAACACTGTGGCTTCTTCTGCAACTTGCTGGTCGTCTGCTGCTGATCCACCTGAACAAGGTTTAATGGTGGAGGGCAGGTTTGAACAAGGTGGACTAGATGAAAGGCTGCAAGCGAGGGGGTAGAATGACTGTGGGAGGTATCTGGGAGTTGGATAGGGGTTACTGGAGGGCTGGGGAGGAGGGGAGGGTCGGAGCTAGCTGGGCTAGGGTGGCTGGTGCGCTGGGAGAAGAGAGGGGGGGTGAGTGGTGAGTGCGCAAGCAGCAAGGAGGGATTTTGGGAGGGAGAGTGGGGGCACACCCTGATGCGGGATGGGACGTGACTCGATGCCGATTTGATGCAAACCTTGGACTCTAGGCAAACTCACGACTCGTCCCTGGCGAGGGCAGAGTGCGGACGTGCGCGGTTGAGAAACCGACAATGAGCTAGGGTGGTCAACTCTCTCTCGAACCCGGATCGGGTCACGGGACTGGTTTTGCTCTCTCTCGCAGCGGTGATTAAAAAATACTTTAACGGGATAGGAACTATCACATGTTAGCAGCGGCATATAGAAATATATACGAGTAAAGCAAATGCCAAAGAGGGGAGTGGAAATGATACCTCCACACTACCAGGCATGGGGAAGGCGACCCCGGCCAAGACTCGTACTCCCGAAACAAACAATTACAATAATTACAGAAATGATTTTACTACCCACTCAATGCAAGGAGGTAAAGGGCTACACGTGGGACCCGGGAGTAGCGAACTCGGGTTGATGGGCAGCAAGCCGGAAGGGCTTTCAAGACGGAGGCGGGCTGCTAGTCCGACTCGATACTGTTCAAACTAGCTGGACATCAAGTGAACTCGACTGCTGGGACGACGGCTTTTGGACATCTTCTTGCTGCGACGGCTGCCTGGGACGCTGCTGGGGGGGTTGCCGAGAGCTCCTCGAGAGTGGCGGTCGCTGGTTCGGAGCCGGGGATTTATGGGTGAATTAATTCCCAACTCTGTTCTACAGTCCAACCTCGAGACAGATCTGCGCGCCTCCACAAAAATAATTGTTGCGCCCATATTCGGAAGCAGATCGAGGCGAGGTCGGCGCTATTGGACAGAGGACTCAAAGGGCTACAACATAAATTAATTTCAAATCTATCTAGTAAATGGATTGGAAATGAAAACCACTGTGGCACAGTTGTTTCTGCTGGGTTGGATTACAAACAGTCAGGACAGACAAGGAGCTACCTGAAAATTGCCTTTGACCAATAGGTAAGGGGTGGATCTGGATCTTGGGGATTTTATGGTGGATGGATGGGGATCTGTGGGATGTGCTCACATTTTTTGGGATTTTTTGTAGATGGTTAAGGGGACTGGAAAAATATAACAACAGAGTACTATCTCACAGATTTGCTGATGGGCAGACTATCAGGGGTGGAACTAAACGACTGGGAAAAATAGAAAATGGTGGCGGATAGACACGAAATTTAAAATGGGAGGAGGTAACAACAAGGGGGATGATCTATCAAAATTTCAAGATCATCAGATACACGGATTGGGAGGACCAACCTTTTCTTTGAGCTTTTGTCTCGGATCTCAGAATCCTGGACAACACTTCAAAGAACGGGCTGTGGCGGCTCGACGGCGGCACGAACGGAGGTGGCGGCGGCGGTGGCTGGAAGTCGCATCCAGCAAAGGTGATAGAGGTGGG
The DNA here is from genome assembly GCA_022559845.1 of Amorphophallus konjac. NCBI lineage: Eukaryota > Viridiplantae > Streptophyta > Magnoliopsida > Alismatales > Araceae > Amorphophallus > Amorphophallus konjac. The sequence continues at coordinate 242,513,847 of CM040122.1, read as the reverse complement.
AATCACTCCCAGAATCAAGGCTTCACACCTTGGATTTGATGTAACAATCACAGCTTCAAGAAGGGGAGAGAGGGGGCGCCCTTGGGCTCTTGGGATTTTCATCAAATTTCTTCTCATTAATCTATCAAAATATGAAAAATACATGGGTTTTATATGAAATGTCAATGGCCTAAACTAACTTCAGATCTAGGATTAGGGAGGGGTAATTAGGGGAGAGAAGAATTTTCTCCCATGTGGTTAAATAAAAAAATTAATAAACAACTTAAAGGTGGGATTATTTAATCTCACATGGGGACAAAGGAGGGGGCGCCCCCCTCTTGGAGTCAACAAGGGGGGCTTGGTCAAGAGTCCCCCTTGGACCATGGACCAGCCCCACATGGGCCCTAGAGACTCTAGGTGGCCCAATGGGAGAGAGGGTAGGGGTCCCACCGGGCCTACGCGGCCTTTTTGCAAAGAAACCCATTGACTTAGCCCAAGTTACCCATTGGCTTATACTTACCATACAATTGTAAACCCAATTGACACAAGGATATAAATGCAAATAAAAAATTTAGTGGCCCTACTTATATGTCCCCATCAATTCTCCCCGGGTGGGAGAAACTCGACCCCGTCGAGTAAGGGGTACGGCTGCTCGCGTGGCTCCTGCGGATCCGTCACTATACCAGATAGCGCCGAGTACGCTCCGCTCCAAGTAATCATCACCTGCTCATCCTGTATATATTCCATATGCTCACGCTGCTGTGGAATGAGGCTAGTGGTGGACACTCCGGGGTGGGGTCACTCTCAAAGGGAGGAGACGGCTCAAAGACTCACTAGGAATCACTGCTGGGTCCCTTTAGGTGACTAGATCCGAGACATTGAGGTAGAGTTGATCCTAAATTTTGGTAAGTCTTCAACATACGCATTAGATCCGACTTGCCTCATGCTCGAAAGGGACTGACACTTGCAAACTTGCATTAGACCGACTCAACTTGACGCATGCAGACTCCTATCTGCTCAACAAACATGTATGTATAGACTCTTGACAAACTGAGCAAATAAAAGAAAAAATTGACTTACACAAGACTCTAAACAAACCTACTGTAAGTCCGACCCATACATATGCAATGGTGGACCAGGACATCCGAATGTGTGACTAGCATACGCAGGACGCAGCCCACGGTTGGTGGAATCATGGGATCCTAGACATCCTAACATGCACCGTTCATACGCTGACGGCCCTTTGGATTTGGGAGGTTTGGGTGGGCCAGGAGAGCCAAAGTCACTTTCTTCCGTACCCCAATGAACGGGCTCCTTGCGGAGTGTAGGTGGACTGTCCCGTGGAGAAGGGGCGTGATAGTGAACATCCCTAAAGAAGTGGAGTATGATAGGTTCAGTGCAAGGATTCAGAGGGGGGGGTGAATGAATCCCACCCTTAAAAAGAACTTTTCGCTCAATAAAAGACTAGAACATTATCAAATGCAAGATACACAGTCTGAAGAACAAATTGAATTTTCTTTTAAACCAATGAGCAAATATATATAAGGCTCACCTAAATAAGCAACTAGCAGAAGCAGAATAATGCAATCAACTCTCAGTATGGATAGAAACAAGAATGCATAAAGCAATCTGTGAAGGGGGTAGAAGATAAGGAACAAGCGCACAAGCCCAATCACACAGCACAGAAGTTTTTTAGGTGGTTCGGTCACCAAGACCTACATCCACCCCTCACTCCCAACCGGCGTGAGGATTCCACTAGCAACGCTAGTACAGCAGACTCAGTCTGCAAACACTTGCTGCCAAACAGCTTGACTAGGGGAACAGCCTCCCCTCTTCCTCCAGACCGGAGGGACACCCCAAGTGACTCCCAGCCACTTGGAAACCAGAGACCGAAGTCTCTCTTCCTCCAGACCAGGAGAGAACCCACCAGTGACTCCCCGTCACCAGCAAACCAGAGGTCGAAGACCTCTCTTCCTCCAGACCAGGAAGGACACCTGGACTTGCAACCCACAAGCCCAGAACCGGAGAGAAGATCACCCTTCTCCTGAGTCCATAAGAGGAACCCGACCTCACTACTGAGAATCGGATGAACAAGGATAATCAAATAAAAAAACAAAAACAAAAACATGAAATGAAACTAACTTCAGCAAACAGAAAGCTGAAAAATGAAATGCACAATGTGGCTCTCAACGGAGTTGACTGGCCTGGATCTGATCCACGGTCCAGTAGGAACTTCTTCTGCTACTTCTCTTCTTCTTCTCAACTCACGATCTCTCTTTCTCTTCTCTGCTCTCCTTTTCTCTCTCACTATCTTTCTCTTTTTCTTTCAGTCCGCACGAGCTCTCTCTTCTCTTCTCTTCTGCTGGATCACTCTAGTTTCTTAAGGAGGCTCCTTCTCCTCTGCTCTCACTCAAATTTCTTTACTGTAACCTCGGAGCTCCTGCCCCTTCGTAGATGGTGAGGTAGTGCTTTTATAAGCGATCAGGAGGGTTCATGCAAGGCGTGTGCTTCCCGCGCTCGATCCATAACCTTCTTGTCACGTGCCCTTATAGCATTGGTTCCTTTAGTATTGGATCACGTGCAGCCCAGACACCGGGGAATATTCTTCCTCGGACCACCTTCTTCTTTTTGTTTTTCTTCTTCTCCTGCAAAGAAATTAAAACCATTAAAACTCAGGGCCACAAAAACTAAAACTGCATGAGGTATGTGATAGCAATACAAGATGCACTATACTGAGAACGACACGAGATACACAAGATGACTACAGCACGAAATAAAGAGAGAATGACATGAGGTCAGATGAGAACAGCACGAGGTGAGAAGGAAATAACACGGAGTGAAACGATAGAAACACACGATCAGAGAAATCTTGGACGAAGATAGAAAGAAGCAACACGAAGACACAAATACAAAAACAACATGAAGACACAAAAACAACAACATGAAGACACAAACACAGAAACAACACGAAGACATAAAAAATGACTCGAATACAAAATTGCTCGAACTTACGAATGACTCGAAGATGAAAATAGAACCCTACACGAAGTGTGGTCACAAAGCAAAAAGGACACGGGGTCTAGGAAAAATAACACGAAGACAGAAGACAGGAACGGCTACAACGACACGTGATAAAACAGTGAAAGCAGGAAAATGACTCGAGTAACTACAGTAAATGACACGAAAACACAAGAGCAAAAATAAAAAGGATGACTCGAGATAAGCAACTAAATACTGAAGAAACGACACGAGGTTCACAGGAAAACGACTCGAAGTTCATCAGAACAAATCGAGCTGCTTCAGTAAACAGCACGAAGACAATCAACAAACATAGTTGGAACAACACGACGTACAAAAGGACAACACGAAGTGTAGTGAACACAAACAACACGAAGTATAAAAGGAACAGTACGGACATACAAGGTACTACCTCATAGCAGTTTTCCTATTAATCATGGAAAGTTCAAATGCATAACATTACGCAAGATATCTGATTAAAATGACAATATTTAACATAGTGATGCTCATCATCAAAACACTAGGGAAGTCACAAACAAGAAAGCTGTGAACAACAAGGCATGTTGTACAGACTTCAATCAATATGCATCAGACGACTGTGTATGGACCTGAAGACCCTTAGCCAATGTGTAGACTTCAAGTGGAGACCAATGTGTAGACTTCACGTGAAAGCCCAATGTGCAGACTTGAGCTATGCAAGCTACAATGTCGATGTATGGACTTTGTGAATGTTCAGACTTGAATGCTCGACCAGTGTACAGACTTGCAGAGCCGACCCCAATGTTTAGACTTGAGGAATTGAAGCCAATTTACAGACTTGTCGAATGGCTCAGCAATGTATAGACTTGGCGAACCACGGTCCAATGTATAGACTTGAAGCCTTAAGATGCAGCATGAGACGCTGGCTGAGATGGACGCTGTACATACTTGATGCATGTGAACAGTGAGACGGATGTATAGACTTGATGCCTGTAGCAGTGTATAGACTTTGGACTTCGCCATGCTTACACCAAGTGATGTACACACTTGCTGCCTCACTAATGTGCATGACAATGTATAGACTTGATGAACTACAACATGAACATATCAGCAGAGAAGCAATGCACAGAACAGAAATCAAGCACAAACCAATTTATCACAGCATGACTCAAGCATACACATGCATTCTTCACAATTCAGACATGGCACACTCATGCAATCTCCCACAGAATAGATCAGACATATTCAAGATAAAGTGGTGACTCATTCATGTTGCTATCATTAAAACACCACATCATCAACAAAGCACAAGGGGCACAACAATCTCCCCCTTTTTGATGATGGCAACATAATGAGTCACACTGACTCATCAAACTATTCTCCCCCTTTAACATAATTAAAAAGAAGGGAAATGGTTTGATAGTCAAATGCTGCACACAAAGATAGCACATAAATGTAGAGAATGAGTCATGGTTCTTTAAAATGAAGATCTCCCTTATGACAATGAAACAGCTCTCCCCCTATCAACATGCATGATTGACTACTCTCCCCTTAGATGTAAATAAACCATAACTCCCCCTGAAGCACAGGAATGGACTCTGGTTAACCAATAAATCAATCTGAAATCAGCCAATACAAAGAATCTGAATTCTGGTGAAAATACCACAGAATCATAACTTATTGCAGAACAGAATGGAAGATTTCAACAGTGTGGAGAGAAATACATCTCAGGAATCAATCTGAAATCCACCACCATAAGGATTCTGAAGTTCAGAAGGCTGCAAGTTAACAAGGTAATAATGGGAGTGGCACCTCACATTTGTATGGTCAGGAAAAAAAACAGATGGAATCAGTCAACTGATAAGAGAGGAGTTGACTATACAGTTTTTGTTGATCATGCATGAATCTGATCATGAGGGATTTGAATGCATACATCACTTCAATAAGTCTTAAAAGATGTAGACTCTTCTATCATAAAGAGTTATGAAGTGGCAACATAACCAATCTGATTTAATTTTGATGTATACCAAATATGTCAAATTAAACTCAATACTCATATCTGAATCCAAGTTCTAATAAAGGTGAACCAAATATTCAGATAACACAAAAAAAAAATCATATTTTATCTTACACACAAGATCTCAATGACTCTTTCAAGAGTTACACAGATTAGTATTGATGTTAAACACTTTTTCCAAGAAAATTAGTTGACACATTATATTTGAAGCACATTATATTTTTCCTGAGCAATTTAAGTTGATCAACACCTTTTTACATGAGGCACAGTAAGTCTTAGTTGAAGTGACCCAGTTACTCAGAGTGATAACTGTCATTGCCTCTCAACAGTGAGACCAGAGTTAGCAATATAAGTGTCTTTTTGCATGAGGAGAGACCTTGATTAGAGGTCAGACTCCCCAGTTTCTCAACACAAATAAGCCATTGCTCTGTCAGATTTTGTTTTACTAAATTTTCACCAGAGATAACTATGGCACCTCATGACATGAGTTACTTTATTTCATTGATAAAGAGCTCAGTTTCTCAGTGACGAGTCATTACTCTGAATTCACAATTTTTCATTTAGTCAACTTTTTCAAGTTAATGTTTAACCACAACACTCACTCTATGTATCTCTACCAAAGTAGCCTTGATTTCAAATTTGCAGATAGCAGATGAGAGACTTTAAGGATTACATGACACAAGAGGTTAAAGTTTATTAAACCTTATCATTCAGATATTTTCAATTCATTTAATTACAAAGTTGAGAATACATTAATCTTATATCAGTCTGATTCAGTGATAATTCTTAAACCTATATGATAGGAGTTTCTACCAAAATCTCAGACTGAATTGCATGACATGCAGCTTAAGTTCCTCAGATCAGAACAATAAATTTAGCTGACCAACAACTCAATAATGGAGCCAAAATAGTCACACCAGCTAAGAGGTATATGAAGGAAGAGTACAAGCTGGTGGAAGAGTCAATCAGCAAGAGAGAATAAAGATTTAAAGTCATTTCAGTCAGACAAAATGAGACACTCCTTTTTCAATAGATTGAGGATTAGTAGCCAAATTTTCAGATTCAAGAAGGTATGAACTTAAAATAGTTAATTTATGATTTGAAAGAGTGTAGAGTGAGAAATTCAAATAGTGACAACAATATAATAATGCTCCCCCTGTCTATATGCAATGAATCATTTCTTTTCAAATTTAATTTTCTTCAAATTGATGATATGCAGTACACTGTTCTATATAGACCATGCCCCTTGGTACTTGGCAGAGAACTTGGTCTCAAGGACCATCTCACACATAGTAAGAACCTCCAAGCAGATTTCCCTGCCTTTTGGTAGCTTACTATTTGATATACCAGGGTTATGCATGACAATGGAACATAAAGCCGTCCTACATGCATTGAACAATTTCATTGACAGTCATGCAAATGATGTATGCAGACATAAGACACATGCATTGACTTTGTGTACTAAATGACCCATTTAAAGTCAGTGCAAGTTATGAATTTAACAACAAGCATGCAATGCATTTACACAAAGTCTATATAATGCATCAACTGTCTACACTAAAGAATCATTCAAATTCAGTTCAACATATGGCAAGAGAAGAGCATCATATATGCAGAGTTGAATTCAATAGCTGAGTCTGGAATGCAGACTGATCAGCAAGACATGAAGAGAAGATCAGAAACCAAACATGCAAATCAACAATTTTCAGATGATGAATTTAAAACAAAATTCAGAACTGACCTGATAGGTAGGATCCTGGGGTTACTCATACTTGAGTGCCTTGGTTTATTAACCCCTCTTTATTCATTCCAAGGCACACCTGCAGCAAAATAATCACTTTGATCTTGCAGGAACCCAAGCAGCCTTGGGTCCTATTTTATCCCTAACAGGTGTTCTAAATAATTTCTTAGCAGTATTATTATCATGATCCACCAGGTAACAGTTATCCATGAAATGACCAAATTTTCCACACACTCTACATGATGTAGCAAACCTTGAATTCTTTTTGTGGACATTATTATCATCATGGAATCTATGTGAGTTTGCATGAAAATTTTTGTTACTTGCATGAGGTTTTGATTTAGCATTGCCTGCCCACAAGGATTCAGAAGCTCGGTGGCCAGGTTTTCCACATTCAAAACATACAAGAATCTTTTCTTTAAAAATAGGTTTATTTCTACCAAGAAAATTTCTATTTGCAGAGAATTTATCAAATTTGGAATTAAAATATTTTCCCTGAGCATACCAGCAGTCCTTGACTGCATGCCCATACTTGCCACATTCAAAACACCTTAGGTGCTTACCTCTTGAACCATTATATCCCCCTGAAGTCCTAAACCAACACTCAACAGCTTTATGACCACGTTTGTTACAATTATAACAAATGATGTGTTGGTTTGAAGCATACATGTTTCTTTTGGGGTGATGATGAACAGAAGACCTAGCATGCATTTTATCATCTTGTTTCATGATGAAACAGGCATCCATGAAATGACCATGCCTACCACAGTAATGACAAGATGTATCAGACTTCCTAGTAGCATGATTTCTACCAAATGAATTTCTCGAATGCAATGTTTCACTTGCATGCCCATCTTCAATCAATAATCTGCAATCATCCATTACATGGCCTACCTTGCCACAATAATGGCATGAAACACTCTTATCAGATGCATACGGATAATTAATTGAGCTATGAGCAGTATGCATTGAGTCATCAGATGCAGTATAGGTAGCAGATTTAAAGACACAAGTAGGGACATGTTTATCCTTGTTTTTCTTACCATTTTTGCTCATTTGTTTACCCTTGTTCACAACTTTTATTTGTTCTTCATTTTTCTGGGCCTTGAATTGGAAAACAGATGATGTAGATGTTTTAGGAGGCCCAGAGCAGCTTGCAATGTCAGAGCTGCGAACAAAAGTAGTGTACAACTTTTTCTTAACAGATTTTTCAATTTGGGATTTGCATCCTTGCTCTCCACTTGATTTAGTGGCGTTATCACACAAAGGAACATTCATTTTCTCTTTTCCCTTGGTAGATTTAGACATGGAACGAACAAGTTTACTTATTTCAGATTGCAGAGAACAAATTTTGAGTTCTGAATTAGTCAAGTCTTCCTCACATGAGATAATTTGTCTCTGCATGACATCATTCAAATTTTTAACAATTTCTAGTTCCTGTTTCAGTTTCAATTCATTCTCAAATTGAATTTCCTTATCAAGCATTAAAAGCTTCTCATACATAGCAGAGTTCAGTAGCTTCAGCTCTTCATTTTCCTTTCTTATTTGTTCATTCTGAACTAGTTCATCAATTAGGATTTGATCTTTTCCTAGTGAATTCAGCTCATTCTCTAGTTCAGAAATTTTATCAGTAAGTTCATTATTTTTGTTTTTCAGCACAGAAATGTGTTCTTTATGCTTGTCAAGTTCAGCTTGATTTTCTTGTTGGAGCCTTTTAGCCTTTTCATTTTCAAGCTTCAGTTGATTCATTTCTGAGCCTGTATTTCCAGCTTCTTCCAATTGCTTCTTATAGTTCTGAATATCAATCAGATAAGCATCATGAGATTGTTTCAATTTTGAGCAATTTTCACATGATAAATCAGAACAATTTTGATCAATCTTTTTCTTTAGTCTTTTATTTTCAGATTTTACTTTTCTATATTTTTCATACAATTCAGCATACATTTCCTTTAAATCATCAAAAGTCATTTTGTCAGAATCAGATTCAGAATTTACCTGGTCTTCTTCTTCATTGCTTGAAGTGCTTCCTCTTGCCGTTAGACATTTCTGGTTCTCATGAAATGTGATCACTGAATCCCAGATTTCCTTCGCAGTCCTACATGTAAGAATAGAGGAAATGACATTAGCATCTACAGCATTCTTCAGAATGTCCCGAACTCTTATATTCTCACTATTCAGTTGTTTATCCTTCTGGGACCATTTATTCTTCTCTCGAGGCAAAACATGTGGACCATATTCAACGAGAACCCACAGTTTTGGATCTATAGAGTTTATAAAACCACATAGACTGCGTGACCATTTCTTGAAGTTAGAACCATCAAAAACTGCAGGTGATGCCATTATAAAGCAATCGAATAGACTCAGATCAATGAGCTAGAAAGCGATATCAGAAGAATGCACCACACTGGAACTGTAAAGCATGAAATCAAATCAGCAGGATCTTCTGCAGATCGTTGGATCTGGAAGTCAGAGACTGCTCTGATACCAATTGATAGGTTCGGTGCAAGGATTCGGAGGGGGGGGTGAATGAATCCCGCCCTTAAAAAGAACTTTTCGCTCAATAAAAGACTAGAACATTATCAAATGCAAGATAGACAGTCTGAAGAACAAATTGAATTTTCTTTTAAACCAATGAGCAAATATATATAAGGCTCACCTAAATAAGCAACTAGCAGAAGCAGAATAATGCAATCAACTCTAAGCACGGATAGAAACAAGAATGCATAAAGCAATCTGTGAAGGGGGTAGAAGATAAGGAACAAGCGCACAAGCCCAATCACACAGCACAGAAGATTTTTAGGTGGTTCGGTCACCAAGACCTACATCCACCCCTCACTCCCAACCGGAGTGAGGATTCCACTAGCAACGCTAGCACAGCAGACTCAGTCTGCAAACACTTGCTGCCAAACAGCTTGACTAGGGGAACAGCCTCCCCTCTTCCTCCAAACCGGAGGGACACCCCAAGTGACTCCCAGCCACTTGGAAACCAGAGACCGAAGTCTCTCTTCCTCCAGACCAGGAGGGAACCCACCAGTGACTCCCCGTCACCAGCAAACCAGAGGTCGAAGACCTCTCTTCCTCCAGACCAGGAGGGACACCTGGACTTGCAACCCACAAGCCCAGAACCGGAGATCAGATCTCCCTTCTCCTGAGTCCACAGGAGGAACCCGACCTCACTACTGAGAATCGGATGAACAAGGATAACCAAATAAAAAAAAATAAAAATACGAAATGAAAATAACTTCAGCAAACAGAAAGCTGAAAAACGAAATGCACAATGTGGCTGTCAACGGAGCTGACTGGCCTGGATCTGATCCACGGTCCAGTAGGAACTTCTTCTACTACTCTTCTTCATCTTCTCAACTCACGATCTCTCTTTCTCTTCTCTACTCTCCTTTTCTCTCTCACTATCTTTCTCTTTTTCTTTCAGTCCTCACGAGCTCTCTCTTCTCTTCTCTTCTTTCCAACTCTTCTCTTCTGTTGGATCACTCTAGTTTCTCAGGGAGGCTCCTTCTCCTCTGCTCTCACTCAAATTTCTTTACTGTAACCTCGGAGCTCCTGCCCCTTCGTAGATGGTGAGGCAGTGCTTTTATAAGCGATCAGGAGGGTTCATGCAAGGCGTGTGCTTCCCGCGCTCGATCCAGAACCTTCTTGCCCCGTGCCCTTATAGCATTGGTTCCTTTAGTATTGGATCACGTGCAGCCCAGACACCGGGGAATATTCTTCCTCGGACCACCTTCTTCTTTTTGTTTTTCTTCTTCTCCTGCAAAGAAATTAAAACCATTAAAACTCAGGGCCACAAAAACTAAAACTGCATGAGGTATGTGATAGCAATACGAGATGCACTATACTGAGAACGACACGAGATACACAAGATGACTACAGCACGAAATAAAGAGAGAATGACACGAGGTCAGATGAGAATAGCACGAGGTGAGAAGGAAATAACACTGAGTGAAACGATAGAAACACACGATCAGAGAAACCTTGGACGAAGATAGAAAGAAGCAACACGAAGACACAAATACAAAAACAACATGAAGACACAAAAACAACAACACGAAGACACAAACACAGAAACAACACGAAGACATAAAAAATGACTCGAATACAAAATTGCTCGAACTTACGAACGACTCGAAGATGAAAGTAGAACCCTACATGAAGTGTGGTCACAAAGCAAAAAGGACACGGGGTCTAGGAAAAATAACACGAAGACAGAAGATAAGAATGGCTACAACGACACGTGATAAAACAGTGAAAGCAGGAAAATGACTCGAGTAACTATAGTAAATGACACGAAAACACAAGAGCAAAAATAAAAAGGATGACTCGAGATGAGCAACTAAATACTGAAGAAACGACACGAGGTTCACAGAAAAACGACTCGAAGTTCATCAGAACAAATCGAGCTGCTTCAGTAAACAACACGAAGACAATCAACAAACATAGTTGGAACAACACGATGTATAAAAGGACAACATGAAGTGTAGTGAACACAAACAACACGAAGTATAAAAGGAACAGTACGGACATACAAGGTACTACCTCATAGCAGTTTTCCTGTTAATCATGGAAATTTCAAATGCATAACATTACGCAAGATATCTGATTAAAATGACAATATTTAACATAGTGATGCTCATCATCAAAACACTAGGGAAGTCACAAATAAGAAAGCTGTGAACAACAAGGCATGTTGTACAGACTTCAATTAATATGCATCAGACGACTGTGTATGGACTTGAAGACCCTTAGCCAATGTATAGACTTCAAGTGGAGACCAATGTGTAGACTTCACGTGAAAGCCCCATGTGCAGACTTGAGCTATGCAAGCTACAATGTCGATGTATGGACTTTGTGAATGTTCAGACTTGAATGCTCGACCAGTGTACAGACTTGCAGAGCCGACCCCAATGTATAGACTTGAGGAATTGAAGGCAATTTACAGACTTGTCGAATGGCTCAGCAATGTATAGACTTGGCGAACCACGGTCCAATGTATAGACTTGAAGCCTTAATACGCAGCATGAGACGCTGGCTGAGACGGACGCTGTACATACTTGATGCATGTGAACAGTGAGACGGATGTATAGACTTGATGCCTGTAGCAGTGTATAGACTTTGGACTTCGCCATGCTTACACTAAGCGATGTACACACTTGCTGCCTCACTAATGTGCATGACAATGTATAGACTCGATGAACTACAACATGAACATATCAGCAGAGAAGCAATGCACAGAACAGAAATCAAGCACAAACCAATTTATCACAGCATGACTCAAGCATACACATGCATTCTTCACAATTCAGACATGGCACACTCATGCAATCTCCCACAGAATAGATCAGACATATTTAAGACAAAGTGGTGACTCATTCATGTTGCTATCATTAAAACACCACATCATCAACAAAGCACAAGGGGCACAACAGAGTAGATATGGTGGGTCAAGGGGTTCACTAGGGAAGGGATCGAAGGGATCAAAGAATGTATGACCCCTCGATAAGGGTTCTCTCAAGACACGGTCCCATGTTTGAATTCTTGAAGGTGTAAATGGTCACCTTCATTCATAGTGGTAGGTGGGACGGTGGTCATTCAGAGAAGATATGGTTCCTCCCTCGGGATAAGTGGAATGAAGTTAGGCTAGGCCGGCATGGGGAGGAATTCAAGAACCTCCGTGGTGACATGACCCACGGTGCACACAGTGTTAATGGACCCCAAAGCGGGATAGGTGAAGCTACGACTTGTGGGTTGGTCAAAGCCTCGGGCCAACATACACGTCAACTTCGTTTGCCTGTCTAATCCCTTGATAAGGTCTTCTGAAATATCAACATGGTGAAAAGACCAGAAAGTGGTGTGGAATGAGTTGACGGGCACTATTTGTAGTGGGGAGTCCATGGACGGGTAGAAAGAGGCTTTTGGGACCAAGCCCTTCTGATCCAGCTAAGTAGTTGCTCGGCGATGAGTAGCTTCCCCATTAAAAGCACGGGTGGCTCTGGCTGAGGTGGCTCCGAATAAAGATCGGAAGGTGATGGTGGTGGCAATGGAGCTCTCATGGGTGGGGAAGGAATGTCCTCCCTGAGGGGAAGAGATCCTTGGGGTGGCCCTCCTCGGTGTGAAACATCTCCCTCGGATGGGGAGAGGATGCCATCTATGATGGGGAGAGGACCCGGAGACTCCATAGATGGCACCGGGTTCAGACTACCGGCTATGACCTCCTTAAGCTTGGGCAGGAGTTACGTCCACATCCTATCCCTCCTATCCATCCGGTCCATAAACATTTGCAAGAGATCATCTAAGGTGCGGTTTGTACTAGGGGCATCATGGTGGATTCGCTCATTTTCAATTGGCCTAGTCTTGGGTCTAGGCTCATCTACGTACGGGGCTCTTTGCCTCCGACTATGACCAACTTGGTTGGAGGTGACTGGATAAGGTCGGTTGGAGGTGACTAGGCCGGGTAGGTAGACCCTTCTAAGCTCGTTCTTCATCTCACGCCATGACTCTATAGGCCATTGCCTCCTAATTTCCCTCAAGCATTCTATGTCCCTCCATTTTTTGGCGGCTTCGTGAAAAAGCCGCCTTGTGGCAAAATCAACATTCATGGCATCAGACATAGTGTAACACTCAAAGTATTCGTCCATAGCGGCTTCCCACTTTAGGTAGTCACTCGGGACTTTGGAGCCATAGAAGTCCGAGGCTTCGGGCCTACGGAGGTGGATGGGTTGGATTCCCCATCCTTGGGTGTGTCGCCACCATTCATATGACGTGGGCGTTTGGGAATCCATGGGACACGGGCAGCTATAGGATGGCCATGCCGACACTTGGTGACAAGACAAACTGACTAGACACGACCCTAAAATAGCGATGCAAAGTTGGAATGCAAACTCGACATCAAACCTAGACTCAACCAGTATCCGATACGGGGCGAAGGTTTGATCCGAAGACCGCACACATGCAAGTGTACAACCTTCCCAATAGGCGTAACCCATCATTCCGGAAACACCTTTTGATATACCGGGTATAGGAGTGAAATGCAACCTAAGACTTAAACCATGCTATGATGGACTACCCTAGACTCAAACCTGGCTCTGATACCAATTTGATGCGGGATGGGACGCGACTCGACGCCGATTTGATGCAAACCTTGGACTCTAGGCAAACTCGCGACTCGTCCCTGGCGAGAGAAGCGTGCGGACGTGCGCGGTTGAGAACCGGCAATGAGCTAGGGTGGTCAACTCTCTCTCGAACTCGGATCGGGTCACGAGACGGGTTTCGCTCTCTCTCGCAGTAGTGATTAAAAAATACTGTAACGAGCTAGGACCTATCACATGCAAGCAGCGGCATGTAGAAATATATACGAGTAAAGCAAATGCCAAAGAGGGGAGCGAAAATGATAACTCCACGCTATCGGGCGTGGGGAAGGCGACCCGGCCAAGACTCGTACTCCCGGTATAAATAATTACAATAATTATAGAAATGATTTTACTGCCCACTCCACGTAGGGAGGTAAAGGGATACATGTGGGACCCGGGAGTAGGGAACTCTGGTTGACGGGAAGCAAGCCGGAAGGGCTTTCGGGCCGGAGGCAGACTGCTGGTCCGACTCGGTACTGTTCAAACTCGCTGGACAGCAAGTGAATTTGGCTGCTGGGACGGCGGCTTCCGGACGTCTCCTTGCTGTGGCGGCTGGCTGGGACGCTGCTGGGGGGGTTGCCAGTTGCTCCCCGGGAGCGACGATCGCTGGTTCGGAGCCGGGGATTTATGGGAGAATTAACTCCCAACTCTGTTCTACAGTCCTACCTTGGGTCAGATCTGTGCGCCTCCAAGAAAATAATTGTTGCGCCCAGATCCGGAGGCGGATCGGGGCGAGGTCGACGCCGTTGGATAGAGGACTCAAAGGGCTACAACATAAATTAATTTTACATCCATCCAGTAAATGGATTGGAAATGAAAACCACTGTGGCATAGTTGTTTCTACTGGGTCGGATTATAGACAGTCAGGATAGACAAAGAGCTTCCTGAAAATGGCCTTTGACCGATAGGGAAGTGGTGGATCTGGATGTTGGGGATTTTATGGTGGATAGAGGGGGATGTATGGGACGTGCTCAAATTTTTTGGGATTTTTCAGAGATGGTTAAAGGGACGGGAAAAATATAAAAACAGAGTACTATCCCGTAGATCTGTTGATGGGTAGACTGTCAAAGGTGGAACTAAAAGATTGGGAAAAATAGAAAATAGTGCCTGATGGACACGAAATTAAAATGGGAGGAGGTAACAACAAGGGGGACGATCTATCAAAATTTCAAGATTACCAGATACACGGATTGGGAAGACCAACCTTTTCCTTGAGCTTATGTCCTGGATCTCAGAATCCTGGACAGCACTTCAAAGAACGGGTTGTGGCGGCTCGACGGCGGCACGAACGGAGGCAGGCAGCGGCGGTGGCTGGAAGTCACATCCAGCGGAGGTGATAGAGGTGGGAATCACTCCTAGAATTAAGGCTTCACACCTTGGATTTGATGCAACAATCACAGCTCCAAGATGGGGAGAGAGGGGGCGCCCTTGGGCTCTTGGGATTTTCACCAAATTTCTTCTCATTAATCTATCAAAATATAGAAAAGACATGGGTTTTTTATGAAATGTAAATGGCCTAAACTAACCTCAGATCTAGGGTTGGGGGGGGTAATTAGGGGAGAGAAGAATTTTCTCCCATGTGGTCAAATAACAAAAATAATAAACCACTTAAAGGGGGGGATTATTTAATCCCACATAGGGACAAAGGAGGGGGTGCCCCCCTCTTGGAGTCAACAAGGGGGGCTTGGTCAAGAGTCCCCCTTGGACCACGGACCAGCCCCACATGGGCTCTAGAGAGTCTAGGTGGCCCAATGGGAGAGAGGGTGGGGGTCCCATCGGGCCTACGCGGCCTTTTTGAAAAGAAACCCATTGAGTTAGCCCAAGTAGCTCATTGGCTTATACTTGCCATACAATTGTAAACCCAATTGACACAAGGATATAAATGTAAATAAAAAAGTTAGTGGCCTTACTTTTATGTCCCCAACCCACCCAAACCTTGGGGTTGGGGATTCTCCTTGATGGAGGGGGGCCTAGGTAATGCCGAAGGGAGGCTTGGGAGAATGGAGAGACACTTGGGGTTGGTGAAGAGGTGTATTGGTAAATGAAAGGGTGTCTAGGAGATGGTGGGAGTTAATGGGGTGTTTAATGCTCTCTAGGGAGTTGAAAGGATACTAGATGAGGTGGAGGGTTAGGGCTGAGGTGGAGGGTGATGTGGAGGGGAGAGGGGAGAGAAAGGGGTGCAACTTTTAGAGAGAGAAAGTGAAGGAGAGAGAAAATGGCATAGGAGAGAGAGGGGGGGTATGTGGAAGGCTTCTCACCCTCACACTCTTGGCTTCTCACCAAAGGAAACACACAAGTGAATTTCTGGAATTTACTTAAATTTTCATTGCTTCATTGTTGTACAAATGAGGGAGAGGGGGCCTATTTATAGGCAACCATATTTTCCTAGGACTAAAATGATCGTGACTAAACAACTAATGACTAGTGCAGTCCAAGGGAGGGCGCCCTTGGGCCTAGCCCACTGAATTGGGCCCATTAGACACATAACCTAGGTAAATGACTCATTAACCTAGGTCTTGACTCAAATAAAAGAAAAATTACATGATAAGACTGAAATAAGAAAATAAAAAATACATCATATGACTCGAGATAAAGTGGCGATCAAGATGTAGCACTATTGGCAATCATCAGGAGCCTCAAAAAAATACGGAAGGACTGGAGATGTCCCCATCATACCCCCGGGGTGCGGAGAACTAGACTCCGTCGAGTATGGGTCCACCGGGGTGGTGGCACACCAAAACAGCATCGGGCAAAGCATGATCTCTCAACTCAACCTTGCGTCCGCAACTAGGGGACGGTCCTTCATCCTCTCAAGGTGGCTCGGGCACACCCTCTTGCCGGTGATGGAACCCTGCTTGCCTAGTGTTGCCTCTGTGTGCTCACGTCGGGCTCTCAAGCTGATTTGTGAAAGCTCTCCGAAGGTGTCACTCTCAGGGTACGTAGAGGCTGAAGGCACACACTAGGATCCACCGCGGTGCCCTTATAGGGTGCCGAGTCCGCCATGTGGGAAGTGGGGTATATCCCAGATCCCATCGGTAAGCCCAACCATAAGCCATTTTGCCAAAACCACTCGGAACTTGGGAAGGTCCAAGTCCTCATGCCCTCGGTTTGGAGGCGACCCTAGGGTAGAGCCACTCCAATCTCACCATCAACAGCTCACCTACTTGGGATCCCAAGAGGTGCTCGCGAGCTTTTGCCCACTCATCATGAACCTCACCGCCCGTTGCTAGATGCTTGCTTGAATGTTTATGCCATGCGCTATGGTGCGGTGTGGGTGTGAAGTGTGTGGTATGCAAAGGTGGACCGGGGCAACCATGAGTAGAACTATCATGCAATGCTGCCATGTAGACTTTGATGGACCTAGGAGCACCGGGGCATCCGTATGTGAATCTATCGTGCATGGGGGTGGCAAATGCCAGGGGACCCAGACATCCGTGAATGCTCCTAACATGCGTTAGACCAATGATGAATGGGGGAGGGCCGTTACTCTCGAATATGGACCAATCATGCATCCTTCTTGACATGTGGGGGACATGAATGAGTGGACCCGGCGTACTAATCATGCCAAGAGGTGTGATATGCCAAGACATATGCATTCCTATCTCAAAGATGACTTCCATGTGCGGGTTTATGGCTTGGCCTTTGAACTTCCGCTTAAAAGGGTCAAAGGGGTCAAGGAAGGTGGACTGCATGGGGTGGGGCACTTCCTCAATCCCTAAGTGTATATTGCCCAAAGTCATGGCTCCCATGGTGTAACCTGAGTCTAGGAAGGGGTGGGCTTGGTCCAACATGGTGGGTTGGGGTGGAAAGGTGGGTGGTGAGTAAGGTGGTGGAGAGGG
This sequence comes from Amorphophallus konjac, assembly GCA_022559845.1. Taxonomy (NCBI): domain Eukaryota; kingdom Viridiplantae; phylum Streptophyta; class Magnoliopsida; order Alismatales; family Araceae; genus Amorphophallus; species Amorphophallus konjac. The sequence continues at coordinate 242,496,135 of CM040122.1, read as the reverse complement.
GGAAAATCTACCGCCCGACAGCACGGCCCAACTAGGTGCAATTCGACCACACCAGGCCCAGCTCCCCAAAGTGACAGCCCATTTCGGGCCCACTTACTTCAAGCCCAAAACTCACTCGGGGTAGCACTTCCTAGGCGGCCCTCAGGTTCGGAAGTCCGAGCGATAGATCGGTCGAGAGATCCCCTGCGGGGACCCGACATGGCCTACCCGAGCTATACACTTATCGCTCAAGATAAAACCCCGAGCAAGCACCTCTGGCTCGGACCGACTGTTGGAAGCTTATCCAAGCATCCGTTACACATCCAGCAAGAGCAGGGAACTCCAAGGGATAAGGGACATCAAGAGTCCTTATGCCATAAAGAGCCCATTACAAGGATGTAACCTATCCGAAATCCCCTCAGCTCCATGGACTATTACGTTAAGTGGACTGCTATATAAACTCCAGGGAGACCCTCCGAGAAGGTAAGCAATGATCTGAGAGAGAACCACAGCACCTCTTGGTGGAGAATAATCTCGTGCCCTCTCTTTCTCCTACCCTCTCTCTTCACATCCATGCTCTATCACACTTGCTAACTTAAGCATCGGAGGGTTTTCCCCAGGGACTCTTCCCTGGGCACCTCTGATCCATTTCCTATCTTACAGTTCATACAGACGTTGTGACCGTGATTAAAGATTCTTTCTGGATCTCACAGCTCAGATCAGCACGAGATTACGCCTCTTCAGGTGGGTGGGTCACATGGGTATAGGAAGGGGTCGAAGGGATTATGGTAAGGGCTACCAAGAGAGAGGAACTCCATGTCCTCAAGGTCCTCACAAGATGGTGAGTCATCCTCCTCCAAAGCAATTGATCCAAGCTCTCTAGTGGGTTGACAGTTCGAGGCACTTGGGGTCTCAATGGGTGGGGAGCATACCGGGATGGGTTCTTCCTCCAAGAGGAGAAATAGGAGGATCTCACTAGTGCAATGCCCACTCGTGCAAATGAGGTGATGGAGCCGATGGCGGGGTGGGCAAAGTTAATGGTGCTAGACTCCGATGGTCCCATGGCTAGCAGGCTGGTCAAGTGGACTTGTCAATGTAGGCAATCCACTAGGTCTCCCAAGTCTTCCACAAAGTAGAAGGTTTGAAAAGTGACATGGGGAGGCCGGGTGGGCACAATTGGGGATTTATATCCCAAGGGTGAGAGGTATAGTGGTGAGCTAGGAAGGGTTGGACTTTGCTTGAGCCATGGTAGGATGGTCTCATCTACAGTGAGGGTGCCATGTGTGATGGTGTGTGGCTCTTGAGGATCTGGGCCATGAGGGGTGGGGGAGGGTTGAGGCTCTTCTTCCTATTGGTGGGAGCTTGGGCTTCCTCTATGGTGAGAAGAGGGTCCGGATGGGCAATTGACCTTACGTGGTCAAGTGTGTGGGCCACGACTTCTACCTCCAATGGGGAAGAAGGTCCTTGGTGGGTGGGTTGGAGATAGCCGGTGTATGGCGCATCCGGGGTGGTGAGCAAGGGTGGACTTGGATTGGGGTAAGTAGGGGAAGTAGTGGGGGCCTAGGTTGGGGTAGGATTGGGGTTGGGAGTGGAAGATGGGTTGATGGAAGAGGTTTGGATTGGGTGGTCTTGGGAGGTGTGTCCCCTTTGAGGGTCGACGGAGGGGTAGTGGTGGGGGCCAATGAGGTTTGAGTGGTATGGGTTGAGTGAGTGATTTTAGGTTGGCCGGGCGGGGTTGGAGGAGTGGTAGTGCTCCTCGGGCTAGGATTCTCGAGTGGGAAGGGAAGGGTCGGGGAGCATAAATCTTCCTAAGTTCGACCCTCATCTCATTCCAAGAGTCGATAGGCTCTTGCCTTCTAACTTCTCCTAAGCCTACAATGTTCTGCCATTCATTCCTAGCTTGGCGCCAGAGCAAACTCTTGGCATAGTTGACTTGCATAGGCCCTAACAGGGTGAACCTCGCAAAGTGTCGATCTAAGGAGCTCTCCCACTCTAGATATATACTAGGGCGGGATCCATCAAACATAAAGGCCTCTAATGGGTCTAAGGCTGACGAATATGCCAAGTATGAGGTGGTAATGATGGTGGACAAGGGTGATACACCGGGTGACTCTAAATGTAAAATGCCCTAGGACAAACTTGTAGAGACAGGTTCTGAACTTGCTCTGATAGCAATTTGATGTGACACCACCTTGGGGGTGGCAGCCACTAGGCCAATGCTCCTTGGACCTATGACCAACAAGCATGCAACTTTGACGGCGGATTCACTCAGGCGAGCTCACTCGCGTAGCGCACACAATTGCATGTAGGCCCACTAGCGATAGTGGAGAGGGTCCGAAGTGGAATCTCACTGTTCTGGATTTGGCTAGCTTGAGGTTGAAGCCCTAAGGGTCTAGGATGCCCAATTCGATGGGCGGCTAGCACGCCAAGGACGTGGGATGTAGGGTCTCTCTCACAACTCACCCCACGGTGGCACTCAATTCTATCAGAAATCGAAATCGGGCACTCACCTCACCGCCGACGGGCAACTTAGATGCAATAATAGTCAAGCAAAGAAATGAAACCAGTAGAGGATGGGGGCCCGAATCTCACCTTGTCGGCGTGAAGACGCCGATCCCGATCGGAGACGAGGGCGAGCGAGGTAGCGTGGGCTTACCCGCACGCCGCACCGAGGAAGCTTCAACCTGAAATTGATAATTACATGCACTACACCTCTCGCAGGAGGGGGGGATCTCAGGGTGGGGGTTAATGGATTACAACCAAAACTACCTCCACGCAGGGAGGGGCGGTGAGCCGGCCAGGCGGGGTGGGGAGTTTGGACGATGAACGTCGATCGGTCGGACTGATTTTTGCCCTGACTGAACTCGCAGGACAGCAAGATGATGTCGGAGGCGCCACGAACTCCTTCGAACTCAGATGAGGGCGAGACTGATGCCAAATTTCTCTGGAGTTGCTCAGGAGAGCCCAGTAAAATTTGCATATTGATCGGAGGCTTTTGGAAGCCGGGCAGCTCCAAGAGTCGGGGTGGACTGGCGCGGCCCTGACTGTTCCAAAACTGCAGGCGCCAGAAGATAACCTTGCCCCGAGCACCTCCGAGCTCCGATGAAGGCGTAGATGGTATCAACGCGACCGAGGGAGGGTCCTCTTCGAGCAGGGACGGACGAGGCTCTGAAATGTGGTTGGAGTAGAGCGGAGGAAGTAGAAGAGTAGCTAGGGGTCAGACATGGTTCTGGTGGAGCAGATCTACGTGAGTTGGTGGAAACAGCTGGAACGCGGTCCTCCGGTACTCAAACAACTCCCTTCTTCTTAGGACTGGTAGAGGACTTATAGAAGATGTTCTTTTTCGAAGGACGTGCTAGGAACTTCACCGAGCTGGCCGTGTGATGGGGACATCAGAGCAAGAACACTGACATTTTAATTTACATTTGTGTTCTTTAGTTTATTTTTATATTCTTGGAAAGTATGTTTACAATTGTAAGGCTTTATAAGCCAATGTGTCATTCCCTAGGATTGTTTGGGTTTTTGTGCAAAATGTCAGTAGGTCCAGCAAGGGGGCCCTCATTCCTTCCCCATTGGTCCACCTAGGCCATTTAGGTCCATGTGGGGCTAGTCAACATCCTAGGTGGCATCTAGAAGGTTTGACAAGTCATGGGAGACAATTGGACCAAAAGTCCAAGATGCCACCATGGAAGTCAAGGGGGCGCCCCTCCCCCCTTATTAATCGTTTAATGTAGTTCCAAACCACATGGGATAAATAATTAGGAACTCCCACTTTTACCCCTCCCAATTCTAGATCTAGGGTTATTTTGAGTCTTTTTCCATTTCATACAAATAGATGTAATTCACATTTTATTAGAATTAATGAAGTGAAATTGTGAAATTGTGTGAAATTGTTGGAGCTCCAAGAATGGTGCGCCCTCCCCTCTCTCTCCTCCCCCTCTTACAGATGGATTTCTGCTGAATCTTGGGTGGGAAGCCCTTCTATCTTCTCCTTGGCTCCTCTGGATTCTACTTCTGCCGCCACTGCCGCCACCATCGCATCGCCATCGCACCGTCGTCTTCATCGCCGGAATTCTATCTACATCAAGACAGAGCCTTACTCCGTGATTTTTAGCTCTCCATCAGGAGCTCAGATCACAACCAAACTTGGAGGGTGAGTCATCCACGTCCACCCCAACCTCCACAAACAAAATCCAGCAATTTACATTTTGTTTGCTTTTTTTCCATTTTCGTATATTTCCACCTTCCAGTTCTGTCTTCTATTTAGATCCTGTCACAACAACCCTGTGTTTCCAGGTTTCGACCCCCTTTCTCTTGTCTTCTTGAGTCACCAATTTTATTGAAAGTTCTGTCCATCTAGTACCTCTTCCACAAATTTTCTTGTGAATTTAGGATCCCGTTTATATTTTCAAAAAAATCACTATCAGATCCCAACTCAGTCTGTCAACCTCTGTCCAGATCCGACCACCCAGCAGTATAAAATACCTCTTCCCACCCAAACCTCCACCAAACATGTCACAAAAATTATCCCCATTTTCCTTGTTTCCACCTCTACAACTTTCATGAAGGCGCTAACTTCCAGATCTGAACTTTGATCCACGGTCAACGTCAGTTCTCAGGAAAAATCACTTCTATCCTGAAAATTTGGGTCCTGTTCAACAGCAACTTGTAAAATCGATTAAGGCCAGATCCGAGAAATTCAAAATTATTTCTCTAACCCTAAGTCGAAGTATTTTGAAAGAGCTTTCCAACGGTACCTCTTGTTTGTCGATCCGACGTCGGGAGTGATCGCAGCAGCGGTTCTCGCCAGGCCGCGCGTTGTAAAACTAAACTACAGATCCGTGGGCAGCTTGGTCAACCATTGAAGATCGGAGCCAACTCGCCTTCCAAAGGGCAAACCAGCGTGTCACCTGTTGTGTCCCCTGTGGTTCTAGAGTTTTGATGATGACAAATATTATGTCTCATTATGGTTATATTTATATCATTGATTATTCTGATGTATTATGAGAAACTGTCAGAACAGGTTTAAGAATGACTCACGGGTCATGAAAAGGAAGTCAACCCAAGTCAAAGTCAACTCAGTGATAGGTAAGGTCAATTCACAGTCAGATCAGGTATTGCTTGCACCTTCATACTGAAACAAGTCATTTTATCAAACAGTTTGTATTCATGAGCCTTCACGTTCATTTTGGTCACAAACCCTAATCTTGATAGTAACTTACTGATGAATCATGCTTAGCTATTGGTGCTTTCATTCTTCAAGTTTATTTGTTGAGTATGGTCCATGTGGTCCATGCTATTTCATAGACGTAGTCATAGTCAGTGCATGCAGTGTCTCGCTCATTATCTTGCTCGGTGCAACTCTCGTTTAGTTCTGCACCTAACGCATAAGTGCTTGCCTCGGTGCAAGTCTCTGTTCCTGCCCATATTCTGTCAATTAGCGTCTTTCTCGGTGCATTTAAATGCATCATGCCTTTCTTGACTCGGTGCAAGCTTTGTCTTGCATCTGACTCTAATTAAGCTCATCTCTGACCGGCATCTCAATGCAGATCTTGCTTGGACAGCCTAACCTAGTTCGGTGCAATTCTTATTTTTGCTTACCATCATATCGGTGCAACTCTAGCTTGGACCGCTAATCCAAGTCGGTGCAGGTCTTATCTTGCGCCACTTGAACAAAGCTCGTGCATGTCGTGCATTTTACATCTCTGCATCGTTGCAACAATTGAGTCGGTGCATATCCTGTTGATTGCACACCCACATATAGGGTCGGTGCAGTCTGTTTTGCTACATAAAGTATGTGCATGTTTTGATCATTACACTACATGTCCTATGCATCCCTTAAGAACTCAATGCATAAACCATACTCTGTCCTTTCTCTTGCAAGGAATAAGTTCGTCTGCAAATGAAAGGCACGTGATCCGAGGAAAGGAACTCTCTATTCCTCAACATGTGGACCAATCAAAATTTCAATAGGGTTCTGCTGCTTGATCCATACGAAGCCCATGTTCCTATATAAAGCTACATTACCCTTCGAAGAGGAAGAGAGTGCTGAAAAAGGGTGCCGCTAGAGCCCATCTGAAAAAGAGTGCATCCAACAGAAGAAGAACCCAATCGAAAAAAGAAAAGAGTGAGGTTCAAGAATGGAAGAGAGTGGGAGCTGAGAGAGAAGAAGAAGAAGAACTAGTGAGTGAGCAGCAAGAAAGAAAGAGAAAGAAGGAGAAACGAGTTGAGAAGAGAATAGAGAAGGGTAGAGAGAGTCTTTCCTGAAGATCAGAGTTGTATTGGCCTCTGGATCAAATCCAAGCCAAGTTGCTCCCTCGGAGCTATTTTTGTTCTTGTTTCTGTTTTTATTTTTCGTTTGATCTTTCCATCTTCCAATAGTGTTTTTTTCTGATTCTCTGGTTTGAGGTCGAGGCTCCTCCTGGGTGTTCAGGAGAAGGGAGGATTGGTCCTCCGGCTGTGGGCAACCTTGTGTTACTCACTGGGTTTCCTTCTGCTGCTGCAGGAGAAGGGAGAGTTGGTCTCTCCAGTCACTGGTGGTGGTGTGCCACTAGTGGGTTCCCTCTGGTTTAGAGGAAGGTGTTGTTCTCTTGTTTTGATGTCAGCAAGCACTATGAGTATGAATGATTTATCACCATGTGTCTGCACTTGTTGGTTCTTCTGCACATTGCATCAGTGCATTATCTGCCATATGCATACACTGCATCAGTGCATTCATCAGTCGATTCAATTCAATGTCGATGCGTGTTCATTATGCATACATAGTCAGTGCATCCTTTTGCATCGTTATCCTTTACATTTATACATTCGGTGCATTTACTTGTTTCAAAACACGAAGGAAGTCTGTGGCAATAGCTTTAAGGTCCGTGCATAACATGTCCTTGCATCTCACCTCTCGAGGTCGGTGCAAGTTCTAGTCGGTGCAATCGTCATCTGGAATGGACCGTTAAAGTCTTGTCTCTTCATCTCAGTTCATATACATCTCGGCGCAAGCTTTGCCTTGTACTTCTCTATATCAACTCTACATATTTATGATCCAAGATCTAGCTCGGTGCTAGCCTAGCTTTGTTCTTCATTTCACACTTAAGCACTTGCCTCCGTGCAAGTCTATGTCTCACTCTCAAACACCGTAGCCCCGTTTTCATCTCGGTGCATTACGTGTCTAGACATAAAATGGCTCAGTGCATTTCATTGCAGCATACACATTTAGGTTCGTGCATATCTTGCTTGTGGGTCTCGCCTTTCAGACTCGGTGCAAGGTCTGTTTTGCATCCATTTTTGTTCGTATGATTCTTCTCCTTCATCTTGGTGCATTTCTCGCAAATCCAACTCGGTGCATCAACTGTGTTACACAGTTGTTTTAAGAGTCCGTGCATATAGTATCAAGCTGTTGTGTACGTCAATACAATGGTTGGCTTGAATATCTCTACTCAATGCATTCTATGTTTGAACATAACGGTGCAAACTATGCTAAGCGTTTGATTAAAGGCCTTGTGTTTTTCTAACGGAGCTTCTCTCCGAGGAGGGGCACGTGATCCAAGGCAGATCGACCTCCTAATGAGTGCCACGTAGAAAGCTACAATGCTTGGATCGCGACACGTGGCTGAGAGCCTTCTGGAAGCTAATGGGCGGGAGTTCTTCATCCACACGCCCAGTGAGAGTATATATGAGGATAGCGATCGATGCAGAACGAAAGAGGGAGCCTGCACGATTGTGGACATGCAAAATTGCACTCCCATACGTCCCAACTAGTCTAGCATCAACAACGACTCCAAATAGAAAAACTAAGAGGAAGATGGGCCATCCGGACTCTCCAAACAAACGCACACACTACAGTGAAGCCGTCTCCGGAGTTAGGACAGCGAAGAGAGATCAACTACCAAAATACACTCCAACCTGTGGGCCTCGAAGAAAATCGAATGGGCCACAACTCGCACTCTCAACAGGCTCAGAACTGCCCACGTCGCCCCTTCAGCGGCACGCCCCAGGGCCCTTCAGCGGCATGCCCTTGGCGCCCTTCAGCGGCACGCTCTCAGCCCCTTCAGCGGCACGCCCTGAGGCCTTCAGCGGTACGCTCTCTGGCCTCTTCAGTGTCATGCCTTGAATCCTCCAGCGGTACGCCCCCAATGCCTCTCAGCGGCACACCCCCAGGGTTGCCCAACGGCAAACCCCCTGCTAGCCCTCAACGGCACACCCAGCTTGGGTGTCTTCAGCGGTACGCCCCCTGGCTTGCCTTCCACGGCACACCCGGGTGGCCCTTCAGCGGCACACCCGGGTGGCCCTTCAGCGGCACACCCTGGCCTCCCGCTAAGCGGCATGCTCCCGTGCCCGTTCAGTGGCACGCCAACAAGCCGCTTCAGCGGCACGCCCTTGCTGCGTTGCGTCGGCAGGCCCTTATGGGGTCTCAGCAATACGCCCCCTGCTGGCCCCTTTGCCGGCACACGCCTTCGTGCCCCTTCAACGGCACGCCCCTTTAGCGGCACGCCCTTTGGGCTCTTCAGCGGCACGCTTCCTGTATCTTCCAAAGGCACGCTGTCCAGGCTCTTTAGCAGCACGCTCCGGCAGGACGACGTGATGCCCACGCCCTATGGATCCTTGGCGCGCAGTGGGCTATCCGAGGTGTCGGCCGGGGATTGGGCCACGTTGCCTATCCCCCCTGCCACCAAGGACGATGGGTCAAATCCCCAATCAATGCCTCCGGTTTCTCACCTCCGCCTGCCGTGTTCGGACGCTCCCGCCGTGTGGGGTATAAAGACCCCTCTCCTTTGATACAGACAGGGAGAGAGAGAGACGCAGACAGTGAAGAGGTGAAGAGAAGAAGAGAAGAAGAAGAAGAAGGGAAGAAGAGGGAAGAGAGGAAGAGAAGGGAGAGGCTTCGCCGCTCCACCCACCGCCACCGTCTGTGCGAAGATGGAAGAGAGGAAGAGAAGAAAAAGGGGAGGGGAGGCTCTGCCTCCCCCCTCCGGCTGCTCCGTCCATCGCCGTCCGCGCGAAGAGAAGAAGAAGAAGAGGAAGAGAAAGAAGAGAAGAAGAAAAGGGGGGAGAGGGCCTGCTGCCCTTCCCCTCCGCGCTGCTACTCCAGCTTCCGGCGTCCGTGCGAAGAGAAGAGGAGAAGAAGAATGAGTGGAGAGAGGGAGTGAGGTCCGGGAGGGGAGGAGTCCACGCTCCGTTTCCCCCCCCCCCCCACTGTATTTTCTTTTCCTCTTTCTTTCCTTTCATTTCTTGGTTTGTCGTCGTTGCGATGTATTAGCCCCCTTAGGGCACTCCTCTTATGAGAATAAAAGTAGAAGGCTTGCAAACGTCTCCTCGGACGTCTCCCCAATGTATGTCTTCCGTGTTTACATCCTTCGGTGTTTCACGCCCCTTTCTTTTTTTTCCCTTCTTTAGGGTTTACTTCTTTTCGAGCGTTTTCGCTTTCGTTCACCCCCAACTGTGCCTCCAACGGCACACCCTGATTATGCCTCCAACGGCACGCCCAATCGTGCCTTCAGCGGCACACCCTAGCCTTCAGCGGCATGCCCTCTTTGAACCCTTCGCCGGCGCGCCTGATCAGGCCTTCGTCGGCACACCCCCATCGGGCCTTCGCCGGTGCACTCTTCAACACCCTTCGCCAGCACGGCCTTGGCTGCCTTCCCCCGGCATGCCTATGATGGCCCTCGCCGGTATGCCCCTTTGGGCCTTCCTCGGCACAGCCTTGATGGCCTTCACTGCCATACCCTTGGCCTCCTTGGCCCGGCACACTTGCCCCTTCTTCTTACCCGATGCATCCCCCTTAGCCAGTCCTGGGATAGTCTTCCACTCACCGTTGCCTCCGAGTTCTCTGAAGTTTTATTAAAGGTGTTGCCGCTCTCGGGCGCCCACCTCCAGTTGTCGGGTTCTGCCACTCCATGTGGGCGCATTCCACGTATCTCCCTTACACCCGGGTCAAGGGGAGATGCTGCCGAATTTTCGTTAGAAACGATAACATATTAAAAAGATAACAGGAAGCAACCAACAAATGGAATGACCACACGTTAAAAAGGACTAAAAGAAAGCAACAAACAAATAAAAAAGAGAACAACGATAAAATGCTTTAATCGAGGCAAGGGAACCGTAATCAACATAAAGAGAGCCAAATCGAACGACAACTAAACAACTTGAACATTCATCCTCATGGGAGAAAGAATGGAAATTGATCAAGAGAAGAAAAGAAGAAACCCATGCAAACTTAATAAAATCAGAAAAGAAGAAAAGAAAAGCCTTAAAAGAAACGGAGGAGGAGTGGGCTCCACATGCCCTTCGCCGGTACGCCCCTTCAGCCACCTTCGCCGATACACCCTCTAGCCACCCTTGGCCGGCACGCCCTTCGCTGGCACACTTCGCTGCGCCCTTCAAAGGTGCACCCTATCCGCGCCTTCCCCGGCACACCCTTCGTGGCCCCTTGCTGGCACACCCACCTGGCCCTTCGCCGGCACACTCGGCCATACCCCTCGTCGGCACGGCCTGCAGTCGCCCTTCGCCGGCACACCCGCTCACGCCCACTCGCGCCCTTCGTCGGCACGCCCACTCGCGCCCTTCGCCAGCACACACTCCATGGCCCCTCGCCGACACACCTTGCCAGCCCTTCGCCAGTACACCCCGTAGCACCCTTCTCCGGCACGCTTTCACGGTGTTTGCAGGTACGCGCTTCTAGCCCCCCTCGTCGGCACACTGCTCGCCCCTTTGTCGGCACACTCTCTCAGCCCGCCTTCACCGGTACAGCCCTTTTTGGCCATCCAACGGCCCACTCTCTCTCTAGAAATATATATATGTGTATATAACATAATGTAATAATAATAGTAATAATAAATTAATAAAATTCTGATGAATAAATAAACCTGAATATATATATGAAACAAACAAAAAAATGTGGAATAATAATAATAATAGTAAACAAACAGGAAAAATCTAATAGTAATAATAATAAACAAAACAAAGAAATCATTCAGAACAAATATATAAAAGGGAAATAACCGATAAAATATATATATATAATTTGAAACCCATATAAAAAAATGGTAAAAATCTATATCGCAGCCCCGACTCTCCCGTGGCCCGGTGCTGAAGGAACAACAATGCCGCCCTTCTAGGTTGGGTCTGAGTCTCGGGAATGATCCTGAACTGGCCATGACCCGACCTCGCCTCAGGCCGACATTCCGATTAAACCGGACTCGTTTCTCAGGCCGGATCCCTTCCGAGCCACTACTAAAATTGCCGCACGTTCGGCAGACATTTGAACGGGTTCACCTCGATTTCCGCCGTGTTTCTATTACGGACCTGTGTCTGAACATGAAAAGACCCGTGAACAACCAACATGGCCGACGGCTCCCACCCCGACGTGGTTGTGACCCGGTATTGCTCTGGGCCGATAGCTCACCAAATCAGATTCACCCTATCGGGATTCGCTCCCCCCTTTCATTGAAATTGCCGCAAACTCGGCATACATTTGTACGGGGTTGTTTCTATCTACGTCGTACCTTCAATGTGGACCCTCGTCCGCATATCAAGTGGTCCGCAAGTGACCGACAGAAATCCGAATAGAATGAGATGGCTCCTGTCATCCCTGGACCCTTTTGCATGGGAAGGTCAATAGGGCCCCCGTGGGCCATGCTTAGACCTCGGGCTTGTCCCGATTATGGTCATTGTATGACTCATATCCTCGGTCGTCCGCTTCCCTAGACACAGGGCTTTTCAACCGATTCAAGGGATATTCCCTCGTTGCTGTTGACACCCGTTTTATACCGATAAGTTGAGTCGTTTCTCTCACTCACTTGTGTTGATGTCCCGAGTTGACCATCACTCGTTGGGGCTGTTTTCAAGTATATTTTGGGCCAGTTTTATGCGTAACCTCCCTCCTTGGTGAAGTCCGTATCGATTCGGGGCTTAATGGGCCTTGGTTTTTGGTTGATTGAACATGTTTATAAAAAATCAAGTGTCCAAGAGCATGTACGGTTCAACATCAGCCGTTCAATACTGGGGCGGTTAGATATAGACCGTTCATACATTTTTGGTTGATTTCTGAGGATTTTCTGAATTTTCACCGACAGGATGTTGTGCGGCCCCATTAGGCCCATTCAACTCAATGAACGGGCTGATTCCAACTACCTATATCTCAGAGTCCTACGCTTGAAAATTTTCTCAGATAATTATCCAAGTAATCGAATTATCACCGACAAGGCTAGAACGGTTCGTTGTTGGCCGCGCTACATTTGAACGGTCTCAATAGAGCCGTGCATCTTTGAGAGTCCGACGGCGGGCGTTTCGGTCAGTTCGAGGGATAATTGGGATTATTTGCTGATTATTTATATTTCCACCGACGGGTATAGACGGTTAGCTTATAACCGCCCACCTGGTTGAGCGGTCTATCGTAAGACCGTTCATCCCGTCGATTGCTGAATTTTAACAGATTTTAATCCTTTTTTCCATAGTTTTATCCCCAACTTCTTTTATCAATATCTCCGTGGATAATCAACCATTTTAGCTGCCGTTTCGACTGGATGAGAGATAATTGTATTATCTACGATTTATCTTCAATAATCTCGTCCCGAAAATGGCTCTAAACCCTAGTTTCGGGGTTGGCTTTCTAGGCTCTATAAATAGACCCTAAAGGTCGGACGTCGAAGGGGGAGAGATTTTTGATCGACAGCGAAGCCCTGCCGCATTCTTGAGCGACCTAGCACCAAGGAGGGAGGCTCTCTACGTCCATACGATCCTCCGGTCCAGGGAGTAGTCCATGCTTTGAGTTGTTTGTGTTTGTCATAGTTTTCACCGTTCTTCCTTGCATGCATTGCTTCCTCCCCACGTCCCCCTTCGTTTTCATCATCATGCACACCTCCACCCATGTTTTTGTCACCCTAGGGGTTTAAAACCCCCCAGGTATCCCCCTTTCAAATTGTTTATGTTTATTTCTTCCTACATGGACGTTTATTACACCATTCAGTCCTGATCTAGGTGCTCTTCTTGTGTCTTCACGTTGTTTTGCAGGTCAGCACTTCATCAGCACGAGGCCCATCACCTCTGGCCGGCTGGAGAGGGTGGAGGTGAACCCTTTAGCAACTTCTGGCGTGGTGGACTCGAGCGGTTCTTGACTGCCCGTTCAAGATGACGTGCGGCTCATTCTGCACCGCCCTTCTTCTTCCTGCGGTCTTCTTCAAGCCGTCCATCCTCCAGGAGCGCTTCCTCCCGTACGTTCTACAGCACCCCTACACGGTCTATCGTAAGACCGCACGTCTATAGGCGGCTCTTCATCAACCGCTCATCCTCCTAGTGCTGCAGCTAGGCGAGTGTCTCCCTTTCTTTTCCAAAGCACGGCGCGTTCATCACGTTCGGCGCTTTGGTGGCGATCACGGTCACTTTCATTTGCCTTGCTCCTCTTACGGTTCTTCATTTACTCATTCATCACATTATTGATCTATTCATAGCATATCTTCCATCGCGTAAGGAGGAGAAAAATATATCTACACCCTCCTTTTGTGGCGATCACGGTGGGACACCTAGTGCCCATTGTGCTTGTGAGTTGCTGACCCCCCCCCCTCTTCGTTGTCACGCTCTCTTCTCGGAGTGATTTGCAGGTTAGGTGTGTTCTGCCTTCCGAGACGTGCGCGGTTCTCCTATAGCCGTTCATATGCTGGAGCGGCTGAGCATCCACCGTTCCTCCCCTGCGACCAGTGCCAGTTCTCCTCCAGCGTCCTACTGCAGACGGCGTCCCATCGACCTTCCATCATTCGGAGCACCCTGCTTCTAGCCGTTCATCTCTTTAGTATAGGTACGCTTCTATGTGTTCTGGCTGTAGGTACGCGGTTGCTGGAGGTCCATCCCAGAGCTTACACGGCCAGTTATAGACCGTTTGTCTGGTACTTTCCTCGTTACTGCTGTCCCATATCTACAGCATCTGCAATCATTTTGGCTTTTGGCTGTTTGTTTGACGTCCTGTCGCTCCCTGGATTATACGGTCCTCCACAGACCGTCTGACGCTTTGAGCGGCCACATCCAGACCGTTCTTATGGTGCCGTAGCACCCTCATTGCTTATTTTGATGACCATATTCCATGCGGTTTGTCAGTTTGGTGCTTGCTGTTGATCTCCCCCCTGCTCCCTTATCATTGTTGCATCGTTGTTTTTATTATTCACATATTTGCTTGATCTTTGTTTGATAGTTATTACGCTAGATTGTGCATGCACTCCGGTGTGCATAGGAGCATCCATTTCTTCTCATAGTAGTTGCATTCCTACCGAGGTAGGGTTCCCTCTCGTCTCCATATTCCTTGGAGCCGACTAGGTGACCTTACCGAGGACCTCCGTAAGTCCCCGTGAGCCGTGGATTCCCACACGGACGCCGGGCCGGTTGTACCGTTGCCACACCTCAGTCTAGGGTTTGCATCCGTGAGTGAGAGTTCCTTAGAGTCACCCAGTTCCCCTGTCCATACCCTGGTGAGGCACCTATTGGTTGGGTGAATTTGCACTTTGATTAATCCATTAATATTCAAAGGGGAAATTATAAGAATTTGACGCACATCATCTAACAACTTGATTGCTTAAATTGGGTGATTCTTCTCTCATCTCCTTCCTTCTCTCATTGCACATTTGTGTTTATTTGTTTGCGTGGTTTGGTTTAGGGCAGTCTTGTCCCTCCACTCTGCTCCATTTGGTGCATGTGGAGTTGTTTTTCCCCCTTTGGATCACCTCCTAGGGTCAGTTCTCCTTTCGATCTTACTTTAATCCCTTGTTCGATTCACCATCCTCCATGTCATCCTACGATTTCTTTCAGTTTCACGAGGACTCTCTTCCTCGTGGACTTCTGGAGGACCCACCCAGGGTCGCCCCCATGCAGGAAGGAGAGAGGACTGCCCCTCCCCTCCCGACCATTCTCAGTGAGGGATCTCACCCCCTCCCTCTGATCCTTCCATTCAGAATCCGGCTAGTCAGATCCTTAACATGATGGCTCAGCTGGACCCCACCCAGTTCCACCTTGTTCGGCAAGCTTTGCAAGGGGCCGATGCCCCGAGTTCAGTTCCTTCCCGTGGAATGACCATTGCTGCCACCACCTCCGCTGTTGCTGGGCCACCTCTGTGGCCCCTATTGATATTACTCCTACTCGTCCCCAGGTTCTCCGGTACTCCAGTATGGAGGCGGGCCAGGCTTCTACCTCGGCCCATCAATCGCTTGACAAGGGGAAGGCCCAAATCCCCTCTGTTCCTTATCTTGATCCGTATGCCACTGTCTCTCCGTCGCCGCATGCCTTTCTGGCCCCGGCTGATCTTGCTAGGTTGCAACCAGGGGCCGCCCAGCTGGCTCATGTAGATATGGGCCCTTCCCCGGCCCATTATCCATCTTACGGGCCGCCCCCTCAGTCGGCTTATCCTCTGGCTATCTATCTAGGTGCTACTCCTCCTGCTCCGTCCCCTCCTTCCCGGGAACGAGAGATTCTCGATAAATGGGCTGCTATGCAGCAACAAATTGATCTCCTCCACAAGCGGGTTGGCCCACAATCTTTGGCTGACGTCCCTATTCCTAACTTCAGGGACATTCGTTTCCCTTCTCAGTCTGAGCTTCCCGTATACCGCAAATATGACGAGAATGGCAACCCGTTTATCCATGTCCGGGAGTTCCTATATGAGTCAGCACAGTTCCAGCAAGACGACCGCCTGATGGCTTATTTATTTCACCGATCACTGGAAGGGGTCACCCTGGAATGGTTTTATACTTTGCCCATGGAGGAGGCCGAGAATTTCAAGACCGTCAAAGAGAGGTTTATTCAGAGATTTCAAGATCAGGTCGGACCCGAATATTCCTTCACTGACCTGGTAGCTGAGAAGATGAAGCCAGAGGAAGATTTTGCAACCTATGCAGATCGATGGAGGCAGATGGCCTCACGTGTGCCCGGGCAGATCCCGGAAGAAGAAAAAGTAAAGTTGTTGATCTCCAACGCAATGCCAACATTCAGAAATATCTTGGCAATGAATGATATTTCGAATATGCACCAGTTATACAGCAGAGCTCGGTTCATACAAACCCAGTTCAAAGACTCCCCTATTCACTCGCTATTCGAGGCCCAGAAACCCAAAACTGCCAGAAAATCCCAGGGCCCCGTCACTGAGGGAGTACAGATCAATGAGAAGGTCCAGGCTGTTCAGTTCCCCCACCAAACCGCTCCACCCCGCTTCCCGCAGCCTCCACGCAACCCCCAGTTCGCCACTCCACAAGTTCCCCAACCCACTTTCCAGGTCCCGCAATACCCGCAACAACAACCACCGCCACCCCAACAGCCTCAGCGACCGCCACAATATAACAATGTTCCTCCACCCGCCGCTTATGGATCTGCTCGACCGAGTCCAAAAAGGGCCCATTACCCTCCTCTTCCTGAGACTTTGCCCGATATTTTCTCTGCTTTGATGTATACTGGTGATCTTCAATTGCCTCCTGAGTGTCCCAATTGGAATCCGGCCGCCGACCAGTCCCGATATTGCATATTCCATCGGCAGCTCGGGCACACGATAGAGCGGTGCTATCAGTTCAGAGACCTGGTGTATGATTAGCATGAGGGCCAAAGGATTGATTGGGCCAGATGCACCAACTGATTGAAGACATCAAGCAGAGACAGAGACAAGCCATGCCGCAGCAGGTGGCGCCCCAGCAGCAGCAGCAGCACAACCCCAGTAGCAACAGCAACCCCAGCAACAGCAACAAGACCTCAGGATCCATCAGAATCCCATGCCGATGCATCAACCCGCTCCTCAGCAACAACAACAGCCGCCGGCACCGGCGCCAGCACAGGTGAACAGTGTCCAGCACCCAGCCCCCAACGCTGGGTGGACTTTTGATGACGAAACCCCCGCGCACCTTTTGGCCTTCCACCACAACCATTCCCCCACACCTGTTACCCCCTCTATCCTCAGGCCCGCCGTTCTGACCACTACCCCACTCGTTGTTCCCTCCGCATCTCCCATCAGTCCCGTCACATTCCCCTCCACACCACCAGTCCTTGCACCACCACCCCCATACCCTCCGTCATCACCCCTCCGCTTAAACCCTCGCCCATCTCCCCTCCATCAGGGCCTATTAGACCCACTTCCGCCATCCTCACCCCCATTTCTACACCTTTCACCTACCCCACCGAGCCAAGCGGGGGTCCATCTCAGGCCGTGCCGGCACCACACTGTGCCCTTCGGAGCGGGCGTCCCTTCCAGAGAATGTTTCCTCCCTCTGGTGCATCTGCACCCAACCTTCAACTTCCTTCCCCCACAGTTGAGACAGAAGAAGTAGACCCCGTGCCAGGAACAAAGTATGATTTATTGCAGCACTTGGACCGGATGCTGGCCAAGATCTCAGTCTTGGAATTAATCAAAAGGTCGCCACTGCATCAGGATGCCTTGAAGACTTTTTTGCAAAAGGTCATGGTGAGTGAAGATGTGGCAGTGGATAGCTTGCCGTCGGTCTTGGCAACGATTACCAAGGGGCCTTCTATTTCATTTTCTGAGTCAGAGCTAGTGCCCCCTGAGGCACGGAAGATGCCGCTATGTATTACCATCTCTTTAAACAAAGTGGCCATGGAGTCTGCCCTCGTGGACACGAGAGCGTCGATAAATGTGTGTCCATTGAGTACCCTTCGTGCCTGCAACATTTCAGAAGACATGCTCAAGCCAACACCGACTACAATAGCAGCATATGACAATTCCAGGCGTGCTTGTCACGCGGTCGTGACTATGAAGGCCGAGCTTGGGCCGTTAGTAATGGACATGGAATTCTATGTATTAGACATAGACCCAATGTTTAAAGCCATCTTGGGTCGTCCATAGATAAATAGTCTGAATGCCGTGCCCTTAACTGTCCACCAATGTTTGAAGTTCCCATTTCAGGGGCGGGTGGTCAAGGTGAAAAGCATTTCCACGGTCCAAAATGTTGATGCAATCGCGGCCAAAATTCTTCCTACATTATGGCCGAGTAATAGGCCAGTTCTATCAGTTATGGACTTGAATTATTCATGGGCATATGCGTCACACAAGCCCGCCACTGCGCCAACAAGTGTCAAGGTCAAGTCCAAGATGAGAGACTCCAACGGGTGGCACATGATTCTAAAACTAGGCTATCAGCCGGGCCTAGGTCTCGGCGCACAATTGCAGGGCCGGACCAACCCCGTCCCTAAAGGCAGGAAGATGGGCCGCAAAGGCCTCGGCTACCGTGACTCCGCAATGTCAGTACTTGGAGACTCTGGGCCATTAACATGGGACTACCGACAGCATTTTATGAAAGGCCCGTTACAGCCTGGTACCCTGAAGAAGCCGCCGCCCAGTCTTGAAGAAAAGGCAGATGATGCCTGTGTTGTTGTTGACCCACCGCCGCCGCTACAGGGGCTGGTGGGTGATTTAGAAGACTTTTTTGATGGTTTTGAGAAATTGTTTTGTGAAAAAGAAATCCAGCCGAAGAAGAAGGAGGCGCAGCTGGTGAAGCATCCTCCGATGCCATTGGTCCGCCAGAGGCCACGGGAAGTGGGGAGCTCTATCACTACTTATTCTATATCCCCATCTTGTCTCGCCTCTTAGCTTCAGCAATTGGGGTCTGTTCCCCATTCCCCTCCGATCCTGGTCGACCCGTACTTCACGGAGAAACCTAAAATTTTATCCGTTCCCTGTGCATGTGGGCACTGTCGGCCTATTGATCTTTCAACACTATTCACTCCTCCTCCCCCCAGAGCTCAGCTCCATGAGATGTGGTTTTCCTCCTCCGATCCATTCTTTGATTGCATATTTCCTGAATTGTTTCCCATGCAACTGCCTCCTCCTC
Organism: Amorphophallus konjac; assembly: GCA_022559845.1. Lineage (NCBI taxonomy): Eukaryota > Viridiplantae > Streptophyta > Magnoliopsida > Alismatales > Araceae > Amorphophallus > Amorphophallus konjac. The sequence continues at coordinate 242,477,359 of CM040122.1, read as the reverse complement.
CGCCTGCTTCCTCCTCATGCTGCATGATCTTCTCCAGCCTCCAAAAAAAATGCCAATTTCAAAACAGAGGTCTCAATGGAAGATTACGCTGTGTTCTGCTCAAATTCCCAGGGGCACGAGACCCTTGTTCCTTTTCCAGTAGATTTCCTCTCTCCTAGGGTAGATGTACAGTGTGCAGACTCTCCTAGGTTAACAGAGTCAGTCAGGGTAGGATCTAGTTCGAGTCTAGTCAGCCCATCTACGTCTGCGGCGCACCCCGTGATGCGTCATCCTAAAACCATTCCTGATAGGTTTCTGCAAGATCTGGCTAAAGATGCCACGCCCTTCTGAGATGCCCTGAATTTGTAGAGACCGCGATCGTCTTAGAGGATGATGAGGAGCTAGAAGGGGTATGGAGCAACGATGGATTTGGAGTATATGAATTTGTGAACGAGAAGGATCCAGCTGATGATGTGGAAGGTGAGGTGGATGACACTGCTGACTGTTGGGTTCGGTGCAGTATTCAGAGGGGGGGTGAATGAATATGACTTTTAAAAACCTTTCGCCCAATTAAAATTTCGCTCACAAAAAAATGCTAGTTCGTAAACTAAACAAACTTGAAGGCTAATTGGCAGTTGTGGAACTAACCAAACACACAGTGAGAACACTAGAGTGCTAACAAGACAGATTTAGTCAATCTGAAAACTAATTAACTCTTCTGCTCAACCAGAAGCCAAACACAGGGAGCGCCCCTATGCAATCACTTAGCGGAAGCACAAATAGACAAGTCAAACCACAGTGCACAAGGGGTTTTTAGGTGGGTCGGTCCAGCAGACCAACATCCACCCCACACTCAACTCGAGTGTGGCTTCCACTAGCTCACGCTAGAAACCGCAGACTCAGTCTGCAACAGGTGCTGCCACACAGCTTGACCAGGGGAACAACCTCCCCTCTTCCTCCCAACCGGAGGGACACCCCAAGTGACTCCCAGCCACTTGGAAACTAGAGACCAAAGTCTCTCTTCCTCCAGTCCAGGAGGGAACCCGCCAGTGACTCCCCGTCACCAACAACCAGAGGTCGAAGACTTCTCTTCCTCCAACCGGAGGGACCCCTGGACTTGCAACCCACAAGCCCAGAACCGGAGATCAGATCTCCCTTCCTCCAAACCGGAGGGAACACACAAGTGACTTCTAGCCACTTGCAAACTAGAGGTCGCAGACCTCTCTTCCTCCAGACCAGGAGGGACCCGACCTCAGTCTAGAGGATCGGAAGTACAAAGCTAACCAAATGAAAAAGGAAAAATAAGAAAGGAAAAATACACAGCGATCAGAAAGCTGTAAAGAAAGATAACACAGATGTGGCTCGCATGGAGCTGACTGGCCTGGATTTGATCCACAGTCCAGTAGACAGATCTTCAGGTAAGCTTCTCTTCCTCTTCTCTTCTCTCTCACTTTCTTTTTCTCTTAACCCTCACGAGCTCTCTAACTCTCTCTTTCTCTTCTTTTCCTTCTGCTCTTCTTCTCTTTCTTTTCTTCTTCTTTCGCAGGCTCTCTCTGTCTCTTCTCTTCTCTTCTTCTTCTGCTTTCTACTGCAGCTCTTTTCTTCTTCTGCTCTTTCACTCTCTCGATCTCTTTTCTCTATTCTCTTCGGCTCACACTCTTTTTCTTGCTCGATCAGCCTTTCTTCTTTTTATAACAGCAGCCAGCAGGAGGGCAGCACTGGGCGCGTGTGGCTTCCACATTTCCCGCCCAGAACTTTTGGCCACGTGTCAGTCTCTCAGCCAGCTTCAGCACACGTGTCACAATCCTGTCTGCCCTTCCAGCCTCGGATCACGTGCCGCCCAGTCACTGGGTAATTTTCTTCCTCAGACCACCTTCTTCTTTTTGTTTTTCTTCTTCTCCTGCAAAGAGATTAAAACCATTAATACTCAGGGTTCTTCTATATATATATATACCTGAAATAAGTCGGTTGACACTCAAGCTAAAGCTGCACGAGGTGTGTAGGAACAACAAAAAGTGCACTATACTGAGAATGACACGAGGTACATAAGATGACTATAGCATGAGATAAAGAGAGAACGACACGAGGTACCACAGTAACAAAGCTAATACTACAAAGAGAATGACAAGAAGTCAGATGAGAACAGCACAAGGTGAGAAGGAAATAACACGGAGTAAAACGGTAGTAAAACACTCGATCAGAGGAAACCTGGACGAATATAGAAAGAAGCAACACGAAGACATAAAAACAACACTAAGACACAAACACAGAAATAACATGAAGACTCAAACACAAAAATAACACGAAGAACGACCTGAAAACGAGGACGACACGGGCTGAAAACAACTCGAAGATGAAAACAGAAACCGACACGAAGTGTGGTCACAAAGCAAAAAGGACACGGGGTCTAGGAAAAACAACACGAGGATAGAAGACAGGAATGGCTACAACGACACGTGATAAAATAGTGAAAGCAGGAAAACGTCTCGAGTAACTACAGTAAATGACACGAAAACACAAGAGCAAAAATAAAAAGGATGACTCGAGATGAGCAACTAAATACTGAAGAAACGACACGAGGTTCACAGAAAGCAGCACGAGGTGCTGTAGTGTTCAGCACGCGATGGAACAAATAACGACACGAAGACAACCCCTGAAAACAACTGAAGTGACTCGAAAGTTTATTTTTCACAGAGAAATAATTTTTGTTCTCCACAAAGGCTCATAGTGTTGTCATCCTCAAAACATGTAAAGACTCAACAAGAGTTCTTACTTCTGTTAACTTCACCCTTGGCAACTGGCCAATGCGTCAACGCATTCAGTGTCAGCGTCGACGCAGTGAATAAGATAGAAAGTGAAAGACGCACAATTGCGTCTACGCAGTAAGCCAAGTGTGTCAACGCACTAATTGCACAGAACCCATATTAATGAAAGATAGACATGCAGACATGGTGAGTGTACAATCTATGCCATGCTCACAGTTAAGCTGTTTTGTGTACCAAGTTTTGAATGAAGTAAACACATATGACATCAATTTGTCATCATCAACACATGTAAACTATATCATCATCAAAACATAAGAAAACACATATGACATCAAACATATGAGAGTCATAGTGTTTGTCATCATCAAAACACAATATCCAACAATCTAGCCATATTCATGAATAGCTATTCAAGCAAACAATCAGATATTCAAGCAGCCAAACAGTCAGCACACCTCAGTGTGACTCATGGTGTGTCAGCCATCATCAAAACCACACAGGGGCACAACAATCTCCCCCTTTTTGATGATGGCAACACTATGAGTTACACTGACTCAGATGAGATTCTTCTCCCCCTTTGCCTTCATCAAAAAAAAATGAAATAGGGAAACAATTCAATAAAACACAGGAATGTTATACTTCCCTTTGGAGTGTCGATGGTTCGAAGGAGGCCTTTTCTTTGGAGACATCTATCTTCAAAATGTATCCTTTTAAGAGTTTCTCCCCCTGTAGATATGTCACACAGGAGCACTGAAGTATGAAGAACTCAATCATGTAAAGAGTTAGGAGCTCAATTAAAATGCAGGAATTAAGTTTCTGACATAACAAATTTCCCCCTAACGAAGTGGAACTTAGCAGCAAGCCCACAGGGAGTTTGAATTGGATCTGATTCTAGGATTTCAGGAGTCGACCCATGGGGTCGACCCATGAACACAGCAAGCAGTGACTTATGCATCAGAAACATAAGGTCATCTCATCAAAAATAACATTGAAAATTAACTACATGAGTGCAATTAACTATATGAATGCACAGTCATTGAGAATTCATGCAGGATATGAGAACTATGCATGAGACAAAAACCTGAAGGGCATGTTATGCAATTTGTTAGACTAGCTCCCCCTTAGTCATACAACCCTTATGCATCCACCATGTTTATGCAAGCCCAAGATATGAGTGGAAGTCAACAGTTGGGACCAATTGATAGAACTGAGTGCAAATGAATCAATCAGTTTGGTCTGAACGACTGGAGGCCAATATGAGAAAAAAAATTCAGAAGGAATGAGAAGGATTTTCAATGGAATATCAATTTTCATAAATCTGATTTAAACAGATGATTACAGACTCTTCCATCATAGAAGCCTATGAATGATCCTACATTAACAAACCAGATCAGAATTTTATGTATGCAAGGTTTGTACATGAGCCTTTTCTACTCATATCTGAAATCAGTTTTCTTAATAACAAGTGAACCAAGTTTTCATATTGAGAAACCTTTTTAACCTTCTTCATTCTTACTCACTTAATTTCAAAGATTTCCTCAAGAAATGTAATCGATAGTATTGAGGATAAACAAACAAGAAACCATTTATCTCTGACAAAGTTTCTATTGAAAGAAGATTCTTTTCCAAACAATTTCAAATGATATGCTAGATAGGCGGCGAATTTTTAACAACAATATTCAGGAGCAATAAAGTTAAGTACATCCTTACAACTAGAGGATACACGTTGTTTAGACGCCAGTATCCCTAAGCGCTTGGAAGGATTAACTGTCATGCTTCTTAAGAACAGAGGTAGCATTTACACCTCATGACACACTGAAACTCATTTCTTTGTTGAGGGACATGTATTTCTCAGTGTGCCTGCCATAGCTCTGCCAGATTTAATCAACATATTTAAGCAGAGTTAACTATGGCACTTCATGACATATCTCAATTCATTTCTTTGATGAATGAGATGTGTTTCTCAGTGAGCATAGACATTGCTCTGACAAGATTTAGTATTTGACATAAACCAAATTCCCTGATGTTTAAAAATAATACATATTTTCATACAAATCAGTCGAGGAAAATCATGATTTCAGAATTTCAGATTTCAGAAGAGTTTAGAAGATACAACATGAAAGGGTTGGTTAAGGTTTATTAAGACTAACTCAGATATTTTCAAGGATAATTCATAAGCAAACACAAGAAATACATGAAACTTCAACCGGCTGAAAGCTTCAGACATTCATAGTCCTATATGATAGAAATTTCCTTAAAAACAATGTTTTCAGATTTATGATCAAGATATGCGCAGAGAAATCTTTCTGGGACTTCAAAGAAGGCAAGAGCATTTTTCAGGTACAGCCAAGTCAACAAATGCCAATGAGTACCAATTGATAATATGAATGACAATGGCTGACAAGGGTTGAAGCAAGAGACTGAAATACAATGCATTTTACAATCATCAAGGAGTTTATCAAGATTGCAGTTCAAACAGGAAGGTGAGTATTAGTCATCAGACATGAGCTTTGATGAGAGGTATGATGGTCACATGCAATTACATGAATGAATAATGAGAAATGCTCCCCCTCACTAAATGCATAAACTGAAACCCTCCCTTTTCTTTTGAAAAATTTCATGATTAAATGATGCCACTCTAAGATGCAATTCGATGCATTAACTACTCATGAAAGGCATGAAGACCCTGAAGGGTATTAGACTAGTCAAATGTACATGATATGCAGTGCAGCTCCCCCTGACGGTGTGCATTCAAAACATTTGAAAATCATTCATGAGTCATGAATTCTAGATGTATGCAGTCACAGAATGAGCATATTCAGAAGCAACAACTATTGCATGGAAATGCAAACATGCATGTTTAAACCACTAATTAACAAATCTATCTATATACCTAATGCCATCTAAGCAGACTCATTGAAAAGTCAAGAGACTTACCTGAGAGGTGCAGGAGTGGGGTTTACCTTTTTAGGGTATCTTGGTTTATTAACCCCTTTTATTTCTCGTCCCCAAGACACACCTGCAAAAAGTTTCTCACTTGGCACATTTTGGTACCCAAGTTTCCTTGGGTCCTGCAAGGTTAGTGGCATTTTGATGGGATGTTTTCCAAAGCTTCTGAGCCATCATATCATCATGCTTTTTCATATAGCAACTAGGCATGGAATGTCCAGACCGACCACAATAATCACATGAACCACTCGGTCTGAATTTCTTACTATGCATGTAAGCATGTGTGCTGAATTCATGAGCATGAATGTTTCTGTTTTTACCACCACTTTGTTTCAGATGGTCAGAAGACCAGCAATCAGTCACCTTGTGACCTTGCTCTCCACACTCAAAGCATGTGAGGGATTTTCTTGTTTGAACAGATTTATTCCTACTAAACACACTTTGTTTAACAAATTTAGAGTTGACTTTCTTTCTCTGAGAATGCCAGCAGTCTTTGACTGTATGGCCAGGTTTCTCACAGTGATAGCAGAAGATGGAATTTCTTCTACCAACATTAAGCCAGCAGTCAACCGCCCTATGGCCTGACTTGCTGCAGGTGGAACACACCATGTGTTTGCCTCTGGACCCATTTTTGTTCCTTTTAAAGACATGCTGATTTTCATACAAATTGACATGATTAGAATTTGAAAAATATTTGCCTTTACCTTTGGCAAACCAACATTGTTCACTAACATGACCTGTTTTTCCACAATGATAACAATAACCTTTTCTTTTCTGTTCAACAGGACTGTTTTTGTCATTGTACTTCCTAGCATGCATTCTATCATCCTTTTCCATCAATTTACATTCATGCATCAAGTGACCAAACCTATGACAGTAATGGCATGACATTTTCTTTTGATTTGCATGAATGTGTTTGTTCAATTTAGGCACAACATTCTCAGTTTTATCATGAGAGTTCCTTGAATCTTTGTTCTGAACATGAACAGTCTTTTCCTATTTTTGAACTTGTTTCTCAGACTTAGGGCTGTCAGTGGAATTTTGATTCTTCTTAGCACTAAATTCAAAAATATGCACATTCGATGTGCTGCCAGACTTAGAGCTACTCACGAATGAAGTTTGAAGCTTACTTTCAAAGCTCCTTTTATCTATTGGTTTGTAGCCCAAACCCTCTCTTCGGAGATTCACTTTAGATCCAAGAATTTTATCAAGATTTTCTTTTCCACTGACAAATTTCTCAAGAGATTTCCTCAATTCTGTAACTTCTGATCCAAGCTTTGACACATGGATCTCATATTCATCAGCTTTCTTTTTATAGCAAACAGCATCTTCTTTCAACATTTGATTAACAGTCCTAAGACTTTCAATTTCCTGTTCAGCTTTCATTAGCTCATCAGAGCTATCCAGGCTAACACTCTTCCCTTTTTCAAGAGTGATAAGTCTCTCAGACATAGCTGTATTTAACTGTTTTAGCTTGCAGATCTCCTGTCTCATTTTACCATTTTGTTCCAGGATTTCATCATCAAATTTCAAAACACTTACGGAGGTCTGACATTCACTAAACACTTCTTGTTCATCTTCAGATTGAAGATTTTCAAGCCTTTTCTGAAGTTCTGAGTTTTCTAATCTGACAGTCTCCAAGGTTTTAGAAATCAATCTATTTTCATTTTCAAGGCTCACTGATTTGTGTTCAAATTCCTTGGACTGGTTTTTGAGTCTTTCATTTTCAGATTTCATATCTTCAGCTTCAGTAATTTTACTTTCCAAAGAGATTATAAGATTTTCTGAATCAACTTTCTCCTTCTCATAACCAGCAAGTTTTTCTTTTAACAAACCAATTTCTTTTTCCAAATCAGCAGTGTGTATTAAAAAACTAGCAATTTCTTCGTCACTGCAATTGATACACTCTTTCAATACTGATTTCTCCTTTTCAATTGTCATCCATCTTTCAGATAAAACAGTGTTAAGAACCATTAGCTTTTTATTTTGTTCCTTCAAATGAGCTTTTTCTTCAACCAACTTTTCTTTTAATTTATCAATTTCCTTCTTCTGAGTCAGCAGAGAATCATTTTGTTCTTTCAAGGAAGTGATTAAGTTTTTCTGTACATTATCATCAGAATGTAATTCTTCAATCAATTCCTTCAATTTAGATTTTAGATTTTCATTTTCAGCCGTTAGACTTGTGATTTCGGCATTTTTCTCTTTTCTGATTTGACTCTTTCATATTTATCTAGAAGATGCTCAAGCATGGCAACTAACTCATCATGGCTAATATCCTCGGTCTCAGAGATTACCTGGGATGAGGACTCATCTGATTGATCACTCCTTCTTGCCATGAGACATTCTTCTTCCTGTTCCACATGTATTGCAGTCACTCTATCAAAAATTTCCTTTGCAGTGCTACAATCTGAGATAAAAGGAAAATTGTCAGAATCAATTGCAGCCTTCATTAGATTTAAAGCTCTCACATTATCATCATTTTTCATCTTGTGATCATAAGTCCACTTAGACTTATCCTTAGAAATTTTATATGGACCGTGAGATATAACCTTCCACAGTTGGGGATTAATAGAGTTAACATGCTTGCACATACGATATAGCCAGAAATTAATATGTGAACCACTGAATAGCGGAGGATGAGCCATTAACACAGATCAAAACTAATTCAAAGTAGTGAATTCAACACAATAAACCAAATCTAACAGAAATGCACCGAAAACAGCAGAATCGGATCTGCAGGTCGCTGGACCTTCTATGCAGACACCGCTCTGATACCAAGTGTTGGGTTCGGTGCAGTATTCAGAGGGGGGGTGAATGAATATGACTTTTAAAAACCTTTCGCCCAATTAAAATTTCGCTCACAAAAAAATGCTAGTTCGCAAACTAAACAAACTTGAAGGCTAATTAGCAGTTGTGGAACTAACCAAACACACAGTGAGAACACTAGAGTGCTAACAAGACAGATTTAGTCAATCTGAAAACTAATTAACTCTTCTGCTCAACCAGAAGCCAAACACAGGGAGCGCCCCTATGCAATCACTTAGCGGAAGCACAAATAGACAAGTCAAACCACAGTGCACAAGGGGTTTTTAGGTGGTTCGGTCCAGTAGACCTACATCCACCCCACACTCAACTCGAGTGTGGCTTCCACTAGCTCACGCTAGAAATTGCAGACTCAGTCTGCAACAGGTGCTGCCACACAGCTTGACCAGGGGAACAACCTCCCCTCTTCCTCCCAACCGGAGGGACACCCCAAGTGACTCCCAGCCACTTGGAAACTAGAGACCAAAGTCTCTCTTCCTCCAGTCCAGGAGGGAACCCGCCAGTGACTCCCCGTCACCAGCAACCAGAGGTCAAAGTCCTCTCTTCCTCCAACCGGAGGGACCCCTGGACTTGCAATCCACAAGCCCAGAACCGGAGATCAGATCTCCCTTCCTCCAAACCGGAGGGAACATACAAGTGACTTCCAGCCACTTGCAAACTAGAGGTCGCAGACCTCTGTTCCTCCAGACCAGGAGGGACCCGACCTCAGTCCAGAGGATCGGAAGTACAAAGCTAACCAAATGAAAAAGGAAAAATAAGAAAGGAAAAATACACAGCGATCAAAAAGCTGTAAAGAAAGATAACACAGATGTGGCTCGCATAGAGCTGACTGGCCTGGATTTGATCCACGGTCTAGTAGACAGATCTTCAGGTAAGCTTCTCTTCCTCTTCTCTTCTCCATCACTTTCTTTTTCTCTTAACCCTCACGAGCTCTCTAACTCTCTCTTTCTCTTCTTTTCCTTCTGCTCTTCTTCTCTTTCTTTTCTTCTTCTTTTACAAGCTCTCTCTGTCTCTTCTCTTCTCTTCTTCTTCTACTTTCTACTGCAGCTCTTTTCTTCTTCTGCTCTTTCACTCTCTCGATCTCTTTTCCTCTATTCTCCTCGGCTCACACTCTTTTTCTTCCTCGATCAGCCTTTCTTCTTTTTATAACAGCAGCCAGTAGGAGGGCAGCACTGGAGGCGTGTGGCTTCCACATTTCCCGCCCAGAACTTTTGGTCACGTGTCAGTCTCTCAGCCAGCTTCAGCACACGTGTCACAATCCTGTATGCCCTTCCAGCCTCGGATCACGTGCCACCCAGTCACTGGGGAATATTCTTCCCCGGACCACCTTCTTCTTTTTGTTTTTCTTCTTCTCCTGCAAAGAGATTAAAACCATTAATACTCAGGGTTCTTCTATATATATATATATACCTGAAATAAGTCGGTTGACACTCAAGCTAAAGCTGCACGAGGTGTGTAGGAACAACAAAAAGTGCACTATACCGAGAACGACACGAGGTACATAAGATGACTACAGCACGAGATAAAGAGAGAACGACACGTGGTACCACAGTAACAAAGCTAATACTACAAAGAGAATGACACGAAGTCAGATGAGAACAGCACAAGGTGAGAAGGAAATAACACGGAGTAAAACGGTAGTAAAACACTCGATCAGAGGAAACCTGGACGAAGATAGAAAGAAGCAACACGAAGACATAAAAACAACACTAAGACATAGACACAGAAATAACATGAAGACTCAAACACAAAAATAACATGAAGAATGACCTGAAAACGAGGACGACACGAGCTGAAAACAACTCGAAGACGAAAACAGAAACCGACACGAAGTGTGGTCACAAAGCAAAAAGGACACGGGGTCTAGGAAAAATAACACGAGGACAGAAGACAGGAACGGCTACAACGACACGTGATAAAATAGTGAAAGCAGGAAAATGACTCGAGTAACTACAGTAAATGACACGAAAACACAAGAGCAAAAATAAAAAGGATGACTCGAGATGAGCAACTAAATACTGAAGAAATGACACGAGGTTTACAGAAAGCAGCACGAGGTGCTGCAGTGTTCAGCACGCGATGGAACAAATAACAACACGAAGATAACCCCTAAAAATAACTGAAGTGACTCGAAAGTTTATTTTTCATAGAGAAATATTTTTTATTCTCCACAAAGGCTCATAGTGTTGTCATCCTCAAAACATGTAAAGACTCAACAAGAGTTCTTACTTCTGTTAACTTCACCCTTGGCAATTGGCCAATGTGTCAACGCATTCAGTGTCAGCGTCGACGCAGTGAATAAGACAAAAAGTGAAAGACGCACAATTGTGTCTACGCAGTCAGCCAAGTGTGTCAACGCACTAATTGCATAGAACCCATATTAATGAAAGACAGACATGCAGACATGGTGAGTGTACAATCTATGCCATGCTCACAGTTAAGCTGTTTTGTGTACCAAGTTCTGAATGAAGTAAACACATATGACATCAATTTGTCATCATCAACACATGTAAACTATATCATCATCAAAACATAAGAAAACACATATGACATCAAACATATGAGAGTCATAGTGTTTGTCATCATCAAAACACAATATCCAACAATCTAGCCATATTCATGAATAGCTATTCAAGCAAACAATTAGATATTCAAGCAGTCAAATAGTCAGCACACCTCAGTGTGACTCATGGTGTGTCAGCCATCATCAAAATCACACAGGGGCACAACACTGACTTGTACGCGCAAGGCTTGAAGAAGTTCGACGAACCCTCCTCGGTAGTGGATGAACCCACTAAGGAAGTTAATCTCGGAACAGAAGAGGATCCCAGGCCTATACTTATTTCCGATAATCTCCCTCCTCAGGTTGAAGAGGAGCTCATTAAGGTTTTGAGGGAGTATGGCGATTCTTTTGCCTAGTCCTACGAGGACATGCCGAGTCTTGACCCCACATTGGTTGAACATAGATTGATTCTTAAACCAGGGGCAACACCCATTAAGCAAAAAGTAAGAAGATTCCACCCGCAGATGGCCTTAAGGATAAAGGAAGAGGTTGATAAATTGCAGAAGGCCAGGTTCATTAGAGTTGTACTATATCCGCAATGGGTGGCAAACATAGTCCCGGTGATGAAGAAGGATGGCAAAATCCGGATCTGTATCGACTTCAGAGACTTAAATAAGGCATGTCCGAAAGACGATTTTCCACTTCCTCACATCGACGTCTTAGTTGACAATACAGCTGGATATGAAGCCCTCTCATTCATGGATGGTTATTCTGGATATAACCAAATCCGTTTAGCTCCATAGGATCAAGAGAAGACCTCGTTTACTACACCCTGGGGCACATACTGCTATGTCGTTATGCCATTTGGACTGAAAAATGCAGGTGCCACCTATCAAAGGGCAATGATGGCTATCTTCCACGACATGATGCATGACTACTTGGAAGCTTACGTGGATGATATTTTGGTCAAGTCGAGGTCTCAAGAAGAACACCCCGCCGTTCTAGCCAAAGTGTTGCAAAGGGCTAGGGAGTATAAATTAAAGATGAATCCAAAGAAATGTGTATTCGGAGTTGCATCAGGGAAATTGCTAGGGTTTATAGTTAGTAAACAGGGGATTCAGATCGACCCAAAAAAAGTAAAGGCCGTCATGGAAATGCCGCCGCCTAAGAACATTACTGAACTTCGAGATTTGATTGGGCGCTTACAATTTATTAGGAGATTCATATCCCAACACTCACAAAGATGTCACCCATTTTATGAGTTGTTAAAGGCGAGCGCGAAATTTGAATGGAATGAGCAATGCCAGAAGGCCTATGAGGAGCTTAAGGTTTATCTTTCTAATCCCCCAGTTCTACAACCACCCGTCCCTGGGAAACCCCTGATCTTATACATCTCTGTGATTGAGGACTCCCTAGGAGCTGTCTTGGCGCAGGTAGATGATGAAGGAAGGGAAAGGGCAGCATACTACCTCTCGAGGTTATTCAATCCTGCTGAATCCAAGTATACTACCATGGAGAAGACCTGTGCATCGCTAGTGTGGGTAGCTCAGAAGCTTAAACACTATTTCCTTGCCGACGAAGTTAGGCTGATCTCTAGGATGGACCCCATTCATTATCTCTTTAAAAAGCCTGTCCTTTCTAGCCGACTAGCTCGCTGGAAGAGCTTTCTTTCCCAGTTCGACATCACCTTCATCGTCCAGAAGGCAATCAAGGGATATGCTATTGCTGAGCACCTCGCTCATTCTCCTGTCCCTCGTACTGATTCGATCCAGGACGAGTTCCCTGATGAACACTTGGCGGTAATCACTCATCTTCCTTTCTGGTCTCTCCATTTTGATGGTGCTCTCAATTCCCAGGGCAGTGGAATCGGCATCGTTCTCCTCACTCCGGAAGGAGTAACCATCCCGGTCGCTTATCAGCTCTCATTCCCTGCCACTAATAATATAGTCGAGTATGAGGCTCTCCTTGCCGGTCTGAAGCACGCCTACCTCATGGGCGCGCGATACCTTAACATCATAGGGGACTCTCAGTTGGTGCTCCGTCAAGTTCTGTCAACTTACCGCACCCGTGACCCTAAACTCAAGCCTTATCAAGATCTGGTCACGCTACTGGCTAGGTAATTCCGAAAACTTATCTATATTTATACCCCTCACTCTCAGAACATCTTGGCTGATGCACTTGCATCACTCGCCTCTTCCCTATCGTTCCCCTCAGTCGCGCCACCGAGACCATTGTGGTCCAGCGGCTAGATGTTCCTTCTCTTTAGGATCCCTGGTTCGACAACCTTAGGAAATCCATAGAGAGGAAGATAGAAAGGGAAGACATAAAAGAAGTATCATTAACTGAGCTTGAGGAGATCATCGAAGAAGAAGAATTGCCATGATACTATGAGATCGAGCAATATTGCAAGGATGGTACATTTCCGGAGGCGGCGAATGCTGAGCAACGAAAGGCCATTAGAAGAGTCGCCGCAAGATACACAATTGTCACCGGTGAATTATATAGGCAGGCTCTGAACGGAGTTCTAATGAGGTGTCTAGATGACGATGAGGCTTGGGAGGTAGTAGAAGCATCTCACTCCAGCGAATGTGGAGGGCATGTAAATGGACAGGCATTGGCGAAGAAAATTCTTAGGCAGGGCTATTACTGGCCGACCATAGAAGAAGATTGCTCCACCTATGTCCGTAGGTGTCTTCAGTGCCAGCTTCATGCCGACAAGATCCATGCTCCTGCTTCTTCTCTCCATCCTCTTTCTGCTCCTTGGCCATTTCCATGTGGGCCTTTGATATCATCGGACCCCTCGGTGACCCAAATTCCGCAGTCAAGCAGAAGTCCTTCATTTTGACAGCTCCGGAGTACTTCACCAAGTGGGCAGAAGCTGAAGCTTATGCAGAAATCAAAGCCACCATAGTATGCCGCTTCATAGTGAAGAATATCATCTCGCGGTTTGGAGTGCCAAGTGATATCGTCACCGACAACGGGCCTCAATTCGTGTCACAAGAACTCCGCGACCTCTGTAAGAAATTCAATATAGCTTTGCATCATTCATCACCATACTACCCTCAAGGTAATGGCCAGGCTGAGGCCACGAATAAAACCCTTCTTAAAATTATCAAGAAAACATGCGAGTCGCATAAATTTGCTGATTGGGCCGACAAACTGGTAGAAACTCTATGGGCTTATCGCACCTCCGCCCGCACCCCTACGGGGCAAACTCCTTTTGCTCTCACCTATGGGATGGAGGCGGTACTCCCGTATGAGATCCTGATCCCTTCCCTAAGAGTGTAGCTAGACAAAGAACTTAATCTCGACGAGCGTCGAGAGGCGTTGCTAGTCCAACTGGAACTCTTAGATGAGAAGAGGCTTAACGCGGCCAATCATGTTTCGGTTTATCAAAAGCGTGTCTCGCGATATTTTCAAAAGAAGGTCATTGAAAGAAAATTTCAAGTGGGTAATATGGTTTTGAAACGCAAATTAATCAGATCAGCAGGTCCCAGGTCTAAGCTGCAACCCAACTGGGAAGGGCCGTTCGTAATCAAGGAAGTCTATCCGGGTAACGCATATCGTCTAATCAATGCGGAGGGTGAGGAATTGCCAAACCCGTGGAATGGGCTTTATTTGAAACGTTTCTATCCATAGAGTCAAAACCAGCAACGGCTCGATGGCGGGGTGCACCCCACCTGATTGCGAAAGGAGGACCTCGGTCCAGCATCTCACACACTGCACGACCGCTTGTGATTCGATTTCTTCTATTGTACGACACCGTTTCTCCCTTGGCCATGCTTGGGGAAGGTGAAGGTCCTTGTCTTTCCTCTCTCTCGACTGAAAATAGGGGCAAGTGGTGAATAAGGGGGCGAGAACTGACCTGGATCCCCCCTCTAAAAGAGGTCTCAAATAGGGGCAGTCTGTTAAGACCATATTCCGCAAAAAAGGGCAAAAGAAAAGTAAGAAAAAGAAGAATGACGAAGAAAGAAAAGGGGAAAAATCAAAAGCCAAGGCTGAAAGCATAGAGCTCGAAGCTCTCAAAATTTTAAAAGTCCCCAACTAGACATGGCAAGAGTGGCAGTATAGTTTCCCCGCGAGACGTTATGAGCCTGGTCGTATGCATGCCTAGAGCGGATGTAGGTTCGATGACGGACACAAAGCCCCGACGCAACAGACCAAATCCTTTGAAAAGGGGGGGTGTCTTGGGAAGAACTCAATCCCTAAAAACCTCTATACCTACCGCCAGCTTCACTACTGAATCTTTTTCAATTTTCCAAGGAACGAATCCCACCCTGGGTATGGCCTCGGCAGGGGCATCGTTAAGCAAAGTCGACCTCGGCCACAGGCGGTCCCCTTTTTTCGCACGTGCTGGATCTGGGAAACCCATAGCGAGACGGGAGGTTCCCCGTTGTTAAGCTTGAGCTGATTTCAAAACTAAAAAAAAATCAAATATTCCAAAACTCAAAAAAATCAAATATTCCAAAAACTCAAAAAAAATCAAATATTTCGAGACTCAAAAAAATCAAATATTTCAAAACCCCAAAAAAAATCAAAAATTTCAAAACTAAAAAAAATCAAATATTTCAAAACCCAAAAAAATCAAATATTTCAAAAGAAACCAAATATTTCAAAACTCAAAAAAAAATCAAATAGTTCAAAACTCAAAAAAAAATCGAATATTTCAAAATCTCAAAAAAAGATTTGGGTTCTCCCATCATATGCATCGCATACATTTGCATTTTTGTCATTTTTCTTTTCGCCTATGTTAATAAGGCTTACCCCCTTGACCAAAATCAAGGATTGGTCACTTTCTAAACTTGCTGCAGGCAAGGGGTTAAGCCTAAAACAGATTTGACCTATTTTTTTTTCTTTATTTTATGTAAGCACAGGGACAGACAGAAGATTAAGATGCAGTCAGCCATGGATGCACGCATTCCAAAGGTATTCAATCACATCAGAGAAAGCCCAAACTCAAAATCAACTCAATCATCAATCTTATTCATTCTCATACCAAACTCTAAAGCATCCATCTCTATGTCCATATCATCATGGAAAGATAAAACAATCACTCATGTCCGCCGCTGGGCATCCCCGCGGGGACGTATCTCTCTCAGCTCCCTAAGGTAAGCCTACCGTGTCTCCGGAGCCTCCTCAACCTCCGCCGGTAGGGTGCGCACCCTGCTCACCTCCCACATAATCAGCGCGCTCCTGACCGCCTACTTGTCCTCGTCTGTCCCGATCCTCCTCGCCTGTAGCACGGGAAGGTGGGGTAGCATCGGTAGCAGGGTCCGGGGTAGTCCAACCTGTAGGTAGCACCGGTGTGGGCTGTACATCGCCAGGGCAGTGTCGCTCACGAGCCTCAAGTCCAAGCCTACCCTCCTAGGAAGCCTGATGGTGGTGTCGTGGAGGAAGTCTGGGCGCATCCCAAACCTATCCAGGGGCAGCCTATTGATGTATGGGCGCCACTCGTCCCTGGTCTTTAGCTCAGCCATCCTACACTCAGCCTGCGAAGAGAACCTGAAGGTGCCTCCTATGAAGTAAAGGGGGTGGCTCCCAAAAATCCTGCTAACGGAAGTAATGTCCTCCCTCTGAAGGAACTTCATCCTGACTCCCATCCAGCACTCCAATAGAATCATCGAGCCAGAGAGAGGACCTCCCAGGACTGCAGAGCTAAGACCCTCATACAAATAGGCTAAGACGGCCTGGGAGATGGAAAGGCCCTGCCACAGACCACTAATGGTGCTAAGTAAGGGGATCTCTAGGACATGGTCGGCAAAAGGGAAAAGGATGGCCCCACACAGGCAGATAGATGCGGCCTTCGCTACAGCCTCGGTCCACCCACATTTGTTCTTGCAGTGCTCAACTACCCACTGACTAAGGGGAAGAAGGTGAATATGACGAGGGCCTACAAACGTATGAACGTCCCTGCTATCTGGTATGAACCCTCCCAGGATGAGTTTTGGATCTATAGGGGCACAGTGTGGTATATCAAGTCTTCCTCCCCCACCTTGGACCTAGGGAACCCGAAGTAGGTCTCTACCTCCTCTAATAGGATAGTGGCCTCGAAGGATGGGAAGAAGAAGGTATGAGTTTGAGGATGCCATATTTCAATCAAAGCTGAGATGCTGTGCCAATCTAAGGAGAGCCTTGGGTAGTTCTGGCCGAGAACTAGAAGGGAGTGCAGGTGCCAGGATTTGAGAAGGTAAGTCACCCCTAGGGGCAATGCACGGATCATGGGAGCCACCCATTTCAAACCAGAATAGCGCCTCAGGCCCGGAAGGAGCTAAGAAGAAGAAAAGAGAAGAATAAGAAAAAAGGACATATAGGTGAAAGTGAGAGATAAGAAACTGAATGAACTCATGTTGAACTTACTTCTCTCATAGGAGTTGCGCTGAGATGCCGATGAATTAAACTTAGCCGCTGGAGCACTTCCCGCTCCTTCTTCGCCGCTCTCGGCCCTTCAAAAGACCTTCCCTCCATAGAGCTTCCCTCTAGGGCCCTCTTCATGATAGTTTGGTAGAGAATTACAAGGGTTTTGAGGCTTAGAAGAAAAAGGATTGTGAGAGATACGAATTCAGGCTTCCCCCCTACTTATAAGGGCCTGTTAGGAAACCTAGGCCCCTTGAGATTGGGTTGGATAAGTCTAGGACGGGTTGGAATGAGGTTCGGATAGGTTCAAAGCATTTTTCCTCAGGTTAAGGACTCTCTTGGAGAGTCCCCTTTAGATTCGCAGGGTACCCCTTTTGGACGGTCTTACGATAGACCGTCCATCTTTCTGAGCGGTCCACGATCAACCGTCTATCATCTTCCAAAGGACCCGGGGACTGGACCTTAGGCGGCCTGAGATTGACCGTTCTTCAACTAGAGCGGTTTATCATAAACCATTCATTATTCAGCATGGTCAACATTCAACTGGTCAGTTCTCCTTGGGACGGTCCAGTATGAACCGTTTGTGGCTTTGAGCGGCTCACTGAGAGCCGTTCATCTGATCCGCAGCCCTTTGTCAACCAGTCCAACTAATACTTGTGCTCCTTTTTCTCACTCAGTTTGGCGCACTCATCTTCCTCACTCAAGTCGGCGTGTGCGTCTCTCTCTCTCACTCAAGTCGGCGTGTGCGTCTCTCTCTCACTCAAGTCGGCGTGTGCGTCTCTCTCTCACTCAAATCAGCGTGTGCGTCTCTCTCTCACTCAAGCCATGCGTATCTCTCAATCTCACCTGTCTGTCTCACTCTCGCTAGTAGTCTGGTTGCATTCACGCATACATTCATACATTCATTCATCCACAAAATAAAAACAAAAGCATGCACCTCACTAGCATATCATATCACATCATGTACAAAGTCGGGCCCAGTACAAAGTCAAGCTTGTCCCTCTCTCTGGCCCCCGTCACTGTCTCCACCACCCTCATGCCTCTTTGGGGGAGGCATCGCTGATATCGCCTCGTCACGATGACGTCACCGGTGCTGCTCGTCCTCCTCGTTCCTCCGCTGACCGGAGGAACCCGTGAAGAAACTCCTCACAGAGCCGTGGGTGCCGTGGCTGACACTCGGAGTCCCGCTGCGTGATCGCTGGCTCATGTCCTTATACGCTCACAGCTCTCCGCGTAGCTCGGCCGCCTCAGTCCGGCAACGCTCAGCCTCGATCCGGTAACGCTCTGCCTCGGCCCGGTGGCGATCCGCCTTGGTCGCGCCTGCCCGGAGTCGCTCTAGCTCGGCCCGGAGGAATGCTGTCTCCAACGTGTCTGCCAGTCGGCTCTGCACAGCCTCCTCCCGCACACGGGCCACCTCCTCTCTAGCCGCTGCCCGGCTCTGCTCTAGCTCTGCCCGGAGGCGGGTCAGCTCGGACGTCTGCATCCACATATCATTGTTAGTCAATTGCATAAACATTTCATTTATAAGCATAATAAGCAAAGGGAAGTTTAGAGTTACGTACCCTCCCTGTGAGCGCTACCTCGGCCGCCTTGGCCCGCATCACCATCCTGGTGAAGTCTGCATCTCTCTCAGCCTGGTCGGATGGAGTACGGGTCGTAGAAGAGGAAGGAGCATCTGGTCCCGCCCTATGAGCTCGCTCAGCGCGCTGCATCCAAATACTCCAGGTCAGTCACATGCATAATCATATAGAATTGCATAATTTAAGAGTTTAGGGTTTAGAAAACTCACCAGTAAGGCTAGGGCCTGCCTGGCCTCATCTCGCTCCCTGATGGTAGAGTGTAGAAGTCCCTACAACTCCGCCAGTCGTCCCGCAGGGTCGATCTGCATTTAGAAGTCCATGTATCAGTGCATCATCATATAGGAATCATAAGTATAATAGACATAGTTTATGTTTAGAAGTCGTACCGGTCGGTGAGCACCCCGGAACACCTGGTCCCGGTAGTGCCGTGCGTACGTAGTGTAGTACGCAGTGTCACTCTCTGCTCGGGCGGTCACTACTCGCCCTCGTGCGGTCCAGTCGGTGACCTGGGTGGCGTTCTTCGCTATCCAATCGAACGCCTCGCCGAGTCCTCGAGTCATCCTCGTCACTCGCACCCCCACCTTCTCAGGCGTAAGGAACTCCACCGCGGGCTGGTGGACCCCAATGGTCTTCATCACCAACCTGAAGTGTAGTGGCTCCACTACATTCATGCAGTGAAGCCACACGTCTCGTCCGGAGAAGGCAAGAGCCTCAGCCACCCACGGCTTGTCCTCCTGGCCCTCCCCCACGTAGGGTGTCCACCGTACCTACAAGAATGAAAAGTCTCATCAGTATCATAATCATATAAGATTTCATTTAATTAAAGAGTCTAAGTTTAGAAGCATACCGACGTGTACGGTAGGGCGTCCAAGTCATCCTGTAGCTCCCGGAACTGTCTCCGGAGAGCTGCTGTCTCACGAGGTGCTGTCCACCTCCTGGAGATAGGAAGGAGCCCAGGACGGGTCACCTCCCCTCTACCCAGCCCACGTAGGTGCACGTAGGCCCACACCTGCATCGACAAGCATCGTGTCAGCATCTAGCAAGCACGTAGAAATCATGTAATCAAATCTAGTGTAAGAGTCGTACCTGGAGTAAGGGGGAGAAGCCCCCGAGCATCGTCCGACGGGCCGTCAAACTGAGGGTGTCAAAAAGGAATGCAAGAACAGCCGCTCCCCACGTGTAGTCGCCAACGTGGCTCAGCTCCTCGAGGAATGGAAGAAAGCGGCAACTCATCACGTCCGCTCTAGTCAAGAATAGAAGTCGGCCAAACAGTAGCATCAAGAATCGTCTCAACACTCGGTCCGCCTCTGCCCCTGGTCCCGCAGCTACTCTCGGCCGTGCTAGCTCCACTAGCCGCTGCAGGTGCTCCTCCGGTCGCTCCCCGATCGTGACACCAGCCTGCCGTAATCCTAGGCTATCCTGAAGACCAGCCCAAGGGAGAAGGGTCGACTGCCTCTCAGGGCGCCGCAGCTCCAAGCCCAGCAATCCCCAAGCCATCCCCCGGTAGTCGGGAAAAGTGGTCCCACTAACTAGTCGCCCATGCACGCGTAGGCTAGTGAGTCTGGCGACGTCCTCCAACGTGGGGACCATATGACCCCACGGGAAAAGAACGCGCGACTCACTGGGTCCCAGCGGTCATGCAAGGTGTAGAGTAGAGCGGTGTCAAACTGACACACCTCAACACTAAGGAAGGGGGCGAACTCCATGGCAGCTAGCAGCTCCCCCTGGAAGTCTGACAGTGCGAGATACACTGCGCGGACCTGCAGCCAGGAAATGCGGGTCCTGCGCTTCCCCTGCATTCATTTTCATTCATTCATTTAGTGAGTTATTTTGGACATTTAAATAATTCATTTAAATAATTTATTTTCATCAAAATAAATTAAAATCATATTTTTTTTTGGTTCTGTGTGTTGGACGGTCCCTCTCTGACCATCTATCTTCCTGAACTGTCCTATGTGGACCGTCAAAATCATCAGGTTTTGTGGCCCGATCCTAGTATTCTCATTTATTGAACGGACACCCTTGCACCGCCTTAGGATTGGACAGTATGAATTAGACCGTACGGGTTTCTGAAGGTCAGGATTTGAACGGCCAAGTCATGACCGCTCCTCTTTTGTGCGGTGGGTGTTCCACCGTATGTCCTAGGTTGGTTTCTGGGTTTGAACGGCCACCCATGGGCCGTGTTCCAGTTGAGCGGTCCTTTGGGGACCGCATGGTTTGGTTTGTGCGGTGTGTTGTTGACCGCCTAACTGTCGTCTTGCCCGACGATGGTGAGGCCCTCCCTCACCGGCGGGGTGGCCGCCATGGCCCCCAAACCGGCCCCTAATCATCTAAAACCCCCCTTTAAACCCCCTAAACTAACATGCATAAAAGAAAATTAAAGGAAAACGGAAATGAGAGAGGGGCGGGTCTACCTCGGGGTCACGGGGCTTCTTGGCCGCCCTCGCCGGTGCGTCTTCTCCGGTGACCTCTCCCTCTCCGACAGGGGCTTCTTCCTCGGCGGCAACCACGGCAAGCTCTTCCATGGTCACCTCCGGCGTCTCCACTTCCACGGCCGACGGTGGCGGTGGCGGTGGTGACGGCGGGCCCTCGCCGGCAGCCGACGGCCGTGCCGCCTGGTGCTTCGTCCTGGTGATCGTGGGGGGTGGGGGAGTTTTGAGATGGGGAGAGAGGGTTTGGGAGATTGAGATGGAAAGTTGGGAGATTGAGAATGGAAGGTTTGTGGCCCTGTGGACGTGCAAAATTGCACACCCATACATCCCCAACTAGTCCAACACCAATAACAACTTCAACCGAAGAAGCTGTGGAGAAGTAGGGCCGTCCGGACTCCCCGAACGCACATACACTACCGTGGAGCTATCTCCAGAGTCACGACAGTGAATAGAAATCAACCACCAAGAGGCCCCACAATCTCTGGGCCTAGAAGAAAATCAAGCGGGCCACGACTCGTGCTCACAACGGGCTCAAAATTTCCCACTTAGCCCCTCAACGGCACGCCCTGTGCCCTGTTCAGCGGCACACCCCAGGGAGCCCCAGCGGCACACCCCAGGGTGTCCCCAGCAGCACACCCTCGTGGGGGTTTCAGCGGCACACCAAGGGGGTGCCCAGCGGCACACCCCCTGGGCCGTCTAGCGGCACACCCAAGGGGGTGCCCAGCGGCACACCCCCTGGGCCGCCCAGTGGCACTCCCCCAGGCGCCCAACGGCATGCCCAGTTTGGGCTTCAGTGGCACGCCCGTTCGGAGCTCTAGCGGCACACCTCCTTGGGCTTCCAGCGGCACGTTGTTTGCCTCCTCAACGGCACGCTTGGGCAGCCCTTCAGTGGCACGGCCTTTGCCCCTCCCAGCGGCACACTTCTTGAGCCCGCTAGTGGCACATCGTTAAGGCATTTCAATGGCCGAACGACGTGATGCCCATGCCCTACGGATTCTTGGCGCGTAGTGGACTTGCTGAGGTGTCGCCCGGGGAGAGAGCCACGCTGCCTATCCCCCTGCCACCAAGGACGACGGGTCAAATCCCCAATCAATGCCTTCGATTTCCCGCCTCCGACTACCGAGCTCGGACGCTTCCACTGTGGAGGGTATAAAAACCCCTCTCCTTCGACAGAAACGGGGGGAGACAGAGAGGCAGAGGGCGAGGAGAAGAAGAGAAGAAGATGAAGAGAAGAAGGGAAGAAGAAGGAGAAGAGAAAAGGGAGAGAAGAAGAGGGAAGAGAGGAAGAGAGGGGAGAGGCTTCGTCGCTCCACCCACCTCCGCCATCTGTACGAAGAGGGAAGAGAAGAAAGAAAAGGAGGGGAGTCTCCACCTCCCCCTTCCTGCTGCTCCGTCCACCCGCCACCGCCGTCCGCGCGAAGAGAAGAAGGATAAGAAGAGAAGAAGAGGAGCTCGTCGCTCCACCTACCACCACCGTCTGTGTGAAGAGAAGAAGAGAAGAAGAATGAGTGGAGAGAGGGAGTGAGGTCCGGGAGGGGAGGAGTCCACGCTCCGTTCCCCCCCCCCTGTATTTTCTTCTCCTCCTCATTTCCTTTCATTTCTTGTTTTGCCATCGTTGCAATGTATTAGTCCCCTCTGGGGCACTCCTTCCGTGAGAATAAAAGTAGGAGGCTTGCAAGTATTTTTTCTTGGACGTCTTTCTAAAGCATTTCTTCCGTGTTTGCATCCTTCGGTGTTTCACGCCCCCTTTCCCTTTCTCCTTTTGTTAGGGTTTGTTTCCTCCCGGGTATTTTTGCCTTCGCTCACCCCCAGGCGCCCTCAGTGGTACACCATCCCTGATTGTGCCTCCAACGGCACGCCCCGTCGTCCCTTCAGCGGCACGCCCTGATTGTGCCTCCAACGGCACGCCCAGTCCAGCCCCAGCGGTACACTCTAGCCGTGCCCCAGCGGCACGCCCCAACCAGCCTTCGCCGGCACACCCCCATCGGGCCTTTGCCGGTGCACTCTTCAACACCCTTCGCCGGCACGGCCTTGGGTGCCTTTCCCCGGCACGCCTATGATGGCCCTCGCCGGTACGCCCCTTTGGGCCTTCCTCGGCACAGCCTTCATGGCCTTTACCGCCATACCCTTGGCCCCCTTGGCCCGGCACACTTGCCCTTCCTTCTTGCCCGATGCATCCCCCCCTCAGCCAGTCCTAGAGTAGCCTTCCACTCGCCGTTCCCTCCGAGTTTTCCGAGGTTTATAAAGGTGTTGCCGCTCTCGGGCGCCCACCTCCATTTGTCGGGTTCCCCCACTCCATGTGGGCGCGTTCTCTGTATCTCCCTTACGATCGGGTTAAGGGGAGATGCTGCCGAATTTTCGTTAGAAACAATAACATATTGAAAGACAAAAGGAAGCAACAAACAAATGGAACAGAAACACATTTAAAAGACAAAAGACAGCAACAAACAAACGAAAAGAACAACGGTGAAATGCCTTAACCAAAGCAAATGGAACCACAATCAATTCAAAGAGGACCGAATCGAACGACAACTAAACAACTTGAACATCCGCCCTCACAAAAGAAAGAATGAAAATTAATCAAGAGAAGAAAAGAAGAAACCCATGCAAACTTAATAAAAATCAGAAAAGAAGAAAAGAAAAGCCTTAAAAGAAATGGAGGAGGAGTGGGCTCCCCATGCCTTTCGTCGGTACGCCCCTTCAGCTACCTTCGCCGGCACACCCACTCGCGCCCTTCGCCGGTACACCTTCCATGGCCCCTCGCTGATACACCTAGCC
Organism: Amorphophallus konjac; assembly: GCA_022559845.1. Classification (NCBI taxonomy): domain Eukaryota; kingdom Viridiplantae; phylum Streptophyta; class Magnoliopsida; order Alismatales; family Araceae; genus Amorphophallus; species Amorphophallus konjac. The sequence continues at coordinate 242,453,196 of CM040122.1, read as the reverse complement.
AACTCTTCCCCGGTACGCCCTTCAGTGGCCTTCGCCGGCACACTCCATGTTGCCTTCGCCGGCACACTTCCTGCCACCTTCGCCGGCACACACCCGCTTGGCCCTTCGCCGGCACGCTCCTTTGGCCCTCAGCGGCACGCACCCTTTCAGCCCCTCAGCGGTACACTCCCTCAGCCCTTCAGCGGCACACTGCTCAGCCCTTCAGCGGCATAGCCCCAGGCCCTTCAGCGGCACAGCCCCAGGCCCTTCAGCGGCACACTCCCAGCCCTTCAGCGGTACACCCCCAGCCCCTTCAGCGGCACACTCCCAACCCTTCAGCGGCACACTCCCAGCCCTTCAGCGGCACACCTTTCTCTTAGCCCTTTAATGACCCATTCTCTCTCCAGAAAATATGAGTAATAATAATAATAAAAATAAATAATAACAGATTCAAAAAATGAATAAATAAATAAGAATAATAAAGGAATAAGTAATAGTAATAATAAGCTTAAAAATAATGACGATAATAATAATTAGATAAATAAACGATAATAAAAAAATGAATGAATAATAATAACGAACTCAATAAGAATGATAAATAAATAAAAGATAACCAAAATAAATAATAATAACAAACTTAACGAAACACGACAAGCAAATGAATGACAATAAAATGAACAAAAATAATAACAAACCTAACAATAACACTGATAAATAAATAAATCATAAAAAAATGATAAATAGATAGTAATAGCAAACTCACTCAAAGATACGCATAAATCAATGAATAATAATGACAAATTTTCAAATGATAACAAAACAATGAGATCCACCTTGCAGCCCCGTCTCTCTCGTGACCCCGAAGGAACAACAATGTCGCCCTTCCAGGTTGGGCCTGAGTCTTGGGAATCATCCCGAACTAGCCGTGACCCGACCTCGCCTCGGGCTGACATTCCGATTAAACCGGATTCATTTCTCCGGCCGGATCCCTTCCGAGCCGCTACTAAAATTACCGCACGTTCGGCAGACATTTGAATGGGTTCACCTCGATTTTCACCGCATTACTATTATGGACCTGTGTCTGAATATGAAAAGACCCGTGAGCAACCAACATGGCCAATGGCTCCTACCCCGACGTGGTCGTGACCCAGTATTGCTCCGGGCCGATAGCTCGTCAAATCGGATTCACTCTATCGGGATTCGTTCCCGCCCTTTCATTAAAATTGCCGTAAACTCGGCATACATTTGTACGGGGTCGTTCCTATCCACGTCGCACCTTCAATATGGACCCTTGTCCGAATATCAAGTGGTCCGCAAGTGACGGACAGAAATCTGAATAGAACGAGATTGCTCATGTCATCCATGTACCCTATATACGGGAATATCAATAAGGCCTTTGTGGGCTGTGCTTGGACCTCGTGTCCGTCCCGATTATGGTCATTGTCTGACCCACACCCTCGGCCTATAGCTCGCTTCCTTCAAACATGTTTTGGTTTTAGAATCTAGTCCCGGGACTCTTCCCCGTTACCCTCCGACACCAAGAACATTAATGATGCCCACGCAAGCCCCGTTTGGACCGTGGGAGGCGCCCCCGGTATGGTCCCGACTCGATCTCGCATCGGGCCAATTAATTTGCTAGTTTCCTGCTACACTAATCGAGATTTAACCGAATATTTTCAGTGTCTCGGAATAATGTATTTTCCGTATCACAGCATACATATGTTCCAGGTCCTCCTACGACGATTATGATACTCTCAAGCCGGACACCCGTCCGAATATTAAACGGTCTCCCGAATGACCGACATGTTTCGAACGTCCGCTTCCCTAGACACAGGGCTTTTTAGCCGATTCAAGGGATATTCCCTCGTTGCCCCTTGGCACCAGAAATATTAATGATGCTCATGTGAGCCAGACTTCGACCGCGGGGGGCCCACCGCAGTATGGTCGCAGCTTGATCTTGCACCGGGCCAACATACTTATTGGTTTCTGACCGCTCTAACCGAGATTTAGCCGAACATTTTCCATTCTTCTGAACAATAAATTTGCCGTATCCCGGCATACATATGCTCTGGCTTTCCCATGACGATCGCGCTTTTCTCAAGCCGGACATTCGTCCGAACATTAAATGGTCAGTACACGACCGACATGACCGCGAATGGTTTTCTTCTCGCCCTCGCGTGAGGATTTCAATACCTCGTAATAGACCTTTCATGCAATTAATTTCTTGGCCATGAGGCTCTGAATCTCGACGATTAATCAAGGGTGTTCCCTCGTATGGGGGATGTAAATGACGCCACGACCTTTATGGCGCGACGGGTTTTGGTCCCGACACGAACCACACAATCGTCTGACGAAGTCAGATCGAGCGCACCATGGGCTCTTCGGAGCCTGAACAAATTGTCACTTCGGTGACTGGCACGCCCACGCACTTAATAGACGAATCAACCATTTCGAATAGACGAGCATAATAGACGAACGAAAAGTGCGTCCACAAGTCTGGCACGCCTGGTGGGACCAAACCACCCTTCATCTCTTCGCCGGGATTCAGGGCCTCATGGCCCCCTAATAAACGATGTTTGCCTGCTTTGATGAATTGCAGGTGTTGTCTTCGCCAGTCCTATGGGGAGAAAAGCCTGGCTCGGTGCAGCTGCCTTCGCGGCCTCGAGAACGCTGCTTCGAAGCATATGCAGCTTCCCAAGAATCATGGGGGCTGTTATAAAAAAAAGGGAAGAGAAGATAAGAGAAAGAGAACAGAAGGGAGGGGAAATCAAGCCCCCTGTTTCCCTCAAGAAGAAAGAGAAGAAAAGAAGAAAAGAAGAAAAGAAGAAAAGGAAGAAAGGTAGAAAAGAAGAAAAGAAAAAAAAAGAGAAAAGAAAGAAGCAAAAAAAAAAGAAGAGAAAGAATTAGAAATAGAGGGTTGTACGGCCACGTCCGTCGAGACCCGTGCTGAACAAAGATTACCACTGTGGGGTTGATGCGGTGGAGCGAACCACTCATCCCCTCCCTGAGGGGGCGAGCACTCTCCTGCACCCCCACCCTAGTCAATCATACAAAAAAGAAGAGAAGAGAAGAAGGGACAAAAAAAAGAGAGAAGAAGAGAAAAAAAAGAGAAGAAAAAGAGAAAGAAGAAAAGTCAACCAGCATCGCCGACTAAAAGAGCAAGAAGAAACCCGGCATCCCGCCCGACTCTAGGAGGCTCCGAGTCCGTGGTGTAATGACCCCGCTCGTTCCTCCTTCCTGCTGCCTCCATCCGGCACAAGACGGCCCCTCGAGTGGCTGTTAAAAGACCCAGCGAGCCACAATCGTAGCTTGGTGAATGGCTGCCCGCTGTGGGGAATGCTTTATGGCAATGAGGCCAAGCAAGGCCACCACTCCCGAAGAGAGCATGCATATACCCCGCCATGGGGGATAAGAAGAAGATATATACCCAGCTTGGGGGCATTTGAAGAGAGCTATGCCCCGCACCAGGGGCACATGAAGAGAATCCACCCCGACTGAGGGGCACAAAGCAAAGGCTACACCCCGGCTTCGGGGCATTTGAAGAAGAATCCGCCCTGACCTGGGGACATAAGAAGAAATAGAGTTGCACCCCAGCTTAGGGGCATTTGAAGAAGAGAAATACACCCCGATATGGGGGCACATGAAGCAAAAGACATACCCCGCCAGGGGGGCATAAGAAGAAGAGAATTCACCCCTACTCGGGGGTACATGAAGCGACAAAGAATACACCCCGCCTTAGGGGAATTTGAAGAAGAAAAATACACCCCACCGACGGGGGCACAGGAGCCATCAAGAACACACCCCACTTTCGGGGCACAAGAAGCAAACATTCCCCGGCGTGTCGGGGCAGAAGAAGAAGAATCCCTCCCGGGGGGCATAAAAAAAAGCAAAGATACACCCTCGTGTCGGGGGCACATGAAGCGAATACACTCTATCCCGGGGTCATGAGAAGCAGAAGGCGCATCCCACCCTGGGGGCATATGAAGCGAAAAGAATACACCCTAGCTTAGGGGAATACAAAGAGAAGTATACCCCACTCTGGGGCAGAGGAAGCGGGAGAATCACACCCCCATCTTGGGGGTATTTGAAGAAAAAATATACCCCGCCTGGGGGAATAGAAGCCATAAAAGAATACACCCCGACCTAGGGGCATTCGAAGAAGGAATACATCCCGGCCTTGGGGTCCATGAAGTAACATATATCCCCCCCCCCCCCCCCGGGGGCATCTGAAGCAGCACACACAATATTCCCCGGCTTAGGGGAGCACGTGAAGAAAGGAATACACCCCGATGCGGGAACACATAAGCATAAGAAGAAGAGACTGCCCCGGCCTGGGGTCATGAGAAAAAGTAGAGTTGCACCCCGGCTTAGGGGGCATATGAAGAGAAGTGTACCCCACCTTGGGGCATAAGAGGCAGAAGAATCAACCCCGACTTAAAGGTAACTGAAGAGAATTCCACCCCACCTCTGGGGGCACAAGAAGCAAAATACACCCCGTCTTGGGGGCATATGAAGCCAAGAATCACACCCCCGTCTTGGGGGTATTTGAAGAAGAAGCCCACCTCGCCTCGAGGGCCTAGAAGCAACAACCACGTCCCGGCTCAGGGGCATATGAAGAGAATTCCACCCTGGCTTGGGGGCATGTGAAGGAGAAACAAACCCCGCCACTGGGGGCATAGAAGCCATGAAGAACATGCCCCGCCCGGGGCACAGAAGCAAGGAGGCAGGATCCGCCCCGCCATGGGGGCACACAAAGAGAGAAACCACACCCCGCCGTGGGGGGGCATGAGAAGCAAGAAATGTACCCCACCCCGGGGAGCATAAGAAGAGAAGAATACACCCCGACTTAGGGGCCTTCGAAGAAGGAATACATCCCGGCCTCAGGGGTCCATGAAGCAACATATATCCCCCCCCCCCCCCCCCCCCGGGGACATCTAAAGCAGAACAAACAACTTCCCCCGACTTAGGGAAACATATGAAGAGAGGAATACACCCCGATATGGGGGCACGTAAACAAAGAAGAAGAATTCACCCCGCCTCGGGTGCATAAAAAAAGCAACAACTACTTCCCGCATCAAAAGCGACAATACACTCCACTCTGGGGGCACTAGAAGCGGAATACACCCCGTGCCGGAGGCATATAAAAAAAAGGATACCTCGCTCTGGAGCAACAGAAGCAGCAATACGCTCCACCTTGGGGGCATCAAAAGCAACAATACGCCCCACCTTGGGAGCACAAGAAGCAAACATTCCCCCCGGTGTGTCTGGGGAGAAGAAAAGAATTCAGCCCGGCCTGGGGACACTTGAAGAAATAAGCACATCCCGCCATGGGGGCACATGAAGAGAACCCCTCCCGCCTCAGGAGTATAAGAAAGAGAATAATACACCCTGGTCTGGGGGCTTTTGAAGAAACAACACACCCCCTCCATGGGAGACAAAGCTACACCCCGGCCTGGGGACACATGCAGAGCATCCACCCCGCTCAGGGGGCACAAAGAGGTACACTCCGCCCTTGGCGCATAAGAAGCAGAAGCATTTACCCCGATCCGGGGGCACAAAAAAAAAGCAAAGAGACATACATCCCGACCTGGGAGCACATGAAGAAAGAATATACCCCGACCTAGGGGCGTCGGAAGAAGAGACGTACACCCCGATCTGGGAGCATAAGAAGGAAGATATATTCCGCCTAAGTGGCACTTGGAGAAACAACATACCCTGCTTCGGGGGCATAGAAGCCGTAAAGAGATACACCTCGGCCCAGGGGGGCATAAGAAGCAGGAGATACACCCGTACCAGGGGCATATGAAGAAGAAGCATACCTCGCCTCGAGGGCCTAGAAGCTATAAAAAACACGCCTCGGCTCAGGGGCATATGAAAAGAAGTCCACCCTGGCTTAGGGGCATTTGAAGAAGAAACATACCCCACCTAGGGGCATAGAAGCCGTGAAGAGTATACCCCACCATGGGGGCATTTGAAGAGAGCTACACCCCGCCTCGGGGGCATTAAAAAAAACACACCCTGGTCTGGGGACATAAAAGCCAAAAAATACACCTTGCCTGGGGGCACAGAAGCAAAGAGGCAAAACACACCGCTCAGGAGGGATGCACACCAAATGAAGCTACACCCCAACCTGGGGGCACATTAAGAGAAATACACTCCAGCACGGAAGCGTTAGTGAGAAAAGAAGAGCAGAAAAGAAAGAAAAAAAGGGGCACACGAGGCAGACGTGGTCTTTGAGCCCGCCTCATCACATAAAAGGAGAAGAGAAGAAAAGAAAGAAATGATCACGAGGCAAACATGGTCCTTGCACCCGCCTCTCCACAAAAAAAAAGAAGAGAAGGAAAGAAAGAATGCACATGAGGTGAACATGGTCCTTGCACCTACCTCTCTACAAGAGAAGAATAGAAGAAAAAAAAAGAGACATGAGGCGAACATGGTCCCTGCACCCGCCTCTCTACACAAAAGAAGAAGAGAAAAAAGAGACATGAGGCGAACATGGTCCCTGCACCCGCCTCTCTACACAAAAGAGGAAGAGAAGAAAAGAAAGAAATGATCACGAGGCAAACATGGTCCTTGCACCTGCCTCTCTACAAGAGAAGAATAGAAGAAAAAAAAGAGACATGAGGCGAACATGGTCCCTGCACCCGCCTCTCTACATAAAAGAGGAAGAGAAGAAAAGAAAGAAATGATCACGAGGCAAACATGGTCCTTGCACCTGCCTCTCCATAAAAAAAGGAAGAGAAGAAGAGAAAGAGCAATCATGAGGCAAACATGGTCTCTGCACCTGCCTCTCTACAAAAGAAGAATAGAAGAGGAAAAAAAGAGACATGAGGCGAACATGGTCCCTGCACCTGCCTCTCCATAAAAGAAGAATAGAAGAAGAGTCACGAGGTAGACGCGGTCTTCGCACCCGCCTCATCACACAAAAGAAGAAGAAGAAAAGACACATGAGGCAGGCGTGGTCCCCGAGCCCGCCTCATCGCACAAAAAGAAGAGAAGAAAAAGAGACATGAGGCACACATGGTCCTTGCACCGGCCTCTCCACAAAAGAAGAAGAAAAAAACAAACATGAGGCAGACGTGGCCCTTGAGCCCGCCTCACCAAACAAAAAGAAGAGAAGAAAAGAAAAAAAGAGACATGAGACAGACGTGGCCCTTGAGCCCGCCTCACCAAACAAAAAGAAGAGAAGAAAAGGAAAGAAGAGACACATGAGACAGACGTGGTCCTCGAGCCCGCCTCACCACACAAAAAAGAAGAGAAGAAAAGAAAGAAAAGACACATGAGGCGAACATGGTCTTTGCACCCGCCTCTCTACAAAAGAAGAAGAGAAGAGAAATAGAGACATGAGGCGAACATGGTCTTCATACCTGCCTCCCTACAAAAGAAGAAGAGAAGAAGAGAAAGAAGGGTCACGAGGCAAACTTTTACCTCCGACCTCCAGCCATCGAACAAATAGAAACCAACTAAACCTTCCGCCGACGGGGCATTAAACCGACTAAACCTTCCACCGACAGGGGGTTAAGCCGACTAAACCTTCCGCCGACGGGGTGTTAAACCGACTACACCATCCACCGACGGGGCGTTAAACCGACTAAACCTTCCACCGACAGGGCGTTAAACCGACTAGACCTTTTGTCGACGGGGCGTTAAACCGATAAAGGCCTCCCATATCCTGGCTTTTGTAGCTTGCTTCCCAAAATTCGGCCCTCGTGGCCTGCTTCTCAATTTTGGCTCTCGCAACCTGCTTCCCCTGGCTCTCGTAGCATGTTCCCTAATTCTGGCTCTCGCAGCCTGCTTCCCCCTGGCTTTTATAGCCTGCTCCCCAACTTTGGCCCTTGCAGCCTGCTTAACTCTGGCTCTCGCAGCCTGCTTCCCCTCGGCTTTTATAGCCTACTTCCCAACTCTGGCTCTCGCAGCCTGCTTCCCCTCGGCTCTTATAGCCTACTTCCCAACTTTGGCACTTGCAGCCTGCTTCCCTCTAGCCCTCGTGGCCTGCTTCCCAACTTCGGCTCTTTGTAGCCCGCTTCTCAGCTTCGGCTTGTAGCCCACCTTCCCAACTTTGGCTCTCGTAGCTTGCTTCCCTTTGGCCTTTGTGGCATGCTTCCCAATGTTGGCTCTCGTAGCCTGCTCCCCCAACCTTTGGCCCTTGTAGCCCGCTTCCCAGTATTTCCCGGCTTCTATGGCCCGCTACCCTAATACCCCTTCAGCCATTCGCGGTCTGCTTCCCTAATACCTTTACTATCACTACACTTATACGTAACAATAATATTTTCTTATGCAAAAAAAAAACAAAAAAAAAATAACAACACCAAAAAAAAATAAAACAAAATAGAACAAAAAGCAAAACAAACACAAAAAAAGAGAATGCATGATTGCCCTGCTTGCATGGTTGCTTAATATAGAATAATACAACTCCTTGGAATTTTCTAGGACCGTGTTTCCTTGCTAAATAATATCGCCCCGACTCCGGATGCACGGGCGTCACGGCGTACGCTCGAAGGGAACCCAATTATGGCGGGTGCACACGTCAAGTGGAAGAGTCATGGCTGAATCGCAAAGCCCAACTCACAAAATAAACCCGAGGTAACGCTCCCACACTTAGCACTTAATGTGTTCAATAGCCTTCGACTATAGGATTGCTCGAATTTCTTCTTAGCACTCTACGGAGACTTGAATTCCTGCACTCGCGTGAAAGGTAATCGTGAGGAAAAAGCTGCCTACCCCCACTGTAAAAAAAAGAGAGAAAAAAAAAGAAGAAGAAAAAAAGAAGAGAAACGTGAATCCGAGTAGCTGGGAATCTCCATTGAGACACATGAGGAGACTCGCGTGAAATGGTGAAGCGAATTACAATAAGGATGAAACCTATTAGCCGGGAATCCCCATTGAGACATATGAGGAAACTCGCGTCAAACGGTGGAATCCGTAATAGAATTATAATAAGGATGAATCCTAGTAGCCGGTAATCCTCATTGAGACACATGAGGAGACTCGCGCCGAACGGTGAAATCCGCTACCAAAATAAACAGATGGAGGCTGTGTGAAGCTACCGAAAGTCGAAAGCCCGGAACTAAGGTGTAGGCGCTAGAGTGATCCTCGAGTGTCACCAGGAAAACCTGCATATCCCTATGGTTAGGGCCCTTTGTTCACACATTTGCACTGCCACGCCACAGAGAATTGCCTCGGGTGAAATGCGTGAATTTAGGCTATGCATGCAAGACATGCGATATCCTCTTGACGGGTGCACCACCCCTCAGTTGTGTCTCGCGGCCCGCACCGCATCTACGAATTACGGGCGATGTCCCTATCCTATCCCCTATAGAGGGAGCAGCCTTACTTATATTTATGTTATGCTTGCTAATGAATGCTCGCATGCTTAAAAATATATATATATAATAAAAAATAATAAATAATAAAAATGTGTGCATATAATAAACTCAGTTTCGGCCATCGAAGCTTGCTTTCCCAGCTCTGGCTCGTAGAGCCCAATCTTGGGCCCCCATGGCCTACCTCTTGCCCTCGCGGTCCATTAATCTCACAATTTCGGCTCTTGCAGCCTGCTTCCCAATATCTTTGGCTCTTGCAGCCTGCTTCCTAGAATTCGGCCTACACGGCCCGCTTCCCGTAACTCCGGCTCCTGCAGCCTGCTTCCCAACTTCGGCCTTCACGGCCTGCTTCCCAGAATTCGGCTCTTGCAGCCCGCTTCCCGTTAATCTCCCAACTCCGGCTCTCGTAGCCTGCTTCCCCGATTTTAGCCTTCACGACCTACTTCCGTGACACCAACTCCGGCCCTCGCGGCCCACTTTCCCGAGTCTGGGCTTCATAACCGGTATCCCCGGCGCACTTTGAATCAATAAACTCTTCTCTCCGTCCGTTCGGGTGACGAATACCCCTTTTGAATTAATGAACCCTTCTCTCTGCCCTCGTGGCTCGCCTTTCACAATTTTGGCTCTTGAAGCCCGCTTCCAGCCTTGGCTGTTTTGGCCTCCCTTATCGGCCCTTGAACCGACAGCTATTCACTTATCGGCCCCTGAACCGACAGCTTTCAATTATCGGCAGCTGCGCTAATAGCTCTTATATTATTGGCATCCACGCCAACAACCACCTGGAGTTCTTCAAAAAAAAAAAAGTGAATGGAAGAAGAGAAGAAGAAGGAAAGAAAAAAGGAAAACACACAACAAAAAGAGAGAAGAGAAAAAAAAAAGAAAGATAGCAAAAAGGGAAGAGAAGAAGAAGAAGAGAACAAGAGAAAAGAGAGAAGAAGAGACAAAGAGACCAACATATTATGTCAGCTCCCCGACACCCTATCGGCACTGACGAAGAGACAAAGAGACCAACATATTATGTCAGCTCCCCGACACCCTGTCGGCACTGACGAAGAGATCAAGAGATCAACAAACCAGGTCAGCTCCCGACACCCTGTCGGCACTGACGAAGGGAAAAAGAGATCAACAAACCAGGTCAGCGCCCGGCACCCTGTCGACACTGACGAATAGACAAAGAGACCAACAAACCAGGTCAGCTCCCGACACCTTGTCGGCACTGACGAAGAGACAAAGAGACCAACAAACCAGGTCAGCTCCCGACACCCTGTTGGCACAGATGAAGAGACAAAGAGACCAACAAACCAGGTCAGCTCCCGGAACCTTGTCGGCATTGATGAAGAGACAAAGAGACCAACAAACCAGGTCAGCTCCTGGCACCCTGTCGGCACTGACAAAGAGACAAAGAGACCAACAAACCATGTCAGCTCCCGGCATCCAGTCGGCACTGACGAAGAGAAAAAGAGACAAACATACCATGTCAACGCCCGACACCCCATCGGCATTGACGAAGAGAAAAAGAGACAAACATACCATGTCAACGCCCGACACCCCGTTGGCACTGACGAAGAGAAGAAGAGACCAACATGCCATGTCAAGTCCCCGACACCCCGTCGGCACTAACGAAGAGAAGAAGAGACCAACATGCTACGCCAGCTCCCAACACCCTGTCGGCACCAACAAAGAGAAGAAGAGACCAGTACACCCACGGGCACCGCCCGGCCCTTCAGCGGCACGACCTTTGGCCCTCCCAGCGGCAAACTTCTTGAGCCCGCCAGTGGCACAGCGTTAAGGCATTTCAACGGCCGAACGACGTGATGCCCATGCCCTACGGATTCTTGGCGCGCAGTGGACTTGCTGAGGTGTCGCCCGGGGAGAGAGCCACACTGCCTATCCCCCTGCCACCAAGGACGACGGGTCAAATCCCCAATCAATGCCTTGGATTTCTCGCCTCCGACTACCGTGCTCGGACGCTTCCACCGTGGAGGGTATAAAAACCCCTCTCCTTCAACACAAACGGGGGGAGACAGAGAGGCAGAGGGCGAGGAGAAGAAGAGAAGAAGAGGAAGAGAAGAAGGGAAGAAGAAGGAGAAGAGAAAAGGGAGGGAAGAAGAGGGAAGAGAGGAAGAGAGGGGAGAGGCTTCGTCGCTCTACCCACCTCCGCCATCTGTACGAAGAGGGAAGAGAAGAAAGAAGAGGAGGGGAGGCTCCGCCTCCCCCTTCCTGCTGCTCCTTCCACCCGCCACCGCCGTCCGCGCGAAGAGAAGAAGGATAAGAAGAGAAGAAGAGGAGCTCGTCGCTCCACCTACCACCACCGTCTGTGTGAAGAGAAGAAGAGAAGAAGAATGAGTGGAGAGAGGGAGTGAGGTCCGGGAGGGGAGGAGTCCACGCTCCGTTCCCCCCCCCCCACTATATTTTCTTCTCCTCTTCATTTCCTTTCATTTCTTGTTTTGCCATCGTTGCAATGTATTAGTCCCCTCCGGGGCACTCCTTTCGTGAGAATAAAAGTAGGAGGCTTGCAAGTATTTTTTCTTGGACGTCTTTCTAAAGCATTTCTTCCGTGTTTGCATCCTTCGGTGTTTCACACCCCCTTTCCCTTTCTCCTTTTGTTAGGGTTTGTTTCCTCCTCGGTATTTTTGCCTTCGCTCACCCCCGGGCGCCCTCAGCGGTACACCCTCCCTGATTGTGCCTCCAACGGCACGCCCCGTCGTCCCTTCAGCGGCACGCCCTGATTGTGCCTCCAACGGCACGCCCAGTCCAGCCCCAGCGGCACACTCTAGCCGTGCCCCAGCGGCACGCCCCAACCAGCCTTCGCCGGCACACCCCCATCGGGCCTTTGCCGGTGCACTCTTCAACACCCTTCGCCGGCACGGCCTTGGCTGCCTTTCCCCGGCACGCCTATGATGGCCCTCGCCGGTACGCCCCTTTGGGCCTTCCTCGGCACGGCCTTCATGGCCTTCACCGCCATACCCTTGGCCCCCTTGGCCCGGCACACTTGCCCTTCCTTCTTGCCCGATGCATCCCCCCCTCAGCCAGTCCTAGAGTAGCCTTCCACTCGCCGTTCCCTCCGAGTGTTCCGAGGTTTATAAAGGTGTTTCCGCTCTCGGGCGCCCACCTCCAGTTGTCGGGTTCCGCCACTCCATGTGGGCGCGTTCCCTGTATCTCCCTTACACTCGGGTTAAGGGGAGATGCTACCGAATTTTCGTTAGAAACAATAACATATTGAACGACAAAAGGAAGCAACAAACAAATGGAACAGCCACACATTTAAAAGACAAAAGACAGCAACAAACAAACGAAAAGAACAACGGTGAAATGCCTTAACCAAAGCAAATGGAACCACAATCAATTCAAAGAGGACCGAATCGAACGACAACTAAACAACTTGAACATCCACCCTCACAAAAGAAAGAATGAAAATTAATCAAGAGAAGAAAAGAAGAAACCCATGCAAACTTAATAAAAATCATAAAAGAAGAAAAGAAAAGCCTTAAAAGAAATGGAGGAGGAGTGGGCTCCCCATGCCTTTCGCCAGTACGCCCCTTCAGCTACCTTCGCCGGCACACCCACTCGCGCCCTTCACCGGTACACCTTCCATGGCCCCTCGCCGATGCACCTAGCCAACTCTTTCCTGGTACGCCCTTCAGTGTCCTTTGCCGGCACACTCCCTGTTGCCTTCGCCGGCACGCTCCATGCCGCCTTCGCCAGCACACTTCATGCCGCCTTTGCCGACACACACCCGCTTGGCCCTTCGCCGGCACGCTCCTTTGGCCCTCTGCGGCACGCACCCTTTCAGCCCCTCAGCGGTACACTCCCTCAGCCCTTCAGCGGCACACTCCTCAGTCCTTCAGCGGCACAGCCCCCGGCCCTTCAGCGGCACACTCCCAGCCCTTCAACGGTACACCCCCAGCCCCTTCAGCGGCACACTCCCAGCCCTTCAGCGGCACACCCGCAGCCCTTTAGCGGTACGCCTTTCTCTTAGCCCTTTAATGACCCATTCTCTCTCCAGAAAATATGAGTAATAAAAATAATAATAATAAATAATAACAGATTCAAAAAATGAATAAATAAATAAGAATAATAAAGGAATAAGTAATAGTAATAATAAGCTTAAAAATAATGATGATAATAATAATTAGACAAATAAACGATAACAAAAAAATTAATGAATAATAATAACGAACTCAATAAGAATGATAAATAAATAAATGATAACCAAAATAAATAATAATAACAAACTTAACGAAACACGACAAGCAAATGACTGACAATAAAATGAACAAAAATAATAACAAACCTAACAATAACACTGATAAATAAATAAATCATAAAAAAATGATAAATAGATAGTAATAGCAAACTCACTCAAAGATACGCATAAATCAACGAATAATAATGATAAAATTTCAAATGATAACAAAACAATGAGATCCACCTTGCAGCCCCGTCTCTCTCGTGACCCGGTGCCGAAGGAACAACAATGTCGCACTTCCAGGTTTTGCCTGAGTCTTGGGAATCATCCCGAACTGCCATGACCCGACCTCGCCTCGGGCTGACATTCCGATTAAACCAGATTCATTTCTCCGGCCGGATCCCTTCCGAGCCGCTACTAAAATTGCCGCACGTTCGGCAGACATTTGAATGGGTTCACCTCGATTTTTGCCGCGTTTCTATTATGGACCTGTGTCTGAATATGAAAAGACCCGTGAGCAACCAACATGGCCGATGGCTCCTACCCCTATGTGGTCGTGACCCAGTATTGCTCCGGGCTGATAGCTCGTCAAATCGGATTCACTCTATCGGGATTCGTTCCCGCCCTTTCATTGAAATTGCCGTAAACTCGGCATACATTTGTACGGGGTCGTTCCTATCCACGTCGCACCTTCAATATGGACCCTTGTCCGAATATCAAGTGGTCCGCAAGTGACCGACAGAAATCTGAATAGAACGAGATGGCTCATGTCATCCCTGGACCCTATATACGGGAATATCAATAAGGCCTTTGTGGGTTGTGCTTGGACCTCGTGTCCGTCCCGATTATGGTCATTGTCTGACCCACACCCTCGGCCTATAGCTCGCTTCCTTCAAACATGTTTTGGTTTTGGAATCTAGTCCCGGGACACTTGTTTCATTGAACATCTTATCTGAATTACATAACCAACGAACAGGCTTTGTGCATTGGTGCATTTCATATAGTCTGTACAGTCAGTGTGTTGCTCGAACCAAGTCTACATATTGTCTCAGCACACACACGCAAAGTCTGTACACTGCATCTGGCAGTCTGCACAGTAAGTCAATGAATGTCTGCATTTCATAACCTTGTTTCTCTGAATGTCTAGACTTAGACTCATGCATTTCATATCTACTCAGGTCAAGTCTGTACAACGGGTGTTGTCTGCACAGTCTATACACTCATCTGCTGTTAATCGATCAAGTCTGTATAGCCAATGCATTTCATGCAACTTATGCATCATGTCAAAGTCTGTACATTGTTCTGGTCGCTCTCAAGTCCATACAGTGTATTGTCTGCACGTTACATAGTCTACACAATGCTGTAGGCTAAGTCTGAACACTCATCAATAAAGCCTGTATACACTTCAGATAGCAAGTCTGTACACTCAGCGTCTCATGCTGTGTCTTAACACAATCAGCAAGTCTGTACATTCGAGCGTCTCACGTTGCATCTCACTTTCATAGCAAGTCTGTACAGCCTTCAGTTGCATAACTCAAGTCTGTACATTCGTCTGGATGCATAATGTGAAGTCTGTACATCACACGCATAGCATGCACACTGTAAAGTCTATACACTGTCTAAGTACAGCCATCATCTCAATCAGCAAGTCTGTACATTGGACTATGCTTGCACATCATTGTAGAGTTCAAGTCTGTACATGCATCACTCATCAAGTCTGCACATTTACAGCTGAAGTCCATACACTTGCTGCTGGCAAGTCTACACATTGCATAGCATGCAAGTGTCCAAGTCGATACATCGCATGCATTGTAAAGTCTATACATTCGTCTCTAAGGCAAAGTCTATACATCGCATGCATTGCACACTGCAAGTCTGTACAGCCCAAGTCTGCACATCCACCATCTCTTTCAGCGTCTCACACTTGCAAGTCTATACATTGCCTTTGGGCATCAAAGTCTATACATTGGCAGCTGAACTGTGCAAGTCTATACATTACCTTTGGGCACAAAGTCTATACACTGCTTCTAGCATGCACGGGTTCAAGTCTATACATTGCTTATCTTTACCTACGTTCAGACACCAAGTCTATACATTGCTCACAGCACACACTAAGTCTGCACATCATCCCCTTGCTTCAAGTCTGTACATTGGCCTTCAAACTCTCCAAGTCTGTACATTGGCCTTCAAGCTTTCCAAGTCTGTACATTGGCCTTCAAACTTTCCAAGTCTGTACATTGGCCAAGTGTCTTGTGCTTTGAAGCTTTATCAAGTCTATACATTCGTTTATCAAAGTCTACACATTGCATCGTGTCACAAAGTCTATACATCGCTTGCATCGTTAAGTCTATACATTGTCGCTTGCATCATGAAGTCTATACATTGATTGCCTGCCCTGCACACACCAAGTCCATACATTGCATATGTTCATCAAAGTCTATACATTGCATTGTCTTCACTCTAAGTCTGTACATTCTGGTTGCTTCAACGTAAGTCTGTACATTCTGGTTGCTTCAACGTGAGTCTATACATTCTGTTGCATTGTTCAGCAAGTCTATACATGCTCTGCTCGTGGCTTAGTCTTTCATTCCATTGTGCATACTTTCATTCAATGTGCATACTTTCATTTTGTTTGTGCATCTCTTTCAGAAGTCTGTATAATCCTTTGAGCATTCAAAGGCTGAACACTCTTCAGCAAGTCTGTACACTCTTCAGCACTCAAAGGCTGAACGTTCTTCAAGCTTAAGTCTATACATTATGTTACATCGTTGCACGCCAAGTCTATACATAGTCTGGCTGCCTGCACGCCATGTCTGCACATCGGTTGCACAGCATAACTAAGTCTATACATCCAGTTGCATCACATGTCTGCAGAGTCTAGACATTCGTCCCACAGCCTGCAACTAAGTCTGCACAGCCTCCACAGCAAGTCTATACATCGCTGCTGGCCTGCAATGCAGAGTCTGTACACTGCATACGCACTGCATCCTTAAGTCTAAACTCTGCTACTTTTATATGAAGTCTATACAGCATGTGGCTTGTACATCGACTGAACTCTTCATTAAACCTGCAAGTGTCTAGGCACGTGATCCGAGGTAGGCACCTGGCACGTGATCCGAGGACAACGCCCTAATTACTACTGCTATAAATACGAAGCCTCCTCCATCTGGAGAAGACTGATCAAGAAGTGGATGAAAGACAGAAGAAAGAGAGTGATCGAGATAGAAGGAAAGAGCTGCAGTAGTAGGAAAAGAAGAAGAGACAGAGAGAGCCTGCGAAAGAGAAGAAAAAGAAGAGAGAGCTAGAGTAATAGAAGCTTCAACTGAAGATCAGTTTCTGCTGGACCGTGGATCAAATCCAGGCCAGCCAGCTCCTGCGAGAGCCACATTTTGATTTTATATTTCCAGCTTTTAGTTGCTGTATTTTCTTTTATTATTTTCCTTTACCTTGTTCTTCCGATTGCCCTGTTGGGGATCGGGTTCCTCCTGTGGTTTCAGGAGAAGGGAGATTTGTTTCTCCGGTTTGCTGGTGACCTTGTGTCATTAGTGGTTCCCTCCTTTGTGGAGGAAGAGAGGTCCGAGACCTCTGTTTGCAGGTGACTGGGAGTCACTTGTGGGTTCCCTCCTGATTTGGAGGAAGGGAGATTTGTCTCCGGTTCTGGTCTTGTGGATTGCAAGTCCAGGTGTGCCCTCCTGGTCTGGAGGAAGAGAGACTTCGGTCTCTGGTTTGCTAGTGACTGGGTGTCACTAGTGGTTTCCTCCGGTTGGGAGGAAGAGGGGAGGTTGTTCCCCTGGTCAAGCTGTGTGGCAACATTTGTTGCAGACTGAGTCTGCTATTCTAGCGTTGCTAGTGGAAGCCTCACTCCGGTTTGGAGTGAGGGGTGGACGTAGGTCTGTGGACCGAACCACCTAAAAATCCTGGTGTCCCTTGTGGTTTGATTTTCTTATGTGTTCATCTTATTGCTTCGCACATTAGATGTTTGCTTAGGATCGAGTGAGAGCTTATTCTTTGTGTTGCTTTGCGAGATCCTTCTAAGTATCTTCAGAATATATCTACAACTGTTCTTTAAGTCCGCATATCTGAGCATTAGTTTTTTATTAGGCTATTTTTAAGGGGAGATTCATTCACCCCCCCCCCTCTGAATCTATCGCACCTGCCTCAACAATTGGTATCAGAGCGGTTCTCTGACTAATCAGATCCAACGATCAGCAGAGGATCCTGTTGTCTTTGGTGCATTTCTGAATTTACTCTCTACTGCATTAATCTGCTTGCCGATTTAATCAATGGGTTCTCCACCGATTTTCAATGGCTCTAATTTTAACTCATGGGTTAGCAGTCTACATAACTATGTGAATTTGATGGATCCGGATCTGTGGAAGTTAATCTCACATGGTCCTCACAGACTGCCAAAGAAAGAGTCCAAATGGACTAACAGTCACAGATCAAGAAATGGAGAGAATCAGAAAGTTTTGAAATTAATGAAAGAAGCTACTGACAAGGCTCTACATTCCTTTTTCCATGACTGCAGGTCCGGTAAGGACATTCTGGATAAGCTGAAGCTAGCTCAGAGGAGAAATGAGGACAGCTGCCTGATGGCTGACAAGAGCAACCATGGTAGTGATCAAGATGAATCCGAAGATGCTGAAGAGGTAACCAATCCTTTCTCTAGTTATACTTTAGACGACTGGGAAGATGCCTATGCCAATCTGTTAGAATCCTATGAAAGACTAAAGAAGAAGAATAAAAAACTTATAAAGAAGCTAAAGAATTATGAGGATGCTAAATCTCGAGGTGAAAACCCTGAAATTTTGAAAATTGAAAATGACATATTTAGAAGACAGTTAACAGATTTTGATTCTATTAGTTCAGACTTAGATCATTTGAAATCTGAAAAACAAACTCTTATGAAACAAATTGGATTACACAAAAAGGAGAATCAAGAGCTTGTTTGTGAAATTGCTGAACTAAAGGAAAGACTCAGCTCAACTGATGATGATCAGGCTCATAACAATGATGTTGTTCAAAATGAAGAACTGGTGAGAAACTTAGAGCTTGTCAACTCTGAATTGGAAAATATGAAGTCTGAAAATGTAATACTCAATAACCAGCTCAAAGAATCTAAACACAAATCAAAAATTCTTGAAAAAGAAAATAGATTGATTTCTGAAAAATTAGAGGCTGATAGAGTAACAAATTCAGAGATTCAGAAAAATCTTGACAAACTTCAATCTGAAAAATAACAAGAAAAGTTTTATGAATGTCAGTTTTCTTCAGATGAATGGGTGCTTGATGATGAACTCCTAGAGCAGAACAGTAAACTGAAAGAGGAAATTAATAAGCTGAATCACCTAAACTCAGCAATGTCTGAGAGGCTAATCACTTTAGAAAAAGGGAAGAGTGTAAGCCTGGTGAGCTCTAGTGAGTTGCTGAATGCTGAACATGAAATTACAAATCTGAAAAACATCAACCTAATGTTGAGTGGGAATGTCACTTGCTGTGAACAAAAGATAGCTAAATATGAGTTAACAATCACATCCCTTCAACAAGAAGTTGATGATCTTTATAAGTCCCTATCTGAAGCTGACAATGAAATAAAATTAAAACAGGAAGTTGAAAAACTCAAGAGTCTGAATGATGCCTTGCATCAACAAGTCATTTCCTGTGAAACAGATCTGTCCAAATATGAAGCTAATATTTGTGGCTTAAATTCTGAAATTCAAGATTTGAAAAACTCCTTGTCAAAATTTGTCAAGGGAAAGGACAATCTGAATAAGCTTCTAGGAAAGAGTGATAACTCTCAGAGAGAGGGGCTGGGTTACAGTTCAACAAACAAAAGGATCAATAGCAATAAAACTTCAACTGTGTTTGTAAAAGCTTCTGATCAAAACACAACTGCTGGTTCTTTTGTTTTTCAATTTACTGCACAAAAACCCACTATCAGTCCCAAAACTGTAAGACAAACTCAAAAATTAAAAAAGGATGAAAACCTACAGAAAAAGGACAAAACTACTCCAGTTGGTACAAAGGCTGCTGCACACAATTCACATGACCTCTCAAACACTCATACTAAAAAGGGGTCGTGCTATTATTGTGGGAAAGTAGGTCACATAATGGAAGATTGCAGATTAATGCTAAAAGATGAGCATGGTAGTGAAACATCACATTCTAGAAATTCTTTTGATAGAAACCATGCTGCTAGGAAGCCTGATGCTTCATGTTATTATTGTGGGAAGCATGGTCATCTCATGAGTGAATGTTTTATCATGAAAGAAGACAATAAACTGCATGCCAGGTCTTCCATTCATTTTCATGGTCCATATGGATCTAAACACAATTCAAGTCAGCACATTGTGTGCTTCAACTGTAATAAGGCTGGGCACAGGGCTGCTGAGTGCTGGTTTAGATCCACTTGGGGTAAAAATGGTTTTCATAGATTAAATTCTTATGCTTGCTCTCACTGTGGGAAGAATGGCCATACAGTCAAGACTGTTGGCATGTTCAGAAGAACTCTGTTAACCCCTATGTTGTCAAATTCCCTGCAAAACCATTTGCAAGATTCTCATGCTATAACTGTGGGAAGCCAGGTCATAGATCTGCTGAATGTTGGCTGGTTAAGAATAAGAATCAAACTATTCATGCATACAACAAAAAATCTTATGATCATGTTTATAAACCTCATACTGCTGTTACTATGCATCATAAGAACCAGAAACCAGTCACACCATGTAGATATTGTGGAAAATTTGGACATTCTATGGATAATTGTTATTTGATGGAATCTGATGACAAGGTTGCTAAAAGACTGTCTAGAACACCTATCAAGGTTAATGCAGGACCCAAGACTGTTTGGGTACCTGCCCATGCCAAATAGTGTGCTAACTTGCAGGTGTGCCTTGGAATGAACAAAGAGGGGTAAATAAACCAAGGCACTCAAAATGATAACCCCATGATCCTGCTCTCCAGGTTAGTTCTGAACAATCTGTTTAAATCCCATCATCTAAAAATTGACTGTTTGAGATGGTTAAGCATCTTGTTAATTTGATTTGTGCTTAGTTGAAATTTTCTGAAATGGAATTGCTCAATCATGTTTATGGTAGCTCACTTATGTCTGAAGTGCATGAATTATATTTGAATGTCAAACTTGAAATCATGTGATGTACTTTCACTGCACATCATGCACTTGGTCAGGGGGAGCTCAATCATTCTTGATTAACCATACTCATGCTCATGCTTTGTTGTATATATGTAGCATCTAGACAAGGGGAGCTTTCCTGTTCCATCTTTTCATCTCTTGAACTCTCACTGTCTAGCTATCTGATCTACTTGCTACACTTAGGTGGTTCACCTAAATCCTCTGCTGTCTCTACACTGATATAGCTGATCTGTCTGTATTCCAGACTTAGCTATTGATTCTGCCTCCTGTGAATTCAATTGCTAGCTTGTTCCTATCATTCACATTTCTTCATATCTTGTCAAGTCTGGTCCAAGCTAATCTGACTGAATTTTAGTCTTTAATGCTGGCTTCTGATTGCTCTCTACTTTTCTCTCAATAAAAATGCTTTGTTGACTCCACTGATTTCCTGACAATGTCATTGACTCGTCTGAATGAGGAAAGATTTTAGTCAGTGCACCCTAGTCATAAATCAGACATTTTCTGAAAAGAAGAATCTTCTATTATACTGGCTTAAGAATGTTTTGATAAATCAAATTGATTTAAGTCTAATGTATTTCCTAAGTTTTGATGTAAAAGACTTGAAAATATCTGAATCATCATGCTTAATAAATCTTAACCAATTGTCTCATGAACTTCATGCAAAACCTTCTGAAAACTAAAATTTTAAAAGACATGGCTATCCTTGGTTAAGATACATGTAGAAGGTATTGTTCTTAAACTTTTCAGTGTACTGAGCATTGTTTGAAAAATCTGAAAACATTTAAAAAGTTAAAACAAGAGCAATGACTTTGGTCACAGAGAAACTGGGTTCTCTATCAAAGAAGTAGAGTAAGCCCATGTCATGAAGTGCCATAGTTACCTCTCCTATAAAAATGTTTGAAAATCTGGCAGAGCAATGGCATGGTTGTGTTGAGTACCTGGGGATTCTGGCCTCTCATCAATGTGTCTCCTCATGCAAAAAGATACTCCATTGCTAACTCTGTTCTCCTTGAGAGGTAATATGGTTGTCACACTGAGTAACTGGGTCACTTCACCTAAGACGTGTTGTGTCTCACGTAAAAAGGTGTTGACTGAACCAAACTTGCTCAGGAAAAATGAGTGATGTTCAATAGAAAAATCTGAAACACTAAAGACAAGTTCAGTCACATTTATCTCTGTTTAATCTCAATATTACCTTGTGTATCTTCCATAGGAGTCATTGAATTTAAATGAGTAAGATGGAAGGAAGTTAAACATGAATATCAAATGAGTTGTTGGTTCATCTTTATTAAAAGGTGTTTCAGTTATGAGTATTGAATTTTCTTGATAAACTTTGAATACATCACTCTTAAATCATGATGGTAAGTTTAAACTCATTCATAATCTATTATAATTGAAGAATCTGAAATTCATTTTCAAAGATTTATGAATTTGGTGTGCTACTGAAAATCTGTCTTCCTCATTTATTCATTGTGCTTACAGATTGTGGTAATCCTTGAGTACCCATATGTTTTGCTGATAGATGCTCATCACCTCTTTCACTCCATCTAATCAGGGGGAGCTTTCCTGTCATGCTGAGTGTCTTTCATAAAGGGGGAGATCTAGTCAGCATTCTTGAGTGTCCCTGTGCTTTTGTTGATATTCTCCCTTCATCTCAATTGGTTTCAACCTTCAAATCGTTTCTGATCATTATTCTATTCAGGGGGAGCTAATTGCCATTAAGGGGGAGCTTAGTCAAAGGGGGAGCTTTTAATTCACTCATCTTATGCAGTCTTATTCTTCCCTCTACAACTAATGTCTTTTTACCGAAGTCAAAGGGGGAGAAATATTTGATCAAGTCAGTATGACTCATAGTGTTGCCATCATCAAAAAGGGGGAGATTGTTGTGTCCCTGTGATTTTGATGATAGCAAACACTATAAGGCAACATCTGTTCAGTTTGCATATAAATCTGTTTGTGTTGCATATGAATGTTTCATTGAACATCTTATCTGAATTACATAACCAACGAACAGGCTGTGTGCATTGGTGCATTTCATATAGTCTGTACAGTCAGTGTGTTGCTCGAACCAAGTCTACACATTGTCTTAGCACACACATGCAAAGTCTGTACACTGCATCTGGCAGTCTGCACAGTAAGTCAATGAATGTCTGTATTTCATAACCTTGTTTCTCTGAATGTCTAGACTTAGACTCATGCATTTCATATCTACTCAGGTCAAGTCTGTACAACGGGTGTTGTCTGCACAGTCTATACACTCATCTGCTGTTAATCGATCAAGTCTGTACAGCCAATGCATTTCATGCATCTTATGCATCATGTCAAAGTCTGTACATTGTTCTGGTCGCTCTCAAGTCCATACAGTGTATTGTCTGCACGTTACATAGTCTACACAATGCTGCAGGCTAAGTCTGAACACTCTTCAGTAAAGCCTGTACACACTTCAGATAGCAAGTCTGTACACTCAGCGTCTCATGCTGTGTCTTAACACAATCAGCAAGTCTGTACATTCGAGCGTCTCACGTTGCATCTCACTTTCATAGCAAGTCTGTACAGCCTTCAGTTGCATAACTCAAGTCTGTACATTCGTCTGGATGCATAATGTGAAGTCTGTACATCACACGCATAGCATGCACACTGTAAAGTCTATACACTGTCTAAGTACAGCCATCGTCTCAATCAGCAAGTCTGTACATTGGACTATGCTTGCACATCATTGCAGAGTTCAAGTCTGTACATGCATCACTCATCAAGTCTGCACATTCACAGCTGAAGTCCATACACTTGCTGCTGGCAAGTTTACACATTGCATAGCATGCAAGTGTCCAAGTCTATACATCGCATGCATTGTAAAGTCTATACATTCGTCTCTAAGGCAAAGTCTATACATCGCATGCATTGCACAGTGCAAGTCTGTACAGCCCAAGTCTGCACATCCACCGTCTCTTTCAGCGTCTCACACTTGCAAGTCTATACATTACCTTTGGGCATCAAAGTCTATACATTGGCAGCTGAACTGTGCAAGTCTATACATTGCCTCTGGGCATCAAAGTCTATACATTGGCAGCTGAACTATGCAAGTCTATACATTGCCTTTGGGCACAAAGTCAATACACTGCTTCTAGCATGCACGGGTTCAAGTCTATACATTGCTTATCTTTACCTACGTTCAGACACCAAGTCTATACATTGCTCACAGCACACACTAAGTCTGCACATCGTCCCCTTGCTTCAAGTCTGTACATTGGCCTTCAAACTCTCCAAGTCTGTACATTGGCCTTCAAGCCTTCCAAGTCTGTACATTGGCCTTCAAGCTTTCCAAGTCTGTACATTGGCCTTCAAACCTTCCAAGTCTGTACATTGGCCAAGTGTCTTGTGCTTTGAAGCTTTATCAAGTCTATACATTCGTTTATCAAAGTCTACACATTGCATCGTGTCACAAAGTCTATACATCGCTTGCATCGTTAAGTCTATACATTGTCGCTTGCATCATGAAGTCTATACAATGATTGCCTTCCCTGCACACACCAAGTCCATACATTGCATATGTTCATCAAAGTCTATACATTGCATTGTCTTCACTCTAAGTCTGTACATTCTGGTTGCTTCAACGTAAGTCTATACATTCTGGTTGCTTCAACGTGAGTCTATACATTCTGTTGCATTGTTCAGCAAGTCTATACATGCTCTGCTCGTGGCTTAGTCTTTCATTCCATTGTGCATACTTTCATTTTGTTTATGCATCTCCTTCAGAAGTCTGTACAATCCTTTGAGCATTCAAAGGCTGAACACTCTTCAGTAAGTCTGTACACTCTTCAGCACTCAAAGGCTGAACGTTCTTCAAGCTTAAGTCTATACATTGTGTTGCATCGTTGCACGCCAAGTCTATACATAGTCTGTCTGCCTGCACGCCATGTCTGCACATCGGTTGCACAGCATAACTAAGTCTATACATCCAGTTGCATCGCATGTCTACAGAGTCTAGACATTCGTCCCACAGCCTGCAGCTAAGTCTACACAGCCTCCACAGCAAGTCTATACATCGCTGCTGGCCTGCAATGCAGAGTCTGTACACTGTATACACACTGCATCCTTAAGTCTAAACTCTGCTGCTTTTATATGAAGTCTATACAGCCTGTGGCTTGTACATCGACTGAACTCTTCATTAAACCTGCAGGTGTCTGGGCATGTGATCCGAGGTAGGCACCTGGCACGTGATCCGAGGACAACACCCTAATTACTGCTGCTATAAATACGAAGCCTCCTCCATCTGGAGAAGACTGATCAAGAAGTGGATGAAAGACAGAAGAAAGAGAGTGATCGAGATAGAAGGAAAGAGCTACAGTAGTAGGAAAAGAAGAAGAGATAGAGAGAGCCTGCGAAAGAGAAGAAAAAGAAGAGTGAGAAGAAGAGAGAGCTAGAGTAATAGAAGCTTCAACTAAAAATCAGTTTCTACTGGACCGTGGATCAAATCCAGGCCAGCCAGCTCCTGCGAAAGCCACATTTTGATTTTATATTTCCAACTTTTAGTTGCTGTATTTTCTTTTATTGTTTTCCTTTACCTTGTTCTTCCGATTGCCCTGTTGGGGATCGTGTTCCTCCTGTGGTTTCAGGAGAAGGGAGATTTGTTTCTCCGGTTTGGTGGTGACCTTGTGTCATCAGTGGTTCCCTCCTTTGTGGAGGAAGAGAGGTCCGAGACCTCTGCTTTGTAGGTGACTGGGAGTCACTTGTGGGTTCCCTCCTGATTTGGAGGAAGGGAGATTTGTCTCCGGTTCTGGTCTTGTGGATTGCAAGTCCAGGTGTGCCCTCCTGATCTGGAGGAAGAGAGACTTCGGTCTCTGGTTTGCTAGTGACTGGGTGTCACTAGTGGTTCCCTCCGGTTGGGAGGAAGAGGGGAGGTTGTTCCCCTGGTCAAGCTGTGTGGCAGCATTTGTTGCAGACTGAGTCTACTGTTCTAGCGTTGCTAGTGGAAGCCTCATTCCGGTTTGGAGTCAGGGGTGGACGTAGGTCTGTGGACCGAACCACCTAAAAATCCTGGTGTCCCTTGTGGTTTGATTTTCTTATGTGTTCATCTTATTGCTTCGCACATTAGATGTTTGCTTAGGATCGAGTGAGAGCTTATTCTTTGTGTTGCTTTGTGAGATCCTTCTAAGTATCTTCAGAATATATCTACAACTGTTCTTTAAGTCCGCATATCTGAGCATTAGTTTTTTATTAGGCTATTTTTAAGGGGAGATTCATTGTCACGCCCCGAGCGCGGAAGATACCTGGAGACTCGTGACCAGTTTATATCAATCATGTCAATCAGAGTGGTCGTGTATTCGACACAAAGACAGAGATGCGCAAAATAGCAAGATAACCCAATCCTTTATTTCATAATGGATAGACTATTACAAATCCAATACTCTGTTAATAAAAAGAGGAAAAGAATACATAGTTGACTCAAGAAAACTATAGAAAAAGACTAGACGACACTTGTAGAAGCTCTATCACTTTCACTCTTGACCATTCCCATCCGATTGACTTCCATCGTCGTCGGACTTACCTGAAAAGTACAAAGGGACAAACGGAATGAGCGAACGCTCAGTAGGAAATTATATCTCAAGTACTAGCAAGGGGTTTAAGTAATTACATTTTTCATGAATGCAATAAAGCTATGCATGCTCGTATAAAACGACAGGATAACAAGTGTATTCAAGATATTCAAGCAAGTACGTTTAACAAGTCATGTCAAGAACTTTGGCTATCATGTATCAAGCAAGTAAATTACCCTTTTTTTTTGGGCCACGCAATTCATGTAAAGTCCAGTACGATTCAAGTACAAGATGTCTATGGAATGTCCAATCAAGCAAGTCAAGTACTCGGTATAATGCCAGATACCTTATCATTTTAACTCCCATGGGCACAAGTACTTTCGGGTGCTCCTCCCAGGACCAGATCGGGCCCTATATGCGCAGGCATTTATCATGTATTTTTGACATCCACTCTTGTTGATATAGCCAATATAGAATTTCAATAATCAAGCTTGTAGACATGTATGACAACTTGGATAGAATAGAGTCCAAAATATGACAAAGGACATAGATTGATAATAACGGTATAATCACGATATCGATAAAACTAGGTAGAATATGGTTCCCTTAACTTAGGTACCATGACAAATCAGTATGGACATTCTTTATATAGAATTGAGGTCCACATGAACAGTATATCAAAGTAAGATACCCTCATTCTTATCATAGAATTGAGGTTTACAAGAACGACATGATATGGCATGATATCATCATCCCATTAAGAATTTTCTTATGATATACTCTTTGTATAAACATAAGGGCCGGTATACCATGTTTCTTTAGATTGACATGGCAAGGATCGTGTAGTGGGTTTTTAGGGTACTACCAGCTCAGTCGGCCTTGAGGGAATCCAAGGCTACGAGGAGTCTTACGGAGGTCTCTATGACTAACTCGCTAGTCCAAAGGAACGGAATGTCTAATGGAGAGCTTGTATGTCAATAAGAGTTGAGTGTGATCGATGAAACAACATGAAACGTGGGACTATACTCACGGAGTGGAGAATAGTGCCGATATATATATTATATAACATATGAAACCATCGGTTAACAAAAGCAGGGAAAAATCAGTTTTACAGTAAAATAACGACTTAGGTAAAGTCGTTTCTCAAGTAATTAACGCCTAACAGAAGGGCGTTTACATATGTTTCCGTTTTGCAGAATTTTTAATAATTCAGTAATTTATCTAAAACACGCCCTGGTCAGGGGCGTTTCTTCAGGAGTTGACGACTTCACAAGAAGGCGTCTTATTATTTACATATCTGTCAGAATGTAAATAATTTTCAGGATTGATAGAAAACACGCCCTGGGAAGGGGCGTTACTGTTTAATTCTATTTTACAGAATAAATGTATTTCAGGATTTTAACAGAGAAACGCCCTAGGAAGGGGCGTTAGCTTTCAGAATCACGCCCTATTCTGGGGCGTTAACATATAAAAAAACGACTTTGTCCAAGTCGTGAATTCAAGAAATTTACAATATTCCAGGAAATAAAATTTCAAGTGACAGGAGACATGGTCATGACGGAAAAATTAGTAGGAATTTACAGGTAGAGTCATGCATTAGATATCAGGATTTCATATATATCATTTTTATAACGTGGGTATTTAATATTTTCATGAAAGTAACGCCTGTATATAGGGCGTTTATTATGAATTAACGACCATAGTGGTGGTCGTTTCTTTTAAAGTAGCGCCCTATTCAAGGGTGTTTCTTTCAATAATATTCCAACGTCCGAGAAACTAAAATAAAACTAATACATGATATGCATGATGCTTCTTGTATATATATATTTAGTTTGGGCTACAAGACTTGAGAAGATCCTACCATAATTGATGATCTGGAAGAGTACTTGTGAAGTAATTGAGGAGAACCCTTTCTACTGCAACTATATAACCGCAGCAGCAGCAGGAAGAATCGTTTGTTTTGAAGAATCCTTGTTCTTCGACTGAGTTCTCTACAGAGAAACATGAAGATGTATCAATCCTCACTTCATCATGTTTTGGCTGAAGATAAAAGAAAGAAGAACATTACCTTTGTTCTTCACGTACGCAGGTGCTCTCTTCGATCTGTAAGAAGAGAAAGAGATGAAGAGTTAGTAACTCTTCTTTTGACAGTAAAATAGAAAGAAAGAACGTTCAGTTCTTTACCGTAATAGCCGCAGACGATCAAATGGTTTAGGGTTCAGATGAACGAGAGTTTTTATAGGGTTTTGGGTGTCCTATTAGGGTTGGTGATCGTGTGGAAGTAATACTTCTATGATAGAGTCATTACCGCGTTTGAACTCTTTCTAATGCTTATCACTTACCCTGGATAAGTTCTGGGTTCGATCGGTTCACGAACTGAATTAACGCCTTTGGTCAGGGCGTCGATTCTTAAATTAACGACCTTGTTCAGGTCGTTTCTTAAGAAACGACTTGTATAAGGGCGTTCCTTATTTTTAAAACACGCCCAAGATATGGGCGTTTCTTTTACTTGCCTATTTGGTCGCGTGAGAGTTGACGACCGCACGTGTGGGCGTCCTTTCTTTAGTCACGCCGTTTGTAGAGGCGTGTCTTTTTAAATTAACGCCTTACTCAGAGGCGTTATTTGTAATTTATTTTATTTTTGTCTAATTAACCCTATTCTTATTATCCGTATTACTTATGTAATATATATGTTTTTAATTTTATTTCAATATTCATTTATCAGGGTTGCTACATTCATTCACCCCCCCCCTCTGAATCTATCGCACCTGCCTCAACAATGGAGAGAGCTGAGTCTGGAGGTAGTCGGAGTAGACGATCTTCCTTCTTGAAGATTAAATGTGTGTTCCTTCAAATCCAAGCTCCGATCATACCTGCAAACACAAAGAACAGATTCATCAATATGCTCAACACCATGTTTAGATTAAAGGGGATATCACAAATGAATAGTTGGAAGATATATATAATGTTTCCCCCTTTGAATATCCCACGAATCCCCTCAGAGGAAGGTAGAGTGCGCTGGAAATGATGAGTCGCACAGTGGAAGTAGTCGGATTCGAGTTTGAAACGCCCAACCGCGCAGATCATGGAGAGCAGCAACAGCGGCTTCCAGATCGGGCCTCAGGCTCGTGGAAGACACTCTCTCTCGCTTCTTCTTCCTCCTCTTGATAGTGAGCATGCCTCCTTTTCGTTCTTCTTCTTCCCTACAAGAACAGATAGAACAATAAGTCCCAAGGGATTGTTCTTCCGATGAAAATCGCAACTTCTATATACTCAAGGAAAAACAAGCACAGAAGACTTGATAGCCCATGTGAAAACCCTTCAATCCAACACCCAATAGATGGGAGAAACCCTAAGGCTATTAGAGTAAAAAGCCAAGGCAACTCGGGTAACAAAGTGGGCAATTCGAAAAGAATCTGGAAACCACGATCCGGACGAACCAGAGAAAGTGTCGACTCATGGAGTCGACATTTTTCTCCTTACATTCTGTACCGTTATATAAAAATAGGACCCGGGTGAAAGTGTCGACTCATAGGGTCGACACTTTTCACCAGAGGTTCTGTTTTCTTTGAAAACAGACCTCCGGCCTGTAAGTGTTGACTCTAGGAGACGACACTTGCAGCTAGAAGTGTCCAGGCAGCAAGCTGGCCAGAAAGTGTCGACTCCTAGAGTCGACACTTTCTGTCTGGACAAGTAAAACAACGCAGCAGACAGAACAGTACAAAATAAGTGTCGACTCTATGAGTCGACACTTTACCTGACAGAAATGAAAACTCAATTAAATCAAAATGAAAGGCCTAAAGCCTTCAACCAAGATCAAACCCCTATGATTAAAACATGATATGCCAATAGAATGACATGCAATGAGGGGTCTTAAAAATATCAATCAAAACTAGACCCCACCAGGCAATATGGGATACAAGATTAGCAATGCACTTCAGGAAACTTGCATGTAATTCAATGAATTAAAACCCGAAAACCTTAATGTATGAAACATACCCAATCTTGCCACATGGAAATTCATAGGAACATAAACTTAGATCGAGATTTCAAGGGAATGTAAATAACAGTGGAAGTTTACCATGGATTCAAGGAATTGATAGCAATATAGAATCTGCACATCCTGAAAGTTCAAATTCAAGTCAATGAAATTTGATAAGAACAATTATCTTGCATTCTATCATCCACATACATCCATCCTAATTAAGCTATTAACTTGCAATCCAAAAATTTCTCCATACATGTAACAGCACTTTGGAATTCAATTCAAACCAAAATCATGGAGAACCATTCAACAGTATTCAAATACAGTCTAGTGGCATAAATAAAGAGGATTATGAACCATCATTTAAACTTGTTTAAACAAGATTCATAAAAGGCATGTTTAGCATAAGGCCACTTCAACCACATTTAAGGTTACCAACACTGTCAAATTCAAGGACACAAAATTCAGTCCGAAACTTCCAAGTTCAGTCCAAGAATTTAGATTCAGTTTCAATATAGTTCAATCAAGGCCAAATGAAATGGGTTTCACTTTTAAAGACATGAACCCCATTCAAGTTCAGTTCTATAATCTCAAGCATAGTTGGAATTCAATTTGAAGTTCATTGATTTCCTCAACCACTTAGTGGCAATTGATACCAAGTTGAAAACATCAAGTTGATCATGAAAATACCATATGCATGACTGTAAAACACGCAAGACAGGGTCGGTGCAGATATGAGCAAGGTCAGTGCAAAGACATCAAAGATATATACATGAAAGACCATGCTTCATAACAAGATAAGAACTAAGGCTCAAAGAGCCAGGGGTCGACCCATCCCAAGGGGAATGGAAAACTGCTTTAGCAGTCCAATGCATAGCTATTCAAGTTCAGTCTAATCATAGATAGGGGCATTCCAAAGCAAGTTGAGAAACCACTATCACTAAACAATTATGAAAAGTAAACATGAAGTCATATGCAATAAAACCAATCTTCCCACATTGGAATGTAGTCAATATAAGTCCAAAAACATGATAGGGCTTTTAACCCCAATCAAGACACTGTGAGCAAGATCCACATGAAAGCTCCAAATCCTCATGCACAGCACGCATGAGTCGACTTCAGAAATGTATTCAGGAAGGACCTTTGAATTTCAACCTACAAAACAAGATATCATCATGTTAGCTTGCTCATCAGGAAGACGCCATTAAACATAAAACACACAATGTATTGGAATCATCAAAACCATTGTCAAAGATAATGAGGGGGCGCACAGAACCCAACAATCTCCCCCTTTTTGATGATGCCAATATATTGTGACCATTCAAATCTCTCTCTCCCCCCCTTTGGCATTATCAAAAAGAAATGGGGGACTGAGGAGTAACTGTGAAGTTTTCAAAAGAAAACAAGTGAGACAAGAGTGCACGAACCCAACAATTTACCACCCACAAAGGGAAGGTGTGGAGATCAAAACCAAGTAGAAATTTAAAATTTTATGTGCAATTAGCAGATGTGTGAAATAAGTGCAAATGTTCAATTTTTGTAAGTTTCTGCTATTTGTGTGACTAATTATGCACAAGTAGTATAAAGAAACTATATGCAAAATCTGAAAACTAAGTTATGCACAAGGTGCATTATGCTAAAAAATACATTATTTTCCCCCAATTGTCAAGAATAAAAATCAACTGACAATGGGTTATTTAACCTGTTATTTACAAGTATAACCTATAGATGCAAACTATAGAATAAAGTATGATATGATCAAGACGGATCAAGCAATCAGGCGGCATGCATAACAATTTATAGACTCATGCAAGTCCCTTCGAGATGGGTGTAATGATTATGCAATCAATTATAGAACATGATGTGCATGAACAATACTAAGAAGGTCGTGCTTACATAAAAAAAGTACTACATTAACCATGAAAGACGACTGATTCATAAGTGACATTCAAACAATCAAACCCAAGGTGCATATGTGAAGATTGAGCAATGAAGTTCAAGTCAATATGGAAAATCATATTTGTTAAAGAACACTAAAAGGAACATCTCATCCATACACTTTCATTCACAATGCTCGAATATTGGTAGCTACGTATGACCCCAAAAATTTTTAATTGCTAAAAATGGTGTGACTAACCTTTTGACACGAGTTGTATCCTTGGTCTCAGGGACACTTCCCGGTTACTCAGTTTCGTCAATTATCTTAACTGTGGATTTTGTCACTTTTCGGCGCGAGTTGTATCCTTTGTCTCAGGGACACTTCCTGGCTACTCGGTGGCAAATCACACTTATTTTTATATGGATTAGTTTCTCCTTTCGACGCAAGTTTTCTCTTTTATTTCAGGGGGGATTCCCGGCTACTCGGATCCACGTTCCACTTATACAAATTTTTTGGTGGGGTAAACAGCTCTTCCCTCACGAGACATGTGATTTCTATATAGAGAATCAATAGCCCTCTAAAGCATAGAGTAGAAAATAATAATCCTTATTAGATTGAATCATTATCTCACAAAGGTGCACTTTGTGTGGTAGTTGTATTGAATGTAAAAGATGAATTAGCCTTATCACAGTAATGTCTCCCCCTAAATATATTCACGGTTATAAAAAAAAAATCTCCCCCTTAATATATGTCATGTAGCAAACATGTCTAAATCAATGTAATTTCATTTAGCAAGGGATGAGTCATAGAAGGAGTCAAAAAGTGGTTGTATAAAGTATATACATGCATTCAACCAAAGATTTTCCAATGACTTCAAGCAGCTTGATTATCGGTACTTGGCGGAGAACGTAGGTCCGAAGACCACCTCACGCGTAGTGAAAGCTTCTGGCTGGACAGAATCAAACCTTCCACTAACATCATTTTATATACCGAATAACCATGGCATTCAAGCACAGAAGTATGCAATGATATGTAAGTGTATGCATGTAACCGAGCATATGATCAAAGACTTCCTTTATGTACAAGTATGCAAAGATGTGTATGAGAGTAAGTATGCAACCTGTGTATGCATAAGTGAACTATGCACGCACATGTGAACTATTATTTACAAAAAGTGATTAAAAGTATGAGAACTTTTATGTTCAAACTAAAGGATTAAAGAACTGAATTGCTATTTGCAAGATGAAAAATAGAGAGTATGCAAAGCTAACTTCATCACCTAATCATGTAACCTGAAGATCTCAACACTTCAGAAGTTGTCTTAATCAATAGAGTAGGAATGCAACTATTTGAATTCAATCATTTTCCATCAAGGCTTAAATTTTACCTTCTCAGAATTTTCAATCTAAACCTAAGCAGAGTGAGTTCTCAAAATTAAGCCATTTTCTTTCTAATTACCAAGGTCAACATGCAAACTCAGATGAAACTCAGATTTGACTTTATTTACAAACATATAAACTAACAAGCATGGATAGTCAATATGATAGTAGATTTGCAATTAGAAGCTCCATGTTTTTCTTAGAATTTAATCTCTCACCTGAGTTGAATTATCCAAAAAGAACCAGTACCATGTTCATTACCAGTAAAGCTCATTATTTCTATTGCTTTGAAGGATCTTCGTTTATCAACAGATTCTTCCTCCTCAAGGCACCCCTACAAAATAGATTCTCATTTCGGAGATTTGGGTACCCAAGCCATCTTGGGTCCCGAGAGGTTAGTTCTAACATAACCAAATGTATTCTTTTTGTTTTTCCTTTCATATCATTCATCATCGGCCCTCATCATGGTACAATCATCCATTGAATGTCCATTCAGGCTACAGTAAAGACAATGAGAAGATTTTCTTTCCAAAAATCAATTGTCATCATTTTTCATTACGCAACAATCATTCATTACATGTCCAAAACTGCCACAGTAAGACATGAAAAGTTCTTTTTAGCAAACCATTCATCATCATTTTTCTTCATGAAACAGTTTTCAAAAACATAACCATGTAACCCACAATAGAAACAATGAGAGTTGAATATTTTTCTAATGGGTTTTTCATGATCTTTAGAGCCAGCAACTATTTTCATTCTTGATTCTAATGCCACATCATCATCAATTTTCATCAGGAATCAATCATACATTTCGTGGCCAAATTTGTCACAATAGTCACAAAAGACACTCCTCTTTTTCTTGGTGCATGAACATGTTTAACAGTTGAGAGTTTTTCATGCATACAAGATTGATCACTTACATTTTTCTATTTCTCATTTTCTTTATAACACAAAGACAATGATTCATTCAAAATTTGGATTTCATTTTGCAATGATGAAATATGCAGTTCACAATTAGCAAGATGTTCTTCACATGACACAATTTTCTCATTCAACAAAGAGTTAACAATTTTGTAGCTTGCGACATCCTGTTCTAGAACATGAGAATTTTCAAGATCATCAACAACTTATTTTCCTTTTTTAAACATGTAGAGTTTATCAACCAATAAACTATTTTGATCTTTCAATTTCTGAATCTCTTCAGCAAGTTTTTCATTTTGAAGTTTTTCAAATGAATTTTCTGTCATAGAGGTATGTTCTAGTTCATTCTTTTGAAAACTCACATTTTCATCGACCATTTTATTCATGGTTTCACTGCATTCAAATTTATCATTCACATTTTTAAAGCTTTCTATTTCATGTCTTAGCTCCCTTAACCATTCCGATTTGTCAACAGACATGCATTTTTCTTTTTCAAGGACAAGCAATTTTTCAGACATTACTTTGTTTAGATGTTTCAACGCTTCGTTCTCCTTAGCAAGTTCAGTGCATTTTTCAGAAAGGGAGTTATCAACACACAAATTTTCCATTGTGGAACACTTGACACAAGGAGTGTTAACATGTGAACAGTCATCAAGTTTCTTTTTCAACTTTCGATTGTCAGATTTCATGGTTTTATATCTTTCAACTAACTCATCGTAAGCATCCATCAATTCATCATAACTCAATTCATCTTCCTCATCAGAGTCGGAGTTAGAGTTTACCTTCGAACTCTCCTCGCTTTGACGCTTAATTTCATTGTTTGCAACTAAGCAGTCACCGTCGTTGTAGCTTTCTTTTTGGGCTTCGCTCAACCCGTCCCAAATTTCTTTGGCTGTCCTACAAGTCAAACAAATGGAAATTGATTAGTGTCCAAGACAGCCTAAAGAGCATTCAAAACAAACACATTATCCGAATTCATTTTCTTATGTTCATCAGTCCACCTTAAAACATTTTTGGGAAAGACATGTGGACCATGAGAGATTAATTTCATGAGTTTCAGATCAAAGCCAGTAATCCAAACACAAAATTTTCCTAGCCATGAAGCATAATCAAAACCATTGAAAACATGAATAGAATTCAAGCTAGCCATCATGAAAACGATCTTTACTCTTGGACCGTGAGGTCCGCTAAAAAATCAGAGACTAGGCTCTGATAACAATTGCTTGCCCAGAGAGATGGCGGACAAGAAGGGGGGTTGAATTGTCCCCTTTCCGAGATGGCGGATTTTAAAAACTTTCTTTAGAGAACATAGTGGAATTAAAACTATCAACGTTGATTAGCCCAAACTCAAGTGAGATTAAAATAGTTCTCTCGATCTTTCCGATCTCACACGAATAACTCTAAGCACATAAAGATTAACAATCAATCCAAACACGGATAGCGGATGTAGCAATGTGCAGTGGTGTAGTGAGTAAAAATCTATTTAATGGACCTATGAAGGGAGATAGAAGAAATGGTCAATCACACAGGCAATCGCACGAGACACAAAAAATTTTGGTGGTTCGGGATCACGACGGGCTCCCTACGTCCACCCCTCACCAAACCGGGTGAGGCTTCACTACACGCTACTTTCATAACAACACGGAGATGAACCCCAACCACACACACGCTGCTTCTACAGCAATACACACACGAGGCCTTGCCTCAACACGCTGCCACTGCAGCACACACACACACACACGTTCGGGGAATGTGCCCCCGACACGACAAACACATAGAGACACAGCTCCATACACACACACAGAAATTCCGAGTTTAACAAAATCAAAGGATGTACAATATACGCCCACAGCAGTGTTTAGATGAAGATAGACTATGAAGCAATCATAGAAGTAAACATAAAGAGGATGTAGAAATATCTCATTGGTTCTCCAATAGAAATAAGCAGATCTTTCTTGAAGCTTAGGTTGGAGAGAGCTGAGTCCGGAGGTAGTCGGAGCAGACGATCTTCCTTCTTGAAGATTAAATGTGTGTTCCTTCAAATCCAAGCTCCGATCATACCTGCAAACACAAAGAATAGATTCATCAATATGCTCAACACCATGTTTAGATTAAAGAGGATATCACAAATGAATAGTTGGAAGATATATATACTGTTTCCCCCTTTGAATATCTCACGAATGCCCTCAGAGGAAGGTAGAGTGCACTGGAAATGATGAGTCGCAGAGTGGAAGCAGCCGGCTTCGAGATTGAAACGCCCAACCGCGCAGATCGTGGAGAGTAGCAGCAGCGGCTTCCAGATCGGGCCTCAGGCTCGTGGAAGACGCTCTCTCCAGCTTCTTCTTCCTCCTCCTGATAGTGAGCACGCCTCCTTTTCGTTCTTCTTCTTCCCTACAAGAACAGATAGAACAATAAGCTCCAAGGGATTGTTCTTCCGATGGAAATCGCAGCTTCTATATACTCAAGGAAAAACAAGCACAAAAGACTTGATAGTGTGACGACCCAAGATCCGGATACCGGGAAGAACCCGATACCATTCGAATCCTGGCCCGCCGCCCACGAGCCGGAGGGCTCGGAAGGGCTAAAAGGAGTGTGGAGGCACAAAGAAATAGGAAATAATGTTGGATAATTTAACAATTAATAGAAATATATAAACAACTACTACAACAGAGTCCAGTCCTACAGAAAGTACAGTCTAAAGTAGTAAAACGTATCACATCCCAAGTGAACACTCGGCCCGACGAGCTGGCAACTAAGAACCTCTGAACAGCATCCTTTTACCTCGAGGGAGAATCGCCGCACCTGAAAAGTAGGGGTGAGCCTCCTGTCACTGGCTCAGTAGAGATTCCGCGGAACCCCAACTAAGAACAACGGCGGCACGGAAAGCAGTAACTAAAAGAACAATAGTAGCAACAAGAACAGTAACTCGGTGGCCGGTCAAAACTCGGCACTACAACTACTCCTATTGTACCGGTCAAGCAGAAAAAGGAATCCAGATCTCACCATCGGGAATCGGACCACTCTAACACCTGGCCTACCGAGGAAACACTCACAGAAACCCTGTCGTAGAAGTCTACCTACACAGGCACGACCAACCGGGACCGCACAGTCCCACACTGGCACAACGAAACCTCGGTGAAGCCACTGGCACCTTGGCCACTACCTCGGAAACCTCGGACGGTCCAGAAAATCACGTCTCGTAGACGGGAAACGGAACCCGAACGCAGGAGAGTCACGTCTCACGTGATAGGAGTACCTGGCCGGATGCGTCCACTGACGACTTAGACCGTGCGTCAAGTGTCTCCCTCTGGCCCAGCGAGAACTGGGACACCGTACAAGTAACCACAGAACAAGCGACTAGCTGGGGTCGCACTGGCCGACGCATGTCCACTGCCCCCAACCACGTGTGAACATACAGACCACACGTCCTAGGTCTGACCCTCTGACTTGTTTTCCACTTAGCCGGACTCTGGCATCAAACGTGGGGCCCTATGGAAACCAGTCTAAAAACCGTCTCTCGGGGTAGCCTCACCACCACTCCCTGGTGGGAGCACTCGCGTGTCGAAGGCTACGACTAGTGGGGAGTCACTAGTGTGACCACTCTCCAAGGAGAAACTCCGAGAACCACATATGCACCCTGCGCGAAAGTCGAGAAGGACCAAGTAGCGACGAGCGACAAGACTCTGGACGGTCCTCTTGACTCACTAACTCCAACGGACCTGAGTCACAAGACTCGAGGTCAAGACTGTCGTACGCAACGATAGAATGCCATTAATCTAGCCTTATCCCTAGTCTAAAACCACGATAGCACGAATACCGTGGCAGCTCATGAGCCGCCGAGACCATTCCCTCGAGAAGGGAACTGCGAAGCCTTCCAGCCCCAGGCTGGACAGCTGGACTCACAGTCCAAGGCCACACACACGGCCAACACGGAAAGCACCGAAGCACGATTCTCAAGGTAGCTCACAAGCCGCCACGCTGATTCTCCATCCCTGGGAAAAGTGGGAAACCTCCAGCCCTAGGCTGGGAACTGGACTCGCAGTCCAAGGCCAAACACTTGGCCCACTCGGGAACCATCTTCCGCGGAAACCTACGACATGCGGCGGAACCCCACCGCACACACACCGATACACGGTGACTCGATCCAGCGTAACACAAAGCCTGGAACACACACACAGGGTCACCGGACCCCTGAACACATGAGGCATGCTAATCAAGGTAAATAATACCTCCGGACACCCAGAGACATGGTCACGGAACTCCACGGGGTGTCCAACACATACACGGCCCAAGGGGAGTACAATCACTCGACTCCCACGGACCCTAACCCGCCTGGCGAGCGGCCCACGGGAACGCGCTTACCAAAAATGGCGCGTTCCTGAACGCGCTTCCCAGACAGAGCGAGTTCACTCCTATACGCATTGCGAAGCCCGAGCGTGATCTCCCAAAACGCGCTACCACAGACTAGCGCGTTCAGCCTTAACGCGTTGGCCACCGCAGGCGCGATCAAACACTGACAGCTGTCGCTGTCAGATTCCCAAGTGCGTCAACCCGTTGACGCGGGTCAGACGAGCGCGACCAGAACCGCCCTACTGTTCATCTTCCCCGATGAACGTGCTATATCGGGGTGGCGCAACCTCCAAGAACGCGCCCACCTTGGCTAGCGCGTTCTCAGTCCGCACCCGAAAACTGCGAAAACCGCGAAGGGAACCATTCCACACCTCAAATCACCCCCGGGTGATGGGAAAACAAAAGGGGAAACCTTCCCCAAGCCCCTAGGCATTCAACGATGCCCACAAATCACCGATTAACGCGTTAAAACGCTAGATCGGGCTCACACCCTAAAAACATGTATTTTCTCCCAAATGTGAAAAGAACCCCACTCAGCTCGCCAAGGGCTACCAAATCCACGGGAAATGAAGTACACGAGCTGAGGGTCCATCTCCCTACCTCCACCGAAGATTTTGCCCCCAGAGCTCGCCGATCCACGAAGAAATCGCCACGAAACCCTCGCCGTTCCACGAACCCGCGGCCGAGCTTCACCGCGCCACCGGCCCTCGATCCTCGACCCGTTCCTCGTTCCTCGCCTCCCGCCATCGCCGCCTTACCCTCCTCCACCACCGTCGGCTTCCCGGGGAGAGGGGGAGAGAAAGAGATGAGAGAGAGTGAGAAAGAGAGAATGAGAGGGGAGAGAGAGAAAAGGGGTTAATATATATAGAAAAACCCAAAAATTCGAAAAATTTAGAAAAATACAAAAAATTACCTCCGCAATCCTCGGAAGGAGCAGAACGCGCCGGTACTGTTCCGGAGTCAGAGAACGCCACTGTTTGCCCTGCACAGAGTTCCGAAGGTGCATCAGGGAAAAACACGTGTAAAACATAAAATACACTCTGAGACCCACAAAAATGATCCGAAAAATCCGGGACGTTATAGCCCTCCCCCCTTAAAGAAATTTCGTCCTCGAAATTCAAGACTAGCACCAAGTCACAGGGGAAGAACACTAAACCAACTGACAACGCTGTCAAAACCCCAGCACAGAAAACCTCGATTCTTTCGAAGACACAGATCCTGAGGGACGCAGCCAGACTACCATCACGAACGGCACCTCACCCCGCATGCCGTGCACACCGGCCATCAGAGCAGGCATACACCAAAGGACACAGTCCGACATCACCTCAGTCACAACGTGAGAATCAATCATGGCACCGCTGCCTCCATCCCGCCCACCGAGGAAACACAGTCCTCGCCGCGAGAAACAGCTACCGATATATCCAATGGTCAGCAGACAAAACACACATCAGCTTCTTCTGCCTGTGAAAGACCACACGCCGGTCACCAACTGCTCATCAACGAGAAACCTCCACCGGCCCAACGGGCGTTTTCCAACTCACGACAAGCCATCCACTGACTCACACACAGATAATTACCACATCTCGAGCTAAACTCCTCTCGGACACCGCATCCGAACTGATCATTGCGCCAACTCAGCCCTCTAGGGGAGCACGATGAAACCAAATGACAAGATCCTGGTGTCTTCGGTCATCACCTCACTCGACTCAGACTTACATGGGAACTATCCCATGCTGGTCACCAAACCAGGGATAACCATTGCGACACCAACGTCCCATCAAGGACCACCATTCCAACGCCAATCTCACTTAAAGGCCTTCGCCCACAGGCGTCACTCTTCCGTCTTGTCTCATCACATCCTTCGCCTCAATTAATCCAAGTGGACACCTGCCAATCCCGATTCCGTCCTCACCACAGAGCTACGGGACACCACCGGAACAAGTCATGGCACATGTCTCTAGAAGAGAAAAAGTGACACCCAAAATTACGGCAACCTAGTCGCCAACACCATGACCAATGCACTCGGGTCCCCAACAATACACATCTTACCATGGTCGACTACGAGACTAGCCTTACCAGTCACTCGCAGCTATGAACCAGAACCCAAAACCTCTCAGAGATTACTTCCTCAAAACATGATCTCATCCAAGGACACAACCTCTAATACAAGTAGGGCACCAAACCACCGACTCTGACCGTCACTTCCTCGACCTCCATCAGGCGACATCATCAACAACCCCATTCGAGTCTAACACCGACGCCTGACACGGCTTCCATCACAGGAATAGGGTACTCATGCGCCACACTTGCCAACATTTTTCCCAACACTCTATCCTGCCAGTGCCAAGAACCATAATACCTCGTGCAATGGCACAACAACAACACGTCTTACACAGAGGAACCAATCCTCCAATGCTCAATGCAAACTGAGGAATCTACCCGTAGCAACCGACTCTACGATCTTGAACCTGTGGGTTATGAGCCCACCACGCTTCCGCTGCGCACTCTGATCCACGCGCACAGCCAAACACAACAACTCAAGACTCGCCATCCCGACAATCCACAACTTGGCAGGTCAACCTCAGGAAATAGGGTGAGGAAAGCTCCATTACCTCGAACCCCAAGCACAGATTCACTCCCAATCTGGCAAGCCTCTGCGACTCCCCAGACTTCGATCTGCAACGAATCAAAAAATTCCAGCACCAGCCAGGAATTCGAACACCACCCAACCAGCACTCATCCTTCCGGAACAGCGCCAGCACCCTTACACAGCAAGGGAATTGGGCACGACTCTCGCGGGCAACCACCTTCCCAAAAATGTAGGACACGTCTCACACGGACTTCATGGCACACAGAGGCCAACCAAATCTGGGAACACAATGCAAGATGACGAACCTTAGCTAAACACAATCTCTCCAACCAAAGGAGAAACCGATCACACCTCCAACCAACGGAAGAAATCCACGCTCGGCCTGACCTCGAACCTTGCACACGATGGGAATAACACCTTCCAATACAAAGAAAACCATCGCTTCCATCAGGTCAGCGCCTCCGACACACTCGGTGAGTGTCACGTCGGACGATAATCACAGCATCTTCTGATGCACCATCACTACAATTCCTCGAACTGCAATACACCATGCCAAAAGCCACAACACGAGCCATAATCGACAACTGTCAACGCTCATCCTCGAGTCCCGAACTCGCCATGGAACCTTCACATCTCAAACCAAATCCAAGGCGAACATGACCCATTCGCACACAAGAGCGCAGGAGCAAGAGTTACTGGGACACCACAGCCCAATCCCGCCTCAAAATCCGTAAGAATAACTGGGACCAACACGTCATTTCTGACGCCACAGAGCACGACAAGAATATCAGGCTCCACGAAACAGCAGCTCACCGAGAAGATCCTCAGCTCACCCGAGCACACTTCTCGATCAGAATACCCGCTCCGACACCTCAAACCACAACCTTAACACATTAGGGGCTGGACAATCTCAAGCTCGAGTGGCCAACCTCAATAACAGCGCCCTCAGATTACGCTCACGGCCACTTAACCACAAACAATCCTCGCCAGCCACCTGACCTCGCTGAAAACACCTCGAATGCAGCACCGCAGCAACGCACATGCCGGCAACCTCTGCCTGACACAGCACAATAGGGATCACCACCGATGAGGGAGAAGCTCTCAACCTCGATCCTTAGATCCCACGTCGGCACGAAAATCACGAACAACAACCACCTTAACAGCACCGCACGGCGCACTCAAGCTCTCAAGCGAGAAACCAAGCGAAAAACATGCATGAAACCCTATGCCAGCTGCCGACTGTAATGGACCTCATTGACTCTAATCACTGTAATGTTTCCAATTCCTATGCAAGTCCACAACCACCGCTCTAATACCAGTTGTGACGACCCAAGACCTAGATACCGGAAGAACCCGATACCATTCGAATCCTGGCCCGCCGCCCATGATCCGGAGGGCTCAAGAGGGCAAAAAGGAGTGTGGAGACACAAAGAAATAGGAATTAATGCATGACAATTCAACAATTAATAGAAATAAATAAACAACTACTACAACAGAGTCTAGTCCAACAGAAAGTACAGTCTAAACTAATAAAACATACCACATGCCAAGTGAACACTCGACCCGGTGAGCTGGCAACTAAGAACCTCTGAACAACATCCTCGAACCTCGAGGGAGAACTGCCGCACCTGAAAAGTAGGGGTGAGCCTCCTGTCACTGGCTCAGTAGGGATCCCGAGGAACCCCAACTGAGAACAACGGCGGCACGGAAAGCAGTAACTACAAGAACAACAGTAGCAGCAAGAACAGTACCTCGGTGGTCTGTCAAAAC
The DNA here is from genome assembly GCA_022559845.1 of Amorphophallus konjac. Lineage (NCBI taxonomy): Eukaryota > Viridiplantae > Streptophyta > Magnoliopsida > Alismatales > Araceae > Amorphophallus > Amorphophallus konjac. The sequence continues at coordinate 242,410,144 of CM040122.1, read as the reverse complement.
TCGGCACTACAACTACTCCTACTGTACCGATCAAGCAGAAAAAGGAATCCCGATCTCACTATCGGGAACCGGACCACTCTAACACCAGGCCTACCGAGGAAACACTCACGGCAACCCTGCCGTAGAAGTCTGCCTACACAGGCACGACCAACCGGGACCGCACAGTCCCACACTGGCACAACGAAACCTCGGCGAAGCCACTGGCACCTTGGCCACTACCTCGGAAACCCCAGACGGTCAAGAAAATCACGTCTCGTAGACGTGAAATGGAACCCGAACATAGGAGAGTCACATCTCACGTGACAGGAGTACCTACCCACTAGAAGCAAGGCCGGATGCGTCCACTGACGACTTAGACCGCGCGTCAAGTGTCTCCCTCCGGCCCAGCGGGAACTGAGACACCGTACAAGTAACCACAGAACAAGCGACTAGCTGGGGTCGCGCTGGCCGACGCGTGTCCACTGCCCCCAACCACGTGTGCACACACAGACCACCTGTCTGAGGTCTGGCCCTCTGACTAGTTTTCCCCTTAGCCGGACTCTGGCATCAAACGTGGGGCCCTATGAAAACCAGTCTAAAAACTGTCTCTCGGGGTAGCCTCGCCACCACTCCCTGGTGGGACCACTCGCGTGTCGGAAGGCTACGACTAGTGGGGAGTCACTAGTGTGACCACTCTCCAAGGAGAAACTCCGAGAACCACACACGCACCCTGCGTGAAAGTCAAGAAGGACCAAGTGGCAACGAGCCACAAGACTCTGGACGGTCCTCTAGACTCACTAACTCCAACGGTCCTTGAGTCACATGACTCGACGTCAAGACCGTCGTATGCAACGATAGAATGCCGTTAATCTAGCCTAATCCCTAGGTCTAAAACCACGGTAGCACAAATACCGTGGCAGCTCATGAGCCGCCGAGACCATTCCCTGGGAAGGGAACTGCGAAGCCTTCCAACCCCAGGCTGGACAGCTGGACTCACAGTCAAGGCTACACACACGGCCAACGCGGAAAGCACCGAAGCACGATTCCCAAGGTAGCTCACAAGCCGCCACGATGATTCCCCATCCCAAGGAAAAGCGGGAAACCTCCAGCCCTAGGCTGGTAACTGGACTCGCAGTCCAAGGCCAAACACTTGGCCCACTCGGGAACCATCTTCGCAGAAACCTACGACATGCGGGGGAACCCCACGGCACACACACTGATACACGGTGACTTGATCCAGCGTAACACAAAGCCCGGAACACACACACAGGGTCACCAGACCCCTGAATACACGAGGCATTCTAATCGAGGTAAACAATACCTCCGGACACCCAGAGACACGGTCATGGAACTCCACGGGGTGTCTGACACACACACGGCCCAAAGGGAGTATAATCACTCGACTCCCACGGACCCTAACCCGCCTGGCGAGCAGCCCATGGGAATGCGCTTACCAAGAATGGCGCGTTCCTGAACGCGCTGCCCAGACAGAGCGCGTTCACTCCTGGACGCGCTACAAAGCCCGAGCATGATCTCCCAGAACGCGCTACTAGTGACTAGCGCGTTCAGCCTTAACGCGCTGGTCACCGCAGGCGGGATCAAACACTGACAGCTATCACTGTCAGATTCCCAGGCGCGTCAACCCGTTGACGCGGGTCAGTCGAGCGCGACTAGAATCACCCTACTATTCATCTTCCCCGATGAACGTGCTATATCGGGGCGGCGTGACCTCCAAGAACGTGCCCACCTTGGCTAGCGCGTTCTCAGTCCGCGCTCGAAAACTGCGAAAACCACGAAGGGAACCATTCCACACCGCAAATCACCCCCGGGTGATGGGGAAACAAAAGGGGAAACCTTCCCCAAGCCCCTAGGCATTCAACGATGCCCACAAATCACCGATTAACGCGTTAAAACGTGAGATCGGGCTCACACCCCAAAATGTGAAAAGAACCCCACTCGGCTCGCCACGGGCTACCAAATCCACAGGAAATGAAGTACACGAGCTGAGGGTCCATCTCCCTACCTCCACTGAAGATTTCGCACCCAAAGCTCGCCGATCCACGAAGAAATCGCTATGAAACCCTCACCGTTCCACTAACCTGCGGCCGAGCTTCACAGCACCACCGGCCCTCGATCCTCGACCCGTTCTTCGTTCCTCGCCTCCCACCATCGCCGCCTCACCCTCCTCCACCACCGTCAGCCGCCCGGGGAGAGGGGGAGAGAAAGAGATGAGAGAGAGTGAGAAAGAGAGAATGAGAGGGGAGAGAAAGAAAAGGGGTTAATATATATAGAAAAACCCAAAAATTCCAAAAATTCAGAAAAATACGAAAAATTACCTCCGCGATCCTCGGGAGGAGCAGAACACGCCGGTACTGTTCCGGAGTAGGAGAACGCCACGGTTTGTCCTGCACAGAGTTCTGAAGGCGCATCAGAGAAAAACATATGTGTAAAACACAAAATACACTTCGAGACCCACAAAAATGATCCGAAAAATATCTGAAAAATCCGGGGCGTTACAGCCCTCCCCCTTAAAGAAATTCCATCCTCGAAATTCAGGACTAGCACCAAGTCACAGGGGAAGAACACTAAACCAACTGACAACCCTGTCAGAACCCCAGCACAGAAAACATCGATTCTTTCGAAGACACAGATCCTGAGGAACGCGGCCAGACTACCGTCACGAACGGCACCTCGCCCCGCATGCCAAGCACACCGACCATCAGAGCATGCATACACCAAAGGACACAGTCCGACATCACCTCAGTCACAACGCGAGAATTAATCATGGCACTGCTGCCTCCATCTCGCCCACCGAGGAAACACAGTCCTCACCACGAGAAACAGCTACCGATCCATCCAATGGTCAGCAGATAAAACACACATCAGCTTCTTCTGCCTGTGAAAGACCACACGCTCGTAACCAGCTGCTCATCAACGTGAAACCTCACCGGCCCAACGGGCATTTTCCAACTCACGATAGGCCATCCGCTGACTCTCACACAGATAATTACCACATCTCGAGATGAACTCCTCTCGGACACCACATCCGAACTCGATCATCGTGCCAACTCAACCCTCTAGGGGAGCACGATGAAACCAAATGACAAGATCCTGGTGTCTTCGGTCATCACCTCACTCGACTCAGACTTACAGGGGAACTATCGCATGCTGGTCACCAAACTAAGGATAACCATTACGACACCAACGTCCCATTAAGGACCACCATTCCGACGCCAATCTCACTTAAAGGCCTCTGCCCACAGGCATCACTCTTCCGTCTTGTCTCATCACATCCTTCGCCTCAATTAATCCAAGTGGACACCTGCCAATACCAATTCCGCCCTCACCATAGAGCCATGGGACACCACCGGAACAAGTCATGGCACATGTCTCTAGAAGAGAAAAAGTGCCACCCAAAATTACGGCAACCTATTCGCCAACACCACGACCAATGCACTCGGGTCCCCAACAATACACATCTTACCATGGTCGACTACGAGACTAGCCTTACCAGTCACTCGCAGCTATCAACCGGAACCCAAAACCTCTCAGAGATCACTTCCTCAAAACACGATCTCATCCGAGGACACAACCTCTAATACGAGTCGGGCACCAAACCACCAACTCTGACCGTCACGTCCTCGACCTCCATCAGGCGACATCCTCAACAACCCCATTCGAGTCTAACACCAACGCCTGACATGGCTTCCATCACAGGAACAGGGTACTCATGCGGCACACTTGCCAACATTTTTCCCAACACTCCATCATGCCAGTGCCAATGACCATAATACCTCGAGCAATGGCATGACAACAACACGTCTCACACGGAGGAACCCATCCTCCAATGCTCAATGCAAACTCAGGAATCTGCCCGTAGCAACCGACGCTACGATCCTGAACATGTGGGTTATGAGCCCACCAGGCTTCCGCTACGCACTCTGATCCACGTGCATAGCTAAACACGGCAACTCGAGAGTCGCCTCAGGTGTCTCTCTCTGGCCCAACGGGAACTAAGACACCGTACAAGTAACCACGAACAAGCGACTAGCTGGGGTCGCACTGGCTGACGCGTGTCCACTACCCCCAACCACGTGTGCACACACAGACCACATGTCCTAGGTCTGGCCCTCTGACTGGTTTTCCCCTCAGCCAGACTCTGGCGTCAAACGTTGGGCCCTACAGAAACCAGTCTAAAAACCGTCTCTCGGGGTAGCCTCGCCACCACTCCCTGGTGGGACCACTCGCGTGTCGGAAGGCTATGACTAGTGGGGAGTCACTAGTGTGACCACTCTCAAAGGAGAAACTCTGAGAACCACACATGCACCCTGCTCGAAAGTCGAGAAGGACCAAGTGGCGACGAGCCACGAGACTCTGGACGGTCTTCTAGACTCACTAACTCCAACGGTCCTTGAGTCACAAGACTCGGGGTCAAGACCATCGTACGCAACTGTACAATGCCGTTAATCTAGCCTAATCCCTAGTAAAACCACTGTAGCATGAATACCGAGGTAGCTCACGAGTCGCCGAGACCATTCCCTCGTGAAGGGAACTGCAAAGCCTTCCAGCCCCAGGCTGGAAAGCTGGACTCACAGTCCAAGGCCACACACACGGCCCACACGGAAAGCACTGAAGCATGATTCCCAAGGCAGCTCACAAGCCGCCACGTTGATTCCCCATCCCAGGAAAAAGTGAGAAACCTCCAGCCCTAGGCTGGGAACTAGACTCGCAGTCCAAGGCCAAACACTTGGCCCACTCGGGAACCATCTTCCGCAGAAACCTACGACATGCGGGGGAACCCCACCGCACACTCACCGATACACGGTGACTCGATCTAGCGTAACACAAAACCTGGAACACACACACAGGGTCACCGGAGCCCTGAACACACGAGGCATGCTAATCGAGGTAAACAATACCTCAGGACACCCAGAGACATGGTCACAGAACTCCACGGGGTGTCCGACACATACACGGCCCAAGGGGAGTACAATCACTCGACTCCCAAGGACCCTAACCCGCCTGGCGAGCGGCCCACGGGAATGAGCTTACCAAGAATGGCGCGTTCCTGAACGCGCTGCCCGGACAGAGCGCGTTCACTCATGGACGCGCTGCGAAGCCCGAGCGTGATCTCCAGAATGTGCTACCAGTGACTAGCACGTTCAGCCTTAACGCGCTGGTCACCCCAGGCGCGATCAAACACTGACAGCTATCACTATCAGATTCCCAGGTGCATCAACCCGTTGACACGGTGGGTAAGACGAGCACGACCCTAGTCACGCTCGGTCAGACCAGCACGACCAGAACCGCCCTACTGCTCATCTTCCCTGATGAACGCGCTATATCGGGGCGATGCGACCTCCAAGAACGCGCCCACCTTGGCTAGCGCGTTCTCAGTCCGCACCCGAAAATGGCGAAAAGCACGAAGGGAACCATTCCACTCCCCAAATCACCCTCGGGTGATGGGGAAACAAAAGGGGAAACCTTCCCTAAGCCCCTAGGCATTCAACGATGCCCACAAACCACCGATTAACGCGTTGAAATGCTAGATCGGGCTCACACCCCAAAAATATGCATTTTCCCCAAAATGCGAAAAGAACCCCACTCAGCTCGCCACGGGCTACCAAATCCGCGGGAAATGAAGTATACGAGCTGAGGGTCCATCTGCCTACCTCCACCGAAGATTTCGCGCCCCGAGCTCGCCGATCCACGAAGAAATCTCCATGAAACCCTCGTTGTTCCACGAACCCGCGGTCGAGCTTCATCGCGCCACCGGCCCTCGATCCTCGACCCGTTCCTCGCCTCCCGCCAACGTCGCCTCGCCCCCCTCTGCCACTGTCGGCCGCCTGGGGAGAGGGGGAGAGAAAGAGATGAGAGAGAGTGAGAAAGAGAATGAGAGGGGAGAGAGCGAAAAGGGGTTAATATATATAGAAAAACCCAAAACTTCTAGAAATTCAAAAAAATATGAAAAATTACCTCCGCAGTCCTTGGGAGGAGCACAACGCACCGGTACTGTTCCGAAGTCGGAGAACGCCACGGTTTGCCCTGCATAGAGTTCTGAAGGCACATCAGGGAAAAACACGTGTAAAACACAAAATACACTCTGAGACCCACAAAAATGATCCGAAAAATATCCAAAAAATCCGGGGCGTTACAGATAGCCCATGTGAAAACCCTTCAATCCAACACCCAATAGATGGGAGAAACCCTAAGGCTATTGGGGTAAAAAGCCAAGGCAACTCGGGTAACAAAGTGGGCAGTTCGAAAGGAATCTGGAAACCACGATCCGGACGAACTAGAGAAAGTGTCGACTCATGGAGTCGACACTTTTCTCCTTACATTCTGTCCTGTTATATAAAAATAGGACCTGAGTGAAAGTGTCGACTCATAGGGTCGACACTTTTCACCAGAGGTTCTGTTTTCTTTGAAAACAGACCTCCGGCCTATAATTGTGGACTCTAGGAGTCGACACTTGCAGCTAGAAGTGTCTAGCCAGCAAGCTGGCCAGAAAGTGTCGACTCCTAGAGTCGACACTTTCTGTCTGGGCAAGTAAAACAACGCAACAGACAGAATAGTACAAAATAAGTGTCGACTTGATTACCTGACAGAAATGAAAACTCATATAAATCAAAATGAAAGGCCTAAAGCCTTCAACCAAGATCAAACCCCTATGATTAAAACATGATATGCCAATTGAATGACATGCAATGAGGGGTCTTAAAAACATCAACCAAAACTAGACCCCACCAGGCAATATGGGATACAAGATTAGCAATGCAATTCAGGAAACTTGCATGTAATTCAATGAATTAAAACCCGAAAACCTTAATGTATGAAACATACCCAATCTTGCCACATGGAAATTCATATGAACATAAACTTGCATCAAGAGTTCAAGGGAATGTAAACAACAGTGGAAGCTTACCATGGATTCAAGGAATTGATAGCAATATAGAATCTGCACATCCTGAAAGTTCAGATTCAAGTCAATGCAATTTGATAAGAACAATTATCTTGCATTCTATCATCCACATACATCCATCCCAATTAAGCCATTAACTTGCAATCCAGAAAATTTCTCCATACATGTAACAGCACTTTGGAATTCAATTCAAACCAAAATCATGGAGAACCATTCAACAATATTCAAATACAGTCTAGTGGCATAAATAAAGAGGATTATGAACCATCATTTAAACTTGTTCAAACAAGATTCATAAAAAGCATGTTTAGCACAAGGCCACTTCAACCACATTTAAGGTTACCAAAACTATCAAATTCAAGGACACAAAATTAAGTCTGAAACTTCCAAGTTCAGTCTAAGAATTTAGATTCAGTTTCAATATAGTTCAATCAAGGCCAAATAAAATGGGTTTCACTTTTGAAGACATGAACCCCATTCAAGTTCAGTTCTATAATCTCAAGCATAGTTGGAATTCAATTTTAAGTTCATCGATATCCTCAACCACTTAGTCGCAATTGATACCAAGTTGAAAACATCAAGTTGATCATGAAAATACCATATGCATGACTGTAAAACACCCAAGACAAGGTCGGTGCAGATATGAGCAAGATCAGTGCAAAGACATCAAAGATATATACATGAAGGACCATGCTTCATAACAAGATAAGAACTAAGGCTCAAAGAGCCAAGGGTCGACCCATCCCAAGGGGAATGAAAAATTGCTTTAGCAGTCCAATGCATAGCTATTCAAGTTCAGTCCAATCATAGATAGGGGCATTCCAAAGCAAGCTGAGAAACCACTGTCACTAAACAATTATGAAAAGTAAACATGAAGTCATATGCAATAAAACCAATCTTCTCACATTGGAATGCAGTCAATATAAGTCCAAAAACATGATAGGGCTTTTAACCAATCAAGACACAATGAGCAAGATCCACATGAAAGCTCCAAATCCTCATGCACAGCACGCATGAGTCGACTTCAAAAATGTATTAAGGAAGGACCTTTGAATTTCAACCTACAAAAAAAGATATCATCATGTTAGCTTGCTCATCATGAAGACGCCATTAAACATAAAATACACAATGTATTGAAATCATCAAAACCATTGTCAAAGACAACGAGGGGGTGCACAGAACCAACAAAAGTGATACCTCCGGACACCCAAAAACACGGTCACGGTACTCACAGGGTGTCCGAGACACTCACAGGGCCATAGGTCGGTCATTGGGTCCCAACCGGATCGACCTGAGCCAAAAATGAGCCAAAAATCTGCATTTCGGTCGACCTCCCCGCAAGGGTCGACGACCTGGCCAGCTCAGTCGACCGCCCCAGATGGGTCAGTCGACCGAACTGGGCAGAATGCCCAGTTCGAGCCGCACCCAAACGGTCGACCGAGCCACCAGCGGCGGTCGACCGGTTACGGTGGAAAACCGACCGAGCTCAACCCTAAAGCCTAGTTCCACTCCCCATTCGATCCCAATCGAATGGGAAAACATAGGGGACCATCCCCAAGGCCAAAAAACTCAAAAATGGAGGGAAGAAAGAGGGAAAAACTCAATCGATTTGACGAAACCGTCGCACGCCCTAAAAACGTGATTTTAACCCCCAATGGTGATAAACCCATGCTCGGCTCACCACAGCCTACCAAAATCGCGGGAATGGAAGTACACAAGCTAAGGATCCATCTCATACCTCCACCGAAGATTTGACACGCCGTGGATGCCGATCCACAAAGAAAACGCCACGAAACCCCGCCGGTATCCCACGCTCACGAACCGGCTTCACCTCGCCACCACGCCTCGATCCTCGCCCCGTCCACGCCGCTCCTTGCCCCACGAGCACCGCCACCTCGCCCTCGTCCATCTCCGTCGACTGCCCGGAGAGAAAAGAGGAGGACAGGAGAGAATGTGAGAGAGAAGAGAGAGGGAAAGAGTGAGAGTGAGAGATGGGGAGAGAGAGAAAAGGGGGTTAATATATATATAGAAAAACCCAAAAATTCCAGAAATTCAAAAAAAAACTAAAAATTACATCTGCGATCCTCGGGAGGAGCACAACGCGTCGGAACTATCCTGGAGTCGGAGAATGCCACGGTTCGCCCTGCACAGAGTTCTGAAGGCACATTAGGGAAAAACACGTGTAAAGCACAAAATACACTCCGAGGCCTACGAAAATGATCCGAAAAATATCCAAAAAATCCGGGGCATTACAGCCCTCCCCCCTTAATGAAATTTCATCCTTTAAATTAAGGACAAACATGGGAACACAAGAGAAGAAAGCCTTAACCAACTGACAATGCCCTCAGAGCCCCCAGCACAGAAAACCTTGATTCTCACGAAAGCACCGATCCTGAGGGATGCAGCCAGACTACAATCACGAATGACACCTCGCTCCGCACGCCGCGCACACCGGCCATCAGAGCAGGCACACACCAAAGGACGCAGTCTGGCATCACCTCAGTCACAACAAAAGCAATCATGGCACCGCTGCCACCATCTCGCTCACCGAGGAGACACACTCCTCATCACGAGAAACAGCTACTGATCCATCCTATGGTCGGCGGACAAAACACACATCAGCTTCACAACCAACTGACAGGTCCCCGCCCTGCTGAAGGGAATAACCAATACATAGCCTCCATCAACTCACACAGCCATCTCAACAGACTGCCATCAGATCATCGGCTCAGCGCCAAGGGTCACCTCACACCTGGCAAGCTGAAAGCCAGACATATCACCGTGCCAACTCTGTCAGAAGATAAATTCTGACAAAGCCCAGATCCCATCCGGAAAGGCACATCACAGAAATGATCACCAAAGGCCTCACCGATACACATCTCTCACCATTCACGATGCACAGCCAACAACATCTTTTGTCTATGAAAAGACCATACACTGCTCACCAGTTGCTCGTCAACGAGAAACCTCCACCGGCCCAACGGGCACGATCCAACTCACAACAGGCCATCCGCTGACTCACACACAGATAATTACCACATCACGAGCTGAACTTCTCTCGGACACCGCATCCAATCCTGATCATCGCGCCAACTCAACCCTCGCAGGGGAGCATGATGAAACCAATGACAAGACTCAGGAGTCTTCGGTCATCACCTCACTCGACTCAGACTTACAGGAAAATCTTCCCATCCTAGTCACCAGACCAGGGATAACCACTCCAACACCAACATCCCATCAAGGACCACCAATCCGACGCCAATCTCACTTAAAGGCCTCTGCCCACAGGCGTCACTCTTCCGTCCCATCTCATCGAAACCTTCCTCTCAATTAATCCAACTGGACACCTACCAATCCCGATTCCGCCCTCGCCACAGAGCCACGGGACACCACAGGAACATTTCATGGCACACGTCTCTAAGAGAGGAAAGTGCCATCCAAATATTACGGCAACCTGGTCGACGACACCACGACCAATGCACACAGGTCTTCAAATGACACAGATTCCAACATAGTTGGGTCCCGCCCATCACAATCCGACACGACCATAACCTACAGATGCTGCAGTGGTCGATCACACTGTTAGGCTCACTAGCCACTCACAGCTACCAACAGGAACCCATAATCTGCCAGAGATCACTTCTCAAAACATGATCTCATCCGAAGACACAACCTCCAATACAGCCACCAACTCTGACCGTCACGTCCTCGACCTCGTCAGGCGACATCGTCAACAACCCCTTCCGGGTCTAACACCGACGCCTGACACGGCTTCCATCACATGAATAGGGTACTCATGCGGCACACTTACCGACATATTTCCCCAACACTCCATCCTGCCAGTGCCAAGAACCACAATACCTCGAGCAACGACATGGCAACAACACGTCTCACACCGAGGAACTAATCCTCCGATGCTCAACGCAACCTCAGGAAATCCGCCTGTAGCAACCAACGCTACGATCCTGAGACCTGTGGGTTATGGGCCCACAAGGCTTCCGCTGCGCACTCTGATCCACGCGCACAGCCAACACGGCAACTCGGGACTCGCCATCCCAACAATCTACAACTCGACTGGCCAACCTCAGAAAATAGGGTGAGGAAAGCTTCATTACCTCTAACCCAAAGCACAGATTCTCCCTCTTAATCTGGCAATCTTCTGCAACTCCGCAGGCTCCGATCCGCCACGCATCGGAAAGTTCCAGCACCAGCCAAGAATGCGAACACCGCCCAACCAGCACTCGTCCTTCCAGAACAACGCCAGCACCCTTAGACACCATAAAAAATGGGCACAACATCTCACAGGCAACCACCTTTCCAAAACGCAGGACGCATCTCGCACGGACTTCATCGCATACCGAGGCCAACCAATCCGACACAATGCAAGACGATGAACCTAAGCCAACCACAATCTCTCCAACCAAGAGAGAAACCAGCACTCCTCCAACCAACGAAAAAACTCCACGCTTGACCTGATCTCGAATCTCGCGCATGCTGGGAACAGCACCATCAGCACCAAGAAAACCATCACCACGTCAGGTCAGCACCTCCGACACACTCGGTGAGTGTCACGTCGGATCACGATCATAACATCTCTCGATGCACCACCACTGTAATTCTTCAAACTGCAACACACCATGCCAAGAGCCGCAACACGAGGCATAATCGACAACCGTCGACGCTCATCCTCGAGTCCCAGACTCGCTACAGAACCTTCACAACTCAATCCAAATCCAGGGCGAATACAATCCATTCGCACGCAAGAGCGCAGGAGCAAGAACTTATTGGGACAACTCTGCCCAATCCTGCCTCAAAATCTATAAAATAATCGGGACCGACACGCCATTCTGATGCCACAGAGCACGGCGAAGACATCAGCTCGAAAATCAACAACTCACCGAGAAGATCCTCCGCTCACCCGAGCGCACCTCTCGATCAGAACACCTGCTCTGCCACCTTAAACCACAACCTTAAAACATCAGGGGCTGGGTAAACCTCAAGCTGGAGTGGCCAGACTCAACAACAGGGCCCTCATAGCACGCTCACGGACATTTAACCACAACCAATCCTCGCCAACCACCTGACCTCGCTGTAAATTCCTCGAACGCAGCACCGCAGCAACACACCTGCCGGCAACCTCTGCCCAATGCAGCACAACCAGGGCCACCACCCATTGGGAAGGAATCTCTTTATCACCTCCCTTGGGCTCCGCACCGACACTCTACCGCGAACAGCAACCATCTACACAGCGCCGCGCATCGCACTCAAGCTCTCAAGCGAGAAACCAAGCGGAGAACAAACACAAAACCCTATGCCAGGTGCCGACTGTACTGGACCTTATGAACTCTGATCACTGCAATGTTTTGAATTCCTATGTACGTCCAAAACCACTGCTCTGATACCAGCTGTAACGACCCAAGATCCGGATACCGGGAAGAACCCGATACCATTCGAATCCTGGCCCGCCGCCCACGAGCCGGGAGGGCTCAGAAGGCCTAAAAGGAGTGTGGAGGTACAAAAAAATAGGAAATAAAGTAGGATAATTCAAAAATTAATAGAAATAAAGAAACTACTACTACAACAGAGTCCAGTCTAACAGAAAGTACAATCTAAAGCAGTAAAACGTACCACATGCCAAGTGAACACTCGGCTCGGCGAGCTGGCAGCTAAGAACCTACGAATAGCACCCTCGAACCTCGAGGAAGAACCGCCACACCTAAAACGTAGGGGTGAGCCTCCTGTCACTGGCTCAGTAGGGATCCCGCGGAACCCCAACTGAGAGCAACAGTGGTAGCGGAAAGGAAAAATAGCTACAACTACAGTAGGAACAGCGAACCGGTGGCCGGTCAAAACTCGGCACTACAGCTACTCCTACTATACCAGAAAAGTACGCTCCGATCTCACAGTCGGGGAGCTACAGAACTAACCGGAGAACCTCTGGCTACGCCGCCAGAAGAAATGATCACGACCTCACAGTCGTGGACCTAACACTGTCCAGGGAAACCCTCGGTGACGCTCACCGAAAAAACCCCTAGACCTCTACCTCGGGAACACTCCCTGAAACTGTCGGGGGAACCACGTCTCGCAGATGGGAAACAAAACCCAAAAATAGGAGAGTTACGTCTCACGTGACAGGAGTACCTGCCCACCAGATGCAAGGTCGGATGCGTCCACTGATGACTTAGACCGCGCCTCAGGTGTCCCCCTCGACCCCTGGTGGAACGGGGACACCGTACTAGTAACTACATAAGAAGTGACTGGCTGGGGTCACGCTCGTCAGCGCGGGTCCAACTGCCCCCAACCACGTGTGCACACATAGACCATGCGCCCTAGGTCTGGCCCTCTGACTGGTTTTTCTCTCAGTTGGACTCTGGCGTCAAGACGTGGGGCCCGACTATTTCCAACCTAAAAATCGTGTCTCGGGGTAGCCTCGCCACCACTCCCTGGTGGGACCACTCGCTTGTCGGAAGGCTACGACTAGTGGGGAGTCACTGATGTGACCACTCTCCGAGGAGAAAACTCTGATAACCACGCACGCACCCTGTGCAAAAGTCGAGAAGAACCAAGTGGCGCCGAGCCACTGGACTCGAGATAGTCCTCTAGACTCACTAAATCCAATGGTCCTTGAGTCACAAGACTCAGGGTCAAGATCGTCGTACGCAATGACACAATGTCGTTAATGTAGCCTAATCCCTAGGTCTAAAACCACGGTAACATGAATACCGAGGTAGCTCACGAGCCGCTGAGACCATCCCCTCAAACGGGAACTCTAGAGACCTCCAGCCCCAGGCTGGGTGACTAGACTCACAGTTCAAGGTCACACACATGGCCCACGTGGAAAGCACAAGAGCATGATTCCCAAGGTAGCTCACAAGCCGCCACGCCTATTCCCCAACCGAGGGAAAAGTGAGAAACCTCCAGCCCTAGGCTGGATGACTGGACTCACAGTCCAAGGCCTTACACATGGCCCATGCGGAAACCGCTTTTCGGAAGAACTCACAACATGCGGGGAAGCCCCCACCACACTCAAGCCGATACACGGCGACTCGATCTAGCGAGAACACGAAAGCCCGAACCACATAGGGTCACTCGGATCCCCAAAACCCCTGGGCATGCTAATCGAGGTAACTCGGCACCTCTAGACATCCCATAAATGTAGCCCCGGAACCCAAGGGACGTCCAGGACACTCACGAGACTGAAGGTCAACCGCCGGGTCACAACCGGGTCGACCGGGGGTCTACATAACACAACCGGAGCACAGGAGGGTCACCCGGACCCTTAAATCCATGGGAACACTAATCAAGGTAAAGTCATACCTCCTGACACCCAAAAACATGATTACGGTACTAACGGGGTGTCCGAGACACTCACGGGGCCATAGGTCGGTCATTAGGTCCCAATCGGATCGACCTGAGCCCAAAACGAGCCAAACTCTGCATTTCGATCGACCTCCCCGCAGGGGTCGGTCGACATGGCCAGCTCGGTCGACCACCCCAGATGGGTCGGTCGACCGAACTGGGCAGAATGCCCAGTTCGAGCCGTGCCCGAACGGTCGACCGAGCCGCCCGCGGCGGTCGACCGGTTACGGTGAAAAACTGGCCGAGCTCAACCCTAAAGCCAGGTTCCACGCCCCATTCGATCCCAATCGAAGGGGGAAACATAGGGGACCATCCCCAAGGCCCAAAAACTCAAAAATGGAGGGAAGAAAAAGGGGAAACCTCAATCGATTCAACGAAACCGCCGCACGCCCTAAAAATGTGATTTTAACCCCCAACGGTGATAAACCCACACTCGGCTCACCACGGCCTACCAAAATCGTGGGAAAGGAAGTACATGAGCTGAGAATCAATCTCCCTACCTCCACCGAAGATTTGACGCGCCGTGGACGCTGATCCACGAAGAAAACGCCAGAAACCCCACTAGTATCCCACGCTCATGAACCGGCTTCACCTCGCCACCACGCCTCGATCCTCGCCCCATCGACGCCGCTCCTCGCCCCACGGGCACCGCCACCTCACCCTCGTCCATCTCCGTCGGCTGCCCGGAGAGAAGAGAGGGGGAGAGGAGAGAACGTGAGAGAGAAGAGAGAGGGAAAGGGTGAGAGAATGAGAGATGGGGAGAGAGAGAAAAATGGGTTAATATATATATAGAAAACCCAAAAATTTCAGAAATTTAGAAAAATATTAAAAATTACCTCCATGATCGTCGGGAGGAGCACAACGCGTCAGTACTATCTCGGAGTCGGAGAATGCCACGGTTCGCCTTGCACAGAGTTCCGAAGGCACATCAGGGAAAAACACGTGCAAAGCACAAAATACACTCCGAGACCCACGAAAATGATCCGAAAAATATCTGAAAAATCTTCTGTCTGTGAAAGACTAGTCACCAGCCACCAGACACTTGCCAACGGAAAACCCTCACCAGCCCAGCAGGCACGATCCAACTCATGGCAGGCCATCCGTTGACTCACGCACGACCAACACCACAACTGATCTCGAGCCTCACGCCAACTCCACCCTCTCAGGGGAGCACGGCAAAACCAAAAGACAAGATCCTGGAGGCTTCGATCTTCACCTCGCTCGACTCAGACTTACAGGAGAATCCTCCCACGCAGGTCACCAGACCAGGGATCACCATCCAACGCCAACCTCCTATCAAGGACCACCACGCACAGACGTCGTCCACCGTCCTGTCTCATCAAATCTTATCTCATCTCGATCACTCCAAGTGGATGCTTGCCAATCCTGGTTCCGCTCTTATCACAGAGCCACGGGACACAACGTGAGCAATTCACGGCACACAACTCCAAGGCAACCAAGTGCTACATGCCATCACAACAACCTGGTCGACGACGCCACGACCAATGCACTCGGGTCCCCAGACAACACACATCTTACCATGGTCGACCACTCAGTCAAGCTGACCAGTCGCTCACGGCCACCAATCGGGACCCATAATCTCTCAGAGATCACTTCTCCAAAAACACAACCTCATCTGCGAACACAACATCTAACACACGAACATGGTACTCATGCGGCGCACTTGCCAACACGTTTCCCCAACTCTCCATCCTGCCAATGCCGTGAACCACAAGATCTCAAGCAATGGCATGACAACAACACGTCTCACACTGAGGAACCAATCCTCTGACACTCAACACATCCTCTGAAATCCACCCGTAGCATCCAACGCTATGTTCCTAGACCTGTGGGTCATGAGCCCACCTGGCTTCCGCTGTGCACTCTGATCCATGTGCACAGCCAACACGACGACAACTCGGGATCCTTCATCCCAACAATCCTCTGCAACTCCGCAGGCTTCGATCCTCAACACATCGGAAACCACAACACCAACCACAAATTCTCGCGAATACCGCCCAACCGACACTCATCCTTCCAGAACAATGCCAACACCCTCACACAAACAAGGGAACGGGCAACGCTTCTCACAGGCAACCACCTTGCCAAAACACAGACGTGTCTCACATGGACTTCATGGCACACGAAGGCCAATCTAATCTGAACATACGATGCAAGACAACGAACCTTAGCCAAACGTAATCTCCTCCAACCAAGGGAAAAACTCAATACACTTCTGACCAACGGAAGGAAGCTCCATGCTCGACCTGACCTCGAACCTGGCATACGCTGGGAACAACACCTTCTAGCATCAAGAAAACCATCACTTCCGTCAGGTCAGCTCCTTCGATAACACTTGTCGAGTTTCTCGTCGGACCACATTCATAACATCTCTCGATACACCACCGCTGCAATTCCTCAAACTGTGACTTACCACGCCTCGAGCCGCATCACGAGCCAAAATCGGCAACCGCCAACGCTCATCCTCGAGTCTCGAATTCACCGCAAAATCTTCACATTTCGAACCAAATCCCGGGCGAACACAACCCATTTACACGTAGAAGCATGTTGGGTCTCGCGAGGTGCAAATGGATCTAGAAGGGGGGGTTGAATAGATCCTATCAAAAGCTTTGGCCTATTTAAAAACTCTTAGCTATCAGAAGCATGAACCACTCCTATAAAGTGAATGAATCACCTAGGCATAATGCACAGCGGAATTAAGTAGAGTGGCTCAAATGGAAAAGACTCGAATAACAAGCGATGAAGCGTCAACACTTCTTTAAGCACATTACTGATCTTGAGAGATACAAGCATTATAGTGCAGGGATCATAAAGCATAATACTAGAGCATGAAATAGCTTGCAACAACCGTGCGTGTGTGTGTGCTATGTTGATCACTCAAAGTGCATATGTGTGTGAATGCAGTGGTGATCAACCAAGGTGCATGCGAGTCTAAGCAAGGGAAACACTTAGCAATACTTTCACTTTTACGTATGTGTGCAAGGGTGCAGTAGGCCGCCCAAGGGATGCAGTCAAAGTGCTAAGCTCAATTAAACCACAGATAAAGCCGAAAGTGCAAATCTGAGTGCTTGAGTGTGTAAACAAGATAACCAAGTATGGAAGCACACGAACCTGTGAATGGGGGTAGAAGATATAGAGAAATTGCACACGATGAACAACCTACAACATAGGGATTTTTAAGGTGGTTCGGTTGTAACCCCGCAACCTACGTCCACCCCTCACCAAAACCCGGTGAGGCTTTCCTGCTGACTCACAGCTTGACCGGGGACATGCCCCAAACCACAGAATAGAGAAAACTCTCTTTCTGTCTTCCTACACACAAAGCCGGTAGGGACGGCTACACCGCATATCGGAGAACTCTCGATTGCCTTCCTACTAACCACCGGTAGGACGATCTTCAGTTTCAATAGATTGAATGAAATGAAAATAGAACAAGATGAAAATGCTCAAACAAGATATGGAGATATGCTAGAATGAGGTATATCTTCTCTGAGATTGTTGAATCTTGAATCTGTTGCTTTGATCTTCCTTTGATCCCTTTAAGTTGATGGAGAAGATATAGGATGTAGCTTGATCTTTTCTTTAATCTCCTTGAGTTGATGAAGAGGTTGATGCAGTTTATATCACCCTTGAGAGCCTTGAATGCTTCTTGCTTCCTTGGAGGTTGAGATAGCTTCAGATCTAGGCTTGAATCCCTTGGAATAGATGAAGAACTTCAGCTCGAAGCACTACTCACGGAGGTGCTACAGTACCCGTGGATCTCCTCCTCTAGCCTCCCTTGATCTCTCTTGATCCCCTTGAAGCATTAGGGTTTCTAACTCTCTTGTATGTGTTTTATAGACTTTGAATGGTCCATAGACATCCCCCAGACCAGATCCACGTTTTGTGGGTGATTAGGTGACTTTAGTATTAAACAATTACAAGGAGAATGGCCCTTCTCGAAGTGGAAAGCAAAGTCAACAAATGTTGGCTCGGGGCTGGCGGTCGACCGGAGGCTTCTGGCGGTCGACCGCTACTGAGAATCACTGTAGAAGATTAGTCCCTGGAATTTTTGGTCGATCGCTACTGGGCTGGCGGTCGACCGCTACTGAGAAGACTACAGACGGTGAGCTGCTGGCTGGGGCGGTCGACCGCCCCTGGGCTGGCGGTCGACCGCCAGCTGGGCAGAACCCGAGTTTTCCCGGGTCGGTCCGTTAACTGCTTTAGCTCCACCGCTTAAGTTCTTTAGCTGCCCGTTCATGTCTGTAGCATCAACCTTGACTGTCTTGAAGAATTCTATTGATTATATTACTCCTATAATCAAAATTTTGTTCCGGGGGCTCTGCCCTCCCCCCACGACCTGACCGGGCAGGTCGATCCCCGCGACCTGACCGCGCAGGTCGATCCGCGTGCGAGGGCGCAACATTGAGCTTTCACATTTGCCATCTCCACTCCATTCCTTGGATTATCTTGTAGCATGCTATCAAGAAGTTGCACCGACCTTGAACCATCCATAAGGCAAGACATGCACTAACCATATGAAGAATATGCAATGACCTTATGTGTGATGCTATTCAGCTTGATTTCTGTGCTTGAAACATGCTAGATTTTCGTGCATCCAATATTCTCATATGCCTTGATATCTGTGTACTGGAAGTATGATGAACTGAAATATATGAATATTAACATTATCAAATGCAGGTATAGTTCATTAATGACTACAGAGGTAGACATCATCAAAACCATAAAATTAATCATGTTGCACACATGTTCAACATTCTCCCCCTTTTTGATGATGGCAACTATGAGTCATTCTAAACTATGAGTCATTTTAAATTCACATGGCAACTATGAGGCAAAAACATTCTTTCGAAGAAGAAGAGGATTCTCCCCCCCTTAATAATGCTATCCCCTTTTGACAATGACTCACATGATTCTCACCCCCTTTGACACGCAGAGTGGATTCTTTGATTAATGACTCACATAAACTTACCACATTCTTTGATTAATGACTCACATAAACTTCTCCCCCTTTGACAACATCAAAAGATCCATAAAAGAGAAAGAGAGACTCACACAAAAAGACTTACATGATGCTCTGGTATCTCCTATGTGGCATCATTACAAGCAACCATAATGTGGAGAAACATGTCATTGCAGGTAACATTCCAGAAAATGATGTGGAAATACATGTCAATGGTTGTACACTTATTAAAGTTGACAAGATAACCAAAGAGAACAACCAATTGTGGAAAGCCACTTATAGGACTGATACCAATGAATGATATGGATGTATCGAACATGGTGGTGTCCCGTGGCTTGGCAAAGACAATGTAAGTGTGAGAGGTGGAGCCACAGCAGCATGATTCAATTCCTCAAATAGTGGAGATGGATAGAGCAGCCAAAGAGCAAATTTTTGATTTCAAATTTTGTAGACTTTTAGTTATTTTCTAGTTTTCAGATTTGTTGAATTTTCTATGCAATGCATGAGAATACAAGATGCAGGATAGATGTGCAAGAGGTTGAAGAATGCAAGGCACCTAATTACATGAAAACTGAAACCAGCTGTATGGTATACATGATGCCAAAGATCCTAGGACTTATGCCACATGCCAATGAATGAGAAGCAATGTGATATCACTTGACAGAGGACACCAATGATTTTGGGTACGACTTGAAAGGAGCATCAAGATGATACCACTTGTTGGATGATACCAAGGTGATGTAATCATGGCAACCTGAATGATTTATGTAGATATGGTAGATGAAGGCAAACAACAAGGAGCATCAAGATATGACTTCTCAAGAGAGAATGGAGGTTCTTTAATCTAAAACCAAGTTCATAAATCAAAGTTATAAATTTTTCAGAATTTTCAGTTATAGAACCCAAATGAGCCAACTCTTACATTCAGATTGGTTTAATGCTAATGAATTCTGGCCTACTCAGTAGAATCACATGAAGACATTTGCATGCAAGTTTAATAGCAGTGAACTAGAAATTCATGTCAAAATAAGATTAACCTCCTCTTGTCTTACTCATTCAGTTTCATTGGTTCCTTTGAGAGTGACCACAATAAGTATTGAGGCTAAACACTTAGATGACTTAGATTTGATTCAGGAGTGCTACACATTCAGATTTTTCTTTTGAAATCATTTGAAAGATGACTATTAACATTTTACGAGCAATCAAGTGTAGCAACCACCTTTTGACGTGAGTGTGCACGTTTACCAGACGCAAGCACCCCCAGTTACTCAGTGTAGCTCACGATTTTGCCTCAATTAGAACAGAGATAGCATAGTCACCTCATGACATATTAACCTCATTTTCTTTGATGAGGAGATATATTTCTCAGCAACAGTGCCATTGCTATGCCTTGAGCTTACTTTAAGTGTAGCCACTTTTTTTTTGAAATAAACAGATTCAACAAATGTTTAAAAACAATACTTAGCTGAAGTTTCTCGATCAAGGATGCCTTTGTACTCAAAATAAGCTTTCAGATTCAAGATGACATAACAAGTCAAAACATGAGAAACTAGTTTAAGTCTATTAAGCCCGACCACAAACATTTTCAAGACCATCAAACTTCAAGACTCAAGAAATCATTAATGTTAAACCAAAATCATTCATGTTCAAGGCAATCACAAGACTCTATAAAAGAAAATTCTTCTTGAAGATTTACTCTGATAAACAACCTCAATAATAGATAGGGAATCCTCCAAGAAGTTCAAGGCACTTTGAATCCAAGTTGAACCACAAAAGGATGTTAGCAATATGATGCAGTGGTTTGATATAAAAAGAGAGTGTTACATATGAGTGGAAGCTTGAGAATCAATGGTGAACACTCCCCCTGAGGTTATGCACTGAGCTCAGACTGGAATGGAAGAGATAAAGTTATCAAGTGCAAGGAAGTGTTGACTCTGACATTGTGTGATGTCGACACTCAGAGCTCAGATAGAAGTAATTTTCAGGTAGATAGAACTGTGGGGTCGACCTGTCAAAGGAGTGAGGTCAACCTGTTGAACTGCAAGGCAGAGTTTTGACTGGATTTTCATGATGGGTAGACTCTCCCTGAGAAGAAGCATTCTGTGCCATGATGTTAATAGAATGAAGATGAAACATATACATGAATGCTGCAAAGAAACAACTCCCCCTTACTATATGGCATATATGCGACATTGACGCATGGTATGTGGCCGAGGTGAAACCTCACGCATATTGAGTGCTTCTAGGCAAGCATAACCTATCTTTCCATACATCAACATTTGATATACCATAGCCGTGCAAGAGTGAAATGATGTGAAATGATTCAAGCTAGATTGATGTTGACTCCCCCTGAGTACATGCATGGGTTGGCAATGAATTATGCAGCCTAAAACTTATGTGAATACACAATGCAATGAAGATGCTGCAAGATGATTGTGTATTTTTGTGTCTTCTAAACATGATGTGCATTAAGGTATGTGTGATCACAAGATGATGCAAATACACATGAATGCAACTTGATGATGATGCCAATAGACGCCCCCTTTGAACAATGCTAACATGAATAACGAGTTAAAAATGCAGCCATGGTATGCATCATCAAAACTAAAATCCAAGCATTTCATGTGGCTGATAGCAAGACTTAAGCAACTCATCATCACATCAACTTCATCAGCATAACAAGTTTTTTCATGAATTAAATAGCTGAAATCAAGCATGGTGTGAGCAAGTTATCTAGCTCAAAAGTTCATCTCACACCATGGGGGTTTTACATTTCAAAGAGCAATTCAGTTTGCATAATCTAATGACATTGGGCAGACGTATGATGCACTATCTACATGTCAAGACTAAACATGCAAGATGACTGAACTTAAAAGGTTTATGTACATACATGTGCCTTGAGCTTTTATTTACCTTATGATCCTTTGTTCAGCTCCAAGGCATCCTGCACCCAAAATTTTCATTCGGAATTTTTAGGTACCCAAGATTGCTTGGGTCCTTGTGGGTTAGCAGCTTTGTCATATTCACTAATGTGGCTCATCTGTTTCAGGGAAATCAGATCATCCTTCCTCATTATATGACAATCATACATGTCATGACCATTTTTCCCACAGTAAAAACAGCGCACAAAAGATTGAACATTCTTTTTATGTTCATGTGCGTGTGCATATGCATTTTGTTTTTGTGGATAAGCATGGGATTTACCTTTCATGGCATGAAGGTGATGCTTTCCCTTCAAGTGCCAGCACTCTTGGATAGTATGGCTAGACTTACCACAATAAGAGCAGCAAGGAGGAAGATTTTTATTTAAAGCCATGGAGAGTGTCGACCTGCTTGTATGGGAGTGTCGACTCTTCTGACTCCCCATGCAGTTATGTGTAGATATCTGCTGAATGGGTCCTCTGTCAGTATTGACATGTTTCTTTCCTTGCTCTTTCACTTGCTCTCCTACTCTAAGCTCATCATTTCTCAAGATAAAACAATCATGCACAGTGTGACCATGTTTACCACAATAATAACAATGGACATTCATTTTGTGGAAAGCATGGTATTTAGCATAGGACATGTTGTGGTGCATGTTTGGATGAGCATGCTGAGTTTTGCTTTTCTTTTTAGCAGTATGCTCTTTTTGGTGACCACAGGAGGTGGTGGCTTCCGGTGAGCCTTAATCTTGAATTTGGGCAAACAAAGACAGGAAATCATTCAGACTTTGAATTTCATTTTCAAGTGAAGAAATATGCTGTTTAGATTCATCAAGACCCTCTTTGCATGCTGCCAATTGCTCATTGAGCATGGCGTTTATTGCTTTAAGATTTTGATTTTGTTGTTCTAAAGCATGCAATGTTTCAGAGTGATCATCAATGACATATTTGCCTTTTTCATGTGCAGCCAATTTTTCATGCAATTCTTCTTCAGCTTGTTCAAGTTCAATTTTCTTTACCAACAACTCTCTATTCTCTTCTTTCAGAGAATCAATCAGATTTTGTTGCCATTCAAGATCATCATGGAGACCAACATTTATGTTCCTCAAGAATGAACATTTTTCACATGCAAAATTAGCAGAGCATGAAACAGAATTTTTATTTTCTTCAATCAACCTCTCATCATAGATTAGCTCATCGGCCATAGTTTGATCATTAGAGATTGACTTAGGTTGGTTTTGAAGTTTTATTACAATTTCTTCCAACCTAGTGATTTTATCATGAAGATTTTCATTTTCATCCCTTAGACATGCAATGCTTTGTTTATGCGTATCTAGATCAAAAGAAAGAGTGTCGTTGAGCTCTTCAAAAACAGAACACTTTTTACAAACTAACCTTTCAGTTTGGTTATTTTTCTTGAGATCCTTTTTTAAATTTTTATTTTCTGATTTTACCTTTTTGTATTGTGTAATCAACTCATCATAGGCTTCCATAAGCTCTTCAAAAGTGAATTCCTCGGAGTCAGAGTTTACCTGTGATGAGGATGTATTGCTGGACTGTTCTGCACGGTCGGTCATGAAGCATTCTTATTCTTGTTCATTCCCTTCATGGATTTTCACCAACTTATCCAATACTTGCTTGGCTGTGCTGTAGGAGGACACAAGATGAGTTAGTCTGAGATCAACTGTAGCTTTAATTAAGTTATATGCAGCAAGATTTTTCTTGTGTTTGGTCTCATGTTCGGCTGACCAATCAATTGAATTTGATGGCAACTCATGAGGACCATTGTATATAAGAGTCCATAATTGTGGATCTATGGAGCTAACATAGATGAACATTCTCCCAACCCATGTAGAAAAATCTGAACCACCATAAATGGGCGGAGAGACCATCAAAGCATGTGTAGCATATGAAGCCATTTAAATAGAATACACCGGGATCTTTCCCTGCAGATCGTAGGATCTGGGAATGGCAGAGCCAGGCTCTGATACCACTTGTTGGGTCCCGCGAGGTGCAAATGGATCTAGAAGGGGGGGGGTTGAATAGATCCTATCAAAAGCTTTGGCCTATTTAAAAACTCTTAGCTATCAGAAGCATGAACCACTCCTATAAAGTGAATGAATCACCTAGGCACAATGCACAGCGGAATTAAGTAGAGTGGCTCAAATGGAAAAGACTCGAATTACAAGCGATGAAGCGTCAACACTTCTTTAAGCACATTAGTGATCTTGAGAGATACAAGCCTTGTAGTGCAGAGATCATAAAGCATAATACTAGAGCATGGAATAGCTTGCAACAACCGTGCGTGTGTGTGTGCTATGTTGATCACTCAAAGTGCATATGTGTGTGAATGTAGTGGTGATCAACCAAGGTGCATGCGAGTCTAAGCAAGGAAACACTTAGCAATACTTTCACTCTTGCGTCTGTGTGCAAGGGTGCAGTAGGCCACCCAAGGGATGCAGTCAAAGTGCTAAGCTCAATTAAACCACAGATAAAACCAAAAGTGCAAATCTGAGTGTTTGAGTGTGTAAACAAGATAACCAAGTATGGAAGCACACGAACCTGTGAATGGGGGTAGAAGATATAGAGCAATCGCACACGATGAACAACCCACAACACAGGGATTTTTAAGGTGGTTCGGTTGCAACCCCGCAACCTACGTCCACCCCTCACCAAAATCGGGTGAGGCTTTCCTACTGACTCACAGCTTGACCGGGGACATGCCCCAAACCACAGAACAGAGAAAACCCTCTTTCTGTCTTCCTACACACAAAGTCGGCAGGGACGGCTACACCGCAGATCGAAGAACTCCCGATTGCCTTCCTACTAACCACCGGTAGGGACGATCTTCAGTTTCAATAGATTGAATGAAATGAAAATAGAACAAGATGAAAATGCTCAAACAAGATATGGAGATATGCTAGAATGAAGTAGATCTTGTCTGAGATTGTTGGATCTTGAATCTGTTGCTTTGATCTTCCTTTGATCCCTTTGAGTTGATGGAGAAGATATAGGATGTAGCTTGGTCTTTTCTTTGAATCTCCTTGAGTTGATGAAGAGGTTGATGCAGTTTATATCACCCTTGAGAGCCTTGAATGCTTCTTGCTTCCTCGAGGTTGAGATAGCTTCAGATCTAGGTTTGAATCCCTTGGAATGGATGAAGAACTTCAGCTCGAAGCACTATTCACGGAGGTGCTACAGTACCCGTGGATCTCCTCCTCTAGCCTCCCTTGATCTCTCTTGATCCCCTTGAAGCATTAGGGTTTCTAACCCTCTTGTATGTGTTTTATAGACTTTGAATGGTCCATAGACATCCCCCAGACCAGATCCACGTTTTGTGGGTGATTAGGTGACTTTAGTATAAAACAATTACAAGCAGAATGGCCCTTCTCGAAGTGGAAAACAAAGTCAACAAATGTTGGCTCGGGGCTGGCGGTCGACTGGAGGCTTCTGGCGATCGACCGCTACTAAGAATCGTTGTAGAAGATTAGTCCCTGGAATTTCCGGTCGACCGCTACTGGGCTGGCGGTCGACCTCTACTGAGAAGACTACAGACGGTGAGCTGCTGGCTGGGGCTGGGCAGAACCCGGGTTTTCCCGGGTCGGTCCGTTAACTGCTTTAGCTCCGCCGCTTAAGTTCTTTAGCTGCCCGTACATGTCTGTAGCATCAACCTTGACTGTCTTGAAGATTTCTATTGATTATATTACTCCTATAATCAAAATGTTGTTCCGGGGGCTCCGCCCTCGGAAACCCCCGCAAGGGGCACTACCCCCTTAACCGCGACCTGACCGGGCAGGTCGATCCCCGCGACCTGACCGCGCAGGTCGATCCGCGTGCGAGGGCGCAACATTAAGCTTTCACATTTGCCATCTCCACTCCATTCCTTGGATTATCTTGTATCATGCTATCAAGAAGTTGCACCGACCTTGAACCATCCATAAGGCAAGACATGCACTAACCATATGAAGAATATGCAATGACCTTATGTGTGATGCTATTCAGCTTGATTTCTGTGCTTTTAACATGCTAGATTTTCGTGCATCCAATATTGTCATATGCCTTGATATCTGTGTACTGGAAGTATGATGACCTGAAAAGTATGAATATTAATATTATCAAATCCAGGTATAGTTCATTAATGACTACAGAGGCAGACATCATCAAAACCATAAAATTAATCATGTTGCACACATGTTCAACAAAGCACATGAGCAAGAACTTACTGGGACACCTCTGCCCAATCCTGCCTCGAAATCCACAAAGACAACTGGGACCGACACATCATTTCTGACATCACAGAGCATGACAAGAACATCAGACTCAACAAATCAGCAGCTCAACGGAAGATCCTCTACTCATCCAAGCACATCTCGATCAGAACATCCGTTCTGCCACCTCAAACCACAACCTCAACACCTCAGGGGCTGGATAAATCTCAAGCTGGAGTGGCCAGACTCTATAACAGCTCCCTAAGAGCATTATCATGGCCACTTAATCATGAACAATCCTCGCTAGCTACCTCACCTTGCTGTAAATTCCTCAAATGCAGCACCGCAGATCTGCACCTACCGGCAACCTCTGCCCAATGTAGCACAACCGAGGCCACTATCGATGAGGGAGAAAGCTCTCGACCTTGATCCTTAGACCCCATGCCGGCACTCCGATGAGAAACAACAATCACCTACACAGCGCCAACGCCGCACACTCAAGCTCTTACGCGAGAAACTAAACGAAAAAATAAGCGCAAAACCCTATGCCAACTGCCGACTGTACTGGACCTTACAGACTCTGATCACTGTAATATCTTGAATTCCCATGTACGTCCACAACCACACTCTGATACCAACTGTGATGACCCAAGATCCGGATACTGGGAAAGGAACCCGATACCATTCGAATCCTAGCCCGCCGTCCACGAACCGGGGCTCGGAAGGGCTAAAAAGGAGTGTGGAGGTACAAAGAAATAGAAAATAAATCAAGATAATTCAGTAATTAACAGAAATAAATAAACAACTACAACAAAGTCCAGTCCAACAGAAAGTATAGTCTAAGGTAGAAGAACGTACCCAACACCGAGTGATCACTCGGCCCGGCGAGCTGGCAACTAGAAACCTCCGCTCAGCACCCTAAAACCTCGAGGAAGAACCGCCGCACCTGAACCGAGCCTCCTGTCACTGGCTCAGTAGGGGTCCTACGGAACCCCAACCGTAAACAACGGCGATAACGGAAAGTAATAACTATAGCATGAACAGTAAATTGGTGGCCAGTAAAAACTCGGCGCTATAGCTACTCCTACTGTACTGGAAGACACGCCCGATCTCACAGTCGGGGATCACAAGACTATGAACCACCCTAGCCATGCTACGGGGGAAAATGAGCACGCCGACGAAAACTCGATGCTGTCTAGGGGGAAGCCCTCAGTGACGCTCACCGGAACCCCTAGACCTCGGCATCGGGAAAATCCCCAGAATTCCACGTAAAACCAGGTCTCGCAGATGTGAAGCGGAACTCGACTCACGAGAAACTCACGTCACGTGACGGGAGCACTACCCACCAGAAGCAAAGCTGGATGCGTCCACTGACGGCTTAGTCCGTGCCTCAAGTGTCTCGCTGCGGCGCCCCAGGTGGAGACAGAGACACCATAGTAACCATTACCACGAACAAGGACTAGCTGGGGTCACGCTCGTTAGCACAGGTCTGACAACCCCCAACTAAGTGTGCACACACAGACCATGCGCCCTAGGTCAGATCCTCTAGCTGGTTCTTCCCCCGAAGCTCGGACTCAGGCTGCGCGTGGGGGCCCTACGGTAACCAGCCTAAAAACCGTCTCTCTCGGGTAAGCCACTCACCACTCTTGGGTGAGTCAGCACACACGGGCCGTAAGAAGGCTATCACTAGTGGGAGATCACTAAACGTGAACACGGAAAGCCACGCACACACCCATCGCAAGTAACGCGGAGTAACAGGTGGTACGACGCCACCAGACTCTGGACAGCCCACTAGACATACTAAATCCAACGGTCCTTGAGTCACACAACTCGGGTCAAGATCGTCGTACAAGATAGCTCCACGCCGTCAATCTTGCCTATCCCTAGGTCTAAAACCACGGCACAATGACTCACGAGGCAGTTCACAACTACCAAGACCATTCTCTCAAAGGGGGAACTCGAGATACCTCCAGCCCCAGGCTAGGCGACTGGACTCACAGTCCAAGGGCCAAACTCACGGCCCACACGAACAATACTTTCCGAAAGTCAATGACGTGCGGGAATAACCCACTGCACACATGCTGATACACGACAACTCGTTCTAGCGAAAACACAAAAGCCCGGAACACATGGGGTCACCCAGACCCACCAAACCCATGGGCACGCTAACTGAAGTAATACGGTACCTAGGACGCCCAAAAACACGGACACAGAACCCACGGGGTGTCCGAGACACTCACGAGACCGAAGGTCGACCACTGGGTCACAACCGGGTCGACCGGGGCCCACACGACACAACCAGAACCCGGCAAGCACGAAGAACCTCCTAGCGGTCCTCTCTGGACTGTTAGGGAGCCTAGCGGTCTCCTCAGGACCGCAAGGGCTGGCCTGGTGGTCCCGCCAGGACTGCAAGGAACCCCAAACACTAAAACCTCAAGCGGTCACCCCGGGACCGCCAAGGAGGGTGGCGGTCGTCCACCTGACCGCTAGGCGTAGCCTAATGGTCAGTCGCGAGTCCGCTACCCCACCGATCTTGACTGACCAAAACACAGACAAATGGTCATGCCCTGACTGCAAAACAGAGCCTAGCGGTCTCCACCAGACCGCTAAGGCACCCTAGCGGTCCATCGCACGACTGCAAGGCTTGAACTGACATACGGGACCCCTATCGGTCTCCACATGACCGCTTAACACCCTAGCGGTCGCTGGAACGACCGCTAGGTCGTCCTGAGCCTGAAAATGGCAAAAATGGCGGTAAACACCATTCCACGCCCCGTTCACACCCATGTGAAGGGGAAAATAAGGGGAAACTAGTCCCCAGCCTCTCTAGCACTGAGAGGACCGATTTAAGCCCCAAAAATGCAATCAAAACACTAGATCGGGCTCACACCCCAAAATCATGCATTTTCCCCAAAATGCTCAAATAAGCCTGCTTGGCTCACCACGGCCTACTAAAACCACGGGAATGGAAGTACAAGGGTCAACAATCCATCCCCTACCTCCACCAAAGATTCCGCGCATCGTGGACGCCATTCCGTCGTGAAACGCCCCGTGAACCACCGTCGGCGCCCAGAGCTTGTGAACGACGAACGCCGCGCCTCCACCTCGATCCTCGCTCCATGCTCGCCGCTCCACGCGCCACGAGCCTCGCCGCCTCGCCCCATCCACCTCGTCGGCCGCTGGAGAAGAGAGGGAGAGAGGAGAGAGCGTGAGAAGAGAGAGGGAGAGAAGAGAGAAATGAGAGTGAGGGAGAGAGAAAAAGAGGTTTACATATATAGAAAATCCAAAAATTTTGAAAATACCAAAAATATGAAAAAAAATATTTCCTCGATCTCGGGACACGCATAACGCAGTGGTAATGTCCGGGAGTCGGAGAACGCAACGGTTCGCCCTACACGGGGTTCTGTAGGTCCGACAGGTAAAAACATACGTAAACCGCAAAACTCAATACGGGCCCCCGAAAGCGATCCGAGACCCACGGATCCTGATCCGATAAATATCCAAAAAATCTGGGGTGTTACACTCTCCCTCTCCGTTCTCTCTCCTCTCCCCTGGGCTGTACGACCGTGGCGGAGCTGGACGAGGTGGTGACGGCATGGAGATGTCGTGGAGCGTGACGACGCGAGAATCGGAGCGTGGCATAGGTGCGATCCCATTCGTGGATTCGAAGCTGGCGTGGGTTGTTCATGTGATGGTTTTCGGAGAGGTTTGGCCGTTTCGGGGAGTGAGATCTTTGGTGGAGGTAGGGGGATGGATACCCTACTCTTTTCCAGCATTCCCTCGCGGTTTGGAGCCGAACGGTGTGAGTTTGGGCGGGTTTTCTAGCTTTAAGGGTGAAATCATGTTTCGGGGGTGTGAGCCATGTTCGCCATTCCAGGAGATGGTTTTCACATTAAATGGAAAAATATGAACCCCTAGAATGTTGGGATTTGTTTCCTACCAGTTTAACTTCGTTTGAGCATGATCTGGGGCCGGTATGAGGCTGAATGCTCGCGTGACTCATTTTGGGTCGATTCGTGGAAATCACCCGTTTCTTGCCGTTTTGTGATTTTCTGGATCCCTTCCGGCTTGTGGAAGGTTGGTATGGGGTCTATGTATGTTTCCCCATCGTTTGGGAACGATTGGGGCGTGGAATCATCGGGTTTTGTGTGGTCTTACGGTTTTCGACCGGAGGCTGAACGCGGTTCCGCAGAAACCGCGTTCGACTCTCGACCTTGGTAGCGGTTGGTCGTGAATCGCGTCTACTTTTCGGGCTTTGTTGGTTCGATGTGTTTGGCGGTGGGAGAATGCGGTCGGCATTGAACCGCGTCTGACAGCCACGGTTGGCTTGAAACTACGTCTGCCTGTCTTCGTCTCCACCTGCCTGGTTTTCTTCTAGACACGGTTAGTGGCGTACCGCAGCTTGGATGCCCGCGGTTAACGCTTAACCGCGTCTGGATGACCGCGGCTAGCTTGGAACCTGCTGTTGTCTCCTAGTCAACTCCGCCTCGTGAAGCGTCGACTCTATATTCTTCTTATCTTTTTATGTATTTTCGCTCATAGGCCAAAAGCGGTCTGTCTGGAACTGCGGCTCTGATGACCGCGGCTAGATCTCAACCACAGCTAGGTTCTGTCCGTCACCGGCAGTTTGCCTGAGACCACAGTTGTCTTCTGGATGTTTCTTTGTTGGTTTAACCTCTAGTTGGCTTGGCTTGACCCCTTGGTTAGCTCATTGTTCCGTGGATGTCTTGGACATCATATGAGGGCTGCGACCGTGTTATAGGGTGTCTGAGAGTGCCATTGTACCGAGCAGTGTTTCATGTTATTTCGGGGGTCATTATGGTTTTTGGTCAACCCTGTTGTGACCCAATGGTTGACACGTGACCTCGTGAGTGTCTCGTCTATCTTGTGAGGATCGAGACCTAGTTTTGGACGTTGGAGGTATTATCTTACCTTGATTTGCGTGTCCATGTGGTTTGAGGGCCTCAATAATCCCTCATGTTCTGTGCTTCGTGTTATGCGGAATTGTGAGTCCGTTGTGCGGCTTGGAGGCCAAGGACTCATCATTATTAATGTGTGGATCCGGCTGTTCTGTCCCGTTTTCCATGTGTTTTACCGTGATTTGGCTTAGGGACTAGGCTGATTAATGACGTGTTGCCGTGATGTGCGCCGATCTTGACTCGAATCTTATAACTCAAGGATTGTTATGTCAGCATATCTAGTTGTTTGTCCTGAGTCTGGTAGCAGTTGTGAGCTGCCTTATGCTTCATAGTACGTGCAGCAGGTGCGTACTTAGCATGTCCGTACTTCACTATTTTGAGTCTCTGTGTCTAGTGACCCTCCACTAGTCGTAGCCTGACGACACTTCTGTGTGTCGGCCCACCTAGGAGTGGTGGCGGGGCGAGTTCCTGGTAGAGACGATTTGTAGGCTGGTTGCCGTGGGCCCCTTTGTCTAGCTGTGAGAGTCTAACGGGAGGGGAAAACCAGCTAGAGGTCTGGCTCAAGATATTGAGCTTGTGTGTGCACATGTGGTCAGGGGTGTTTGGACCAGCGCCGACGGGCATGGCCCTGACTAGTGACTCGTTATTGTTGTTCCTTGATACTTGTTCGGTGTCTCAGTTACCGCATTCGAGGTGAGTGGGAGACGCTTGAGGCGCAGTGTAAGACGTCAGTGGACGCATCTGGCTTTTCTACTAGTTAGGAGGTGCTTCTATTACATGATACGGGATTCATGACACGAGATTCGGGGTCTGTGATTCGGGATTCGTGATTCGTGGATTACGTGGTTCTCGTGTAGCATGAGCTCTAGACGTGACTATTTTTCGTCACTGTTGACCTGACTTGGCGGGTAGTCTGTGTTTGGATTCATCTATGTGGTCAGTGTAGCGTACACGACGGTGAGATCGTGTATGTGTTGGTGCTTTCAGACCGTGTGGTCTTGAGTTGGGCTTTTGTCTCGGTAGATGAGCGTATGCGACTGAGGTGTCGTGATGTTGTCCTGGCAGTGTAGCCAGAGTTTCCTTATATCGGTTTAGTGATTCTCGACTATGAGTTTGGGGATCCATGTCTTTGCCGATTAGGAGTAGTTTAGAGGGCCGAGATTCGATCGGTTGCTATGTTTTCATTGTATGACTTTCCTCTTTACTTTTGATGTTCCTACTCCTACTGTTACTGCTTTGCTTTAGTTGTTTAGCACTGTTGTTACTGCATTGTTTTGTGGTAGGGTTCTGGACCCTTACTAAGCCAATGAGACAAGGCTCACCCCTGACTTTTTAGGTGTAACTGTTCTTCCTCGTGCTTGGAGGTGCAGTGTGGTGGTTATTAGTTGCCAGCTTTGCCAGTGTCGGGCTTCCCCCGACTTGAGAGTACGTTTTCTTTCCTATTGTATTGTACTTTAGTTGGACCAGACTCTGCTAGTTTAATTTGTTAATAGAAAATGTAATTTTATTTCTACTATTTTAGCAATCCTGATCATAGAAATTTAATTGCTTACTACTTTATCTGGAAGTTCAATGCACTCTCACACTCCTTTTTATCCCTTCGGAGCTTTTTTGCTCTTGGGAGGCCTCTCAGAATCCAAGTGGTATCGGGTTTACCCGGTATCCGAAGACTGGGTCGTCACAATACTACTTTCTGATCACCCAAGGGGATATTCCAATACAGAAGAATGTCTTTCGGCCTCAAAAATGCTGGCGCCACTTACCAGAGGGCGATGATAAAGATATTCGATGAGCTAATCTACGATAAAGTCGAATGCTACATCGATGACTTGGTGGTCAAGACCAGAAAAAGAGAAGATCACCTAAGTTGCCTCAAGATTATATTCGAAAGGCTTCGACAATATGAGGTAAAGATGAACCCGATGAAATGCGCCTTCGGCGTTTCCAGTAAAAAATTCTTGGGTTTCATTGTCCGATACTGGGGAATTGAAATAGACCCCTCCAAGATAAGAGCCATTTAGGAGCTGCCTCCTCCGAAGAATTTGACAAAACTGCGATCATTACAAGGCCGATTAACCTATATCCGCATATTCATCTTGAATCTGTCCAAGCGATGTCAGCCGTTCCACAAGTTGATGATGAAATATACACTATTCTGCTGGAACCAAGAATGCCAAAGGGCTTTTGACCAGCTGAAGGAATATTTGAAGACCCTGCCAGTGTTGGGGGTACCTGTTAAAGGGCGGCCATTGATTCTCTACATAGCTGCCACTAAATATTCACTGGGGGCAATGCTGGCCTAGAATAACGACGAGGGGAAGGAGCAGGCCCTTTACTACCTTAGTCGAAGACTGGTCGGGGCGGAAGGAAACTATACCCCAATCGAGAAAGTCGACCTCGCGTTGGTCTTTGCAGTCAAGAAGATGAGGCACTACATGCTATCACATGAAATACATCTGATATCATAGGTTGATCCGGTTAAATACATACTTTCTCAGCCGGCATTGAAAGGGCGACTAGGTAAATGGGCTGTCATTTTGATGGAATTTGATATCACATATGTGCCGCAAAAGGCCATTAAGGGCCATGCTCTTGCGGATTTCTTTGCAGGACACCCGGTGCCTGAAAAGTCCCCGCTAATTATGGAGCTTCTGAAAGATGAAACATTGGAAGTGAATCAGGTCCATCAACCTATATGGCAGCTGTACTTTGACGGGGCTTCCAAAATAGAAACATCTCAATCAGGGGATACGAGAATAAGGGTCGGAGCAGGCATCGTCCTCAAGTCCCCAGAGGGAGAAGTGTTGCATACGTCATGCTCGATCAACAAGCCTTGCACAAACAATGAAGCAGAATATGAAGCCTTGATCATTGGTCTTCAGATAGCCCTCCCTATGGATATTTGAATGCTCCAAGTGTTTGGTGATTCAATACTAATTGTCAAACATATATAGGGGGAATTCGATGTCCAGAAGCCCGGGTTACACCCTTATTGCGCCAAGGCGAAACATCTCATGGAGTGATTCTATTTTATCGAGATAAGCCATGTCGGCCGAAGCCAAAATGCTCAGGCTAATGCACTGGCAAAGCTAGCAAGCTCGCTGGCAGTCCCGCCAGATAAATCCCTCAATATAATAGTGATAAATAGGCACCGGGTTCCCAGCATGATAGTGGAGCCAGAAGAATAAGAATGTGAAGTTGCGATAGCAAAAGTCATCGGCTCACTCGACTAGAGAGAGCCCCTGATGAAATGGTTTAGACACCAGCAATTGCCCAAGCAGAGGGAAGAGAAGGTCAGATTGATCAGAATGAAAGACTCTTATGAAGTTAGGAACGGAAACCTGTTCCGGATTTTTGCAGATGCCAGAAGAAAGGTGCTCCTCGGATGTTTATCTATGGAGGAGGCTTGGACGGTCATGAAAGAAGTTCATGCCGGATCAGCTGGTGCCCATCAAGCTGGGCCGAAAATGAAAATTGAAATCAAGAAGTTGGGATATTATTGGCCAACTATGTTCGACGACTACTGTAAATATGCCAAGTCGTGTCATAAATACCAGGAGCATGCTACAGTCCCAAGAAGACCCCCGATACAATTACATCCAACGGCTCCTAGCTGGCCTTTTTCTCATTGGGGCACCGATGTTGTAGGTCCACTACCCGCAGCTTCATCAGGATGCAAATATATTTTAGCAGCAACAGATTACTTCTCTCGATGGGCGGAGACTGTGGCTCTAAGAGAAGTGATAGGAGAAATCATGGTCAGATTTGTCTGTCGAAATATTATATTCCTATTCGGCATGCCCGATCGAATCGTCTCCGATAATGCAAGCCACTTCCGGAATTAGAAGATCTACAAACTGGCCGATAAGTTTAAGATTGATTGGAGGACATCCACTCCGTATAACCCACAAGCAAACGGGTTAGCGGAAGCCTTCAATAAAACCCTTTGCACGCTCCTTGCCAAGACGGTCAACTCTAGCAAGAAGGATTGAGAAGACAAGATGTACGAGGCACTGTGGGCGTACCGCACCGTGTAGAGGACCCCAACGGGTTGCTCACCGTTCTCACTAGTGTATGGCTTAGAAGCAGTCGTCTCGATAGAGCTGGAAATACCCTCGCTGCGAGTTGCAATCCAGCACGAACTAGTCAAAGATGACCAAACAAATATAGAAAGAAGACTGGAGGAGCTCTCCGATTTGGAAGGACAACGGCTAAAGGTCTAATAGAATATACAGGTCTATCAGGCCCGTATGACCAGCACCTTCCATAAGCTTGTCAAATGGCGTGAATTCAAGAAAGGAGACCTAGTCATGGTCAAAAGAAAAGAAGTCATGGCGGCTAATCCCAAAGGTAAATTAAATGAAAACTGGTTAGGACCTTTTGTGATCCAGAAGGTTTATGAAGGCGGAGCTTATGTCATTGTCAACCACCGGGGGGGGGGGAATCTAATTTCCATCCCTCAATGGGAAACACTTGAAACTATACCATCCGCCACTTCCTCAGTTCGGTGATAAGCTAAAACCGATATCCCATAATGACTTGTATTTTAGAACTCTTGTAATGAGTTACCATATGTAAGAAGAACCTGGCGAAGAGCCAAAGCTCAAAGTCCGACTGAAAAAGGCCATCAGCGCCGCAGTCCAGATAATGATGATGAAGATAATGATAAAAAAGATGATGATGTAGAAGATGAAAGAATGATAAAGATGACGATGAAGAAGATGAAAGAATGATAAAAATGATGATGAAGATCATGATGAATGTTGGTAAAAGACCAATAAGGAATGATGAATGCATGAAAACGATATTTGATCATCGACGTCTCAGCCGGCAAATGCTCCACCATCGGCGTCCAGGCCAACAGATGTCCACCCATCGGCGTTCGGGCCTATGGATTCTCAACGATGTTTAAAAGATGCCCACTCATCGACATTCAGGCTGGTAGATTTTCAATGGTGTTGAAAGATGTCCAATTATCGGCGTTCAGGCCGATAGATTTTTAATGATGTTTGAAGATATTCAACCGTCGATGTCCCAGTCCACGGATATTCACTCATCGGCATCCAGGCCGATAGTTGTTCAAAGA
This sequence comes from Amorphophallus konjac, assembly GCA_022559845.1. NCBI lineage: Eukaryota > Viridiplantae > Streptophyta > Magnoliopsida > Alismatales > Araceae > Amorphophallus > Amorphophallus konjac. Next base: position 242,373,766 of record CM040122.1, on the reverse strand, counting down.
TGCTCAAAGATAGTAAAGATGTCCAACCATTGGCGTCCAGGCCGATAGATATTCACAGAGATTTAATGATGTTCAAAGATGTTCAACCGTCGACGTCCAGGCCGACAGATATCTAAAGATATTAAAGATATTCAACCATCGGCGTCTAGGCCGACATATGTTCAAAGATATTCAAGATATTCAACCGTCGGCGTCCAGGCCGACATATATTCAAAGATATTAAAGATATTCAACCATCGGCGTCTAGGTTGACAGATGTTCAAAGATATTCAAGATATTCAACCGTCGGCGTCCGGGCCGACAGATGTTCAAAGATATTCAAGATATATTCAACCATCGGCGTCCAGGCCGATAGATATTCAAAGATGTTAAAAATATTCAACCATCGGCGTTCAAGCCGACATATGTTCAAAGATATTCAATCGTCGGCGTCCGGGCCGACCGATGTTCTAAGATATTCAAGATATTCAACCGTCGGAGTTTAGGTCGATAGATATTCAAAGATGTTAAAGATATCCAAACATCAACCTTTCAGGCTGACAGACTTTCAAAGATATTAAAGATGTCTAACTATCGGCGTTCGGGCCGACAGATGTTCAAAGATATTCAAGATATTCAACCGTCGACGCCCACATATATTCAAAAAAAATGTGTTAAAGATAATGGAATAACTAAGGGGTAAATTACCCCCCATTTAATCTATTCCTATTCCAAAGAGGTATCAGATCTACTTTGAACCTTTCTAAGTTCACACCCTTCAGACTCTGCGCCACACGTGTGGGCACGTGCAGGTGGGTTTGTGTGTGTGGGGTTAGGATGCGGTGGAAGGTGAGGTGAGAAGGGAAAGAGCCCAAAAGAGAGCACAGTGGGCCTGGCTGTACCACACCCAAAGGCAGTCAATGACTAGAAGGAAAAGGCAATGCATCCATGGGACCACCGGAGTATCTCCATCGGCCGCGACATTTCCAACCTGCTTCCTTTCCCCCTCCACCTTCTCTCGCTTCGTCCCCACAGACGTCGTCGCTGCACAGCTGTGTACTGCAAACGTCTAATGCAAATTTGCTTGTAATTTGTTGGTATTTCATCAACAGTAAGAACACTTCCCATCAGAAGTAATGTAGGGCCAAACGTGGGATGCTAAGCCTTGTGCTTGATGTAAAAATATTATAAGATACTGATATTTTTATTACAATACTGCTTTATGATGTTTTACGGTGTGTTTTTTATAATATTCCACTTCAAATTAAATGACCTCTAGACGTGTGTAGAGGGTGTAGCGGTTGTGCAATGCACGCAAGGTTAGACGGTCTGATTGAATTGGTCATATCGATATTTTATTGATAGGTACGATATGTTATCGCTCTATATTATATCATAATATGTTAATAATATAATAAATATTTATTATAGTAAATTATGTGTTGAAATTATTTACGACTTAATTGGTAAGAGAGTTACGTGTATAATGGCTCTTTTCTTAAGAAGAAATGAAAATTTGAAAAAAAAAATCCTCTTAAAGAGTTTGACCCGTGATGAACCACTATAAGAGAATGTCCCAATCAATTTAACTATCAAAATCAATTGAACACAAAATAAAATATATAATATTTAAACAGATATAAATACCGTATCAATTACATATCATGCGTCGATCATATCGATCTCTGACTGGTACGATCTAATACGTGCGATACACAGCGTATCTGATTTATACGTCAAATTTTAACTGCATGTGATTGCACGGATGTACACACACGGGAGAGAAGGGAGAGAGTGTCGGAGTCAAATCGACAAAAAACATCATTTATCTCTTGTTATTGTATATTAATCAAGTGGTACCATGAAACATGGATGAATTATAAACAATGAGCTTCATTTATTTCTATATTTAGATTCAGCTATTTGTAGACATTAACAACCCACTTCTATATTCAACTCACTTATTATAATCTAAAATTTCAAATTTCATATTCATTCATTTAACCACGTAAACAACCCCATCTATACATATTAGTCATTATCGTCATTAACATAATCTTGTTTCATCTATTTAAGCTCAACTACATGAATCCTAATCTGGTCATTTTAATCAATCCGATGTTATATGAGAAATGTTAGAATACCATATTTTTTATCACCCAAACTTTCAGATATGGGCTCCAAATTTCGGACGCAAACTCAAGATTCGTAGCTCGGTTAATGTGACGATGTCAAGATGAGATTGACAGTAGTCTTAATGAGATCATATTTTATGTAGATCTACTCGAAGAAACACTGTTGGAAGTCATTATAGCTCCATCAAGAAGTGGTGATTAATCCAATGGCTCTCCATATAAAAATGTGCTTGCACCTTTCGAGAGGGGGACGATGTGCTAATGTTATTTGACAGTCCTCTTCTCGGGGAGTGAATAATAGTTGTTTAATCAATTGTAAATTACGATTTCTTAGATAAAATGATATTTCTTTAGATGTGATCCCCCCGATACACAGCATAGTCAATTAAATAAAGTTTGAGAAAAAATACGGCAAAGGTATGCTAGAATATAATTCATCTTAATTTTTTTTGAAAGTACGATGAAAATATGTACTACTTAAAAGTTCTTGGGGAGTGAATAATAGTTGTTTAATCAATTGTAAATTACGATTTCTTAGATAAAATGATATTTCTTTTAGATGTGATCCCCCCGATACACAGCATAGTCAATTAAATAAAGTTTGAGAAAAAATACGGCAAAGGTATGCTAGAATATAATTCATCTTAATTTTTTTTGAAAGTACGGTGAAAATATGTACTACTTAAAAGTTCTTATCCCGCGAGGTGTATGATGCCTTCATATTACAGAGTTTCAGACATAAAAACATATAGATAACATGTGAGTTTAATATACAAATATATAGTTTTAAATTGAATAAATTTATCTATAATTATCAATCTTATAGACTCTAAAATAAAAAATATATGAAATACACCACTATTATGTGAAATATATATGCATTTTGTCTCATTAATAAAAATTAGAAAAGTAAATAATGAAAATCAAAATTGATCAAAATGGGTCATCAAGAACAAAATCCATATAAAACTGACGTTTTATATGTGCAAGTGTATTGTAATCATTTTTTAATAAGCTCGTAATAGGTGAATCGTGTCATTAGAATTAAATGAGAGGGGGACGCTTTTTTTTGTTTTATACGTAAAAACGTATAATAAGTTAAGTTACTAATTATGGTACAGACTTCACACATTGATGATAGAGTAAACTTTTGAGGCCATTCCACGTCCACTTCAGAATTCACGCTTTTGTGCCCGCTCAGTGTCGACAGCTAGAGGCCATTAACCCCCCCCCCCCACTCTCTCTCTCTCTCCCCATTTACCACCTCTGTTCTTTCTCTATTATTCACAGTTTTACACTCCACCACCATTTCCCATTACACTTCTCTGACAGAGTCAGAGTTAGGTTCTCTCTCTGCCCTTCCCTCTCTCTCTCTCCCCGACCTGACATAAGACATCTGTCTCCTCCGTCCCCCTACTTTCTAAATGGTAAAGCCTCCCTACTTCCCCTCTGCCCTCATCTGCTCGGCCCACACATAAGTTTTCTGATTACCAAAATTACCCTCGCCCTCTTTCAAAAGGGGATGGGCGAACTGGACCAATGACATTTTAGGGTAGATACCAACTACCAAGCGTAGATTCCAGTGTATACTATGTATAGAGCATCCGCTTCCCCTTATTTTGGCTACATCCTCTCCTGCTGCTGCAGAAGGCAGCTCTCCCACCTGCTCCTCTTTCACCACTCCCAAGGACACCCCCCCCCTCTCCCACTTCTCGCCGCCCCAGTAAAACCCAAGTGGCCCATCCCCTCACGTCGCTTCCCTCTCCAAACCCATCTCTCCTCCACCCTCCCCATTCGCCTCCCCTCTCATCTGCAATGGCGCGCAACCAGATCTCCCTCTGCCCCCTACCAGGTCTCTTCTTCTTCTTCTTCTTCTTCTTCTTCTTCTGTCTCTCACTCACACATACACACACACAGCTAGGGATGTTTTACTGACTTGGTGTTTTGGTGCCGGTGTTTGCAGTGGTGGTGGTGGTGGTTCTCGCGGCTGTTGCAGGGGCCGCAGGGGCGGCAGAGGGCACCACATTGGCGTTCTACAACAAGTGCCCCCACCCGGTGTGGCCGGGGATCCAGCCTAGCGCCGGCAAGCCCGTCCTGGCCCGCGGCGGCTTCCGCCTCCTACCCAACCAGGCCTACTCCCTCCACCTCCCCGCAGGCTGGTCCGGCCGCGTCTGGGGCCGCCAGGACTGCGCCTTCGACGCCGCGGGGCGCGGCCGCTGCGCCACCGGCGACTGCGGCTCCGGCCTCTACTGCGCCGGCGCCGGGGGCGTCCCCCCGGCCACCCTCGCCGAGATCACCCTGGGCCCGGAGCAGGACTTCTACGACGTCTCCCTGGTGGACGGCTACAACCTGGGCATGTCCATCAACCCCTTCCGGGCGACGCGCGGCGGCCGCTGCAGCTCCGCGGGATGCGTCAGCGACCTGAACACGGTGTGTCCGCCGGGCCTGGCGGTGCGGTCGGGCCGCGACGGCCGGGTGGTGGCCTGCAAGAGCGCCTGCTTCGCCTTCCGCTCCGACCGCTACTGTTGCACCGGCAGCTTCGGCAACCCGCAGCAGTGCAAGCCCACGGCCTACTCGCGGCTGTTCAAGACGGCGTGCCCCCGTGCCTACTCCTACGCCTACGACGACCCCACCAGCATCGTCACCTGCGCCGGCGGCAGCTACATCGTTACCTTCTGCCCCCGCGCCTGATGCTGCAGGCGCCATCACGACATGGGTGCTCCTCCCCCTCCCCCTCCCCCTCCCCAGCTCTTTCTTGTTACTCTCTGTTAGCTACAATAGCCATGACTTTTTTTTTAAATCTCGTAATGGGAATGTAGTCGTGTGTTAGTCTTGGTGTTGCGATCGGTGTCCCCATGGCCGCTGCACTACTCATCGTAGCCCCCTCCCCCTCCTCTTCCTCTGGCGTAGTGTTCTTCTCAGTGTCAGCTAGCCATGTGCTTCTCAACAACTTAATATAAGGTTGGAGAGACAGACAGAGAGATCTGAAAGGATGGATGGAAACATGTGTGGGAAGAAATGGGGTGTTGTTCCATGACGACGAGGACAGATCTAAGATGGTGGGTTTTTGTTTTTTTTTTAAGTGTATTTGTTGGAGTGGATCCTTTTATATGCCAGGCTTCTTAACCCTTGATGTGGTTTGTGTATCTTTTACGATCATGGTTTGTTGAGTCGGTCTGACTCGGGTCTAACTCGGGCGCGTTGTATCATATCTGGAAAATTTTCATACATTGTGGATCATCTTTGGGATCGGTCGAGTCGGCTCGAGTCAGTGTGAGAGAGAGGAGGGGGAGAGGTCGAGTAGGGTCGATATAATTCGACTGTATCGTATTAGATCAGAAAGATCTCGGTCTGATATGACTCGGTGAGTCGATAAATCTTGTTTACAATAACTCTGCTTCTCTCCCTCCATCTCACCCGCTAAATTTTACAAGTCTCCTAACACTCCCCACGGCAAATACATCTCTCGCCCCAGGAATCAGAATGCTTGCTTACCATTACCAGTTGGGTCTCTGTTTCTTCGTTTTGTGTTTTAACCTTTGTGGGGAATGCATTTATTTACATGTCCTCGTTGGACATGTGATTGGGCAAAAATGATGCATGTAAATGTCGAGATCTGTTTGCTCTCTTTCTTTCTAGAAGATTCCAGGCGGGGAGAAAGAAAAAAAAGATCATTGGCCTCCATCAGTGGAACATTAACGTTAAAATTGCCTTCAGATTCCTTATGTTTCAGAAGATTAGGGCATAACCCATTTCGTTTTTCTGTGCAGCCATTCTTATAAAAAAGTGGATGTTATGGGATCGTCATTAGATCACGGTTTGCTGCATCAGTCGGCACCAACTGTATTGATCTTTTTATTGGTACGATGCGATACGGGTTAATATAGTTACGTATCGTGATGAAACGAAAATTAATATATATATATATATATATATATATATATATATATATATATATATTTATGTTTTTAGCTCAGTTGGTTGGCGATCTCTTTATAAGATGTCTTACGTTCCAATCTCTTGTTTGGATGGTGAACAATGGGTTTACCATGAACTCAAGTGTCTTCCCATCAATGTGTCTTTCATAAACCCATTCAGACTTGGCTTATGCTGGAAAGACTTCCCCTGCAAACTAAGTTTATCATAAACTGTTTACGTTCAAACATGAGCTCATAGAAAACGAGTTAATAGAAAAAAACGGATTTATGATAAATGCGCTTTTGATAGATGTATTCAAGTTTTCATCGGTTGCACCCAAAACAGGACCCTACAAACTGGACCTAGATAGATCTATTGAACTTAAATTCCGGTGTATCCCTCGTGGTCCTCCCTATGCTTTACCGGGACATGTTCTTTTTTATTAATGGGAAGTTAAAAGTAGGTCACATTTGTCAGATTGTTCTTCTTTAATAGGAAGTTAAAAGTAGGTCACATTTGTCAGATTGTTCTTCTAGCACAGTGAGATTGAAGGGACCATGAATGAAGAAGCCCATTAAAGCTGGGATGGGTCGGAGGGGATCCTCTTCACGTTGAGCCGGGAGGGAGGGGCATCTTCAAGTAGGTTGTATGTCCCTCTTTAGACTACTCTAATGAACGGTAAGTGAAGGAATCCCCTATTTTATTAGAGACAGTTTAGTTTGTGTGAACCTTGTGGCAAGAGTGAGAGTGAGTCGACATTAGCGAGGCCCCATAAAAGACCCATTTTTGAAATGTTTGACCGTGCTGTGCTGTGGACGCAGTTCAGTGACACACGGGAGGGACCTCTCTTCCCACGGAAAAGTTGACGGATGAGATATTATCCATCTACGAGCGGAAAAGGGGGTTTGTATCTCAAGCTCATGACAATCAATTAGAACAGGGCAGGGTTTTTTTAACCTTTTAAGCTAATGATAAATGTTAAAAGAACCCCAAGATTTGTTTTAGAGAATTTGATGCCTTATGTGTTGACAGCATGGTTGGCCGGCTCGACGATGTCAAATCGTATCAGGGAGATCCCGATCCCGTACACTGGAGTCAAATTGCGTTGTGTGTGGGGAATAAATCTCTTAGAATTATGGGAGCCAATATCTTCTTTTTTTTTTTTTAAGATGGGCATGGAGAGTTGTACACCACAGTTAAATTCTGGAGTTATAAGCTAATTTCCCATAAAAGGCAAAATAGTTATGATTATGCGGGAAAAAGAAAAATCCACCACTATTGCCATATGTTAAAAGAGTCTACCCTGTTGAACAATCTTACTTAGGTCAGTTTTTCTTATCCAACATGCGTTTCTATTTCTCTCTCTCTAACCTTTTCTAGAGTGAGAATGTAACATCCCAAATTTTTTAAAGATTTTTTGGAGATTAAATAAAATGATTTAACATTTAAAAAGGCTTAATGGGCTAATTAAATAAATTATGAGTTAATTAAATTAATTTGAAGACCCTATATTAACCAAAGGGCTAAGCTCAAATCAAACAGGCCCAAAAACCCAATCTTAAAGCTTTTTAGCCTAAGCCCATTACTAGAAACGTAATTAGGATTATTTACGGATTTAAAATGAGATAAATAGGCTAATTAAATGGATAAATAGGAGATAAATAGAAAATCTAAAAATTTCAGATTAGGTGCCAGAATGCAGGTCTATCGCGAGACCGCGTTATCAAGAAGGCGGTTTGAAAGCGACCGCTACCTCCTTCCGTGAACGAGAGTTGAAGAAGCATGGAAAAATGTGATTTTTCTCATCCCAATCCCCTAGGTTCGATGCTCTCTGACATGGCAACCTAGTCTAGAACTATTAGGGATCAATTCTACTCTAAATTAGAATTCTAAATTCGATCTAATCCCTCAAATCCTAGGCTACCTCTATAAATAGAGTTCAGATCGACTTGCGCGAACCTTACTTTTGGCTCGCGTGGTTCAAAGGTAAGACGTCGTCTTTTGGGGTTAACTCTTTAGAACTTTTTATTCCCTTTAGTATTAACTAACTCCTTTCCAAATTTCATGTTAGGAGTCCAAGCCGTTGAAAAGTTAGAACGTCCAGAAGTTGCTGTTTCTCTGCAGAACGCACAGGAACAGGAGTGTCCATCCAGCAAAGACTTGGAGCTTAGGGACGTTAGCAGAGGTAATTTCGTGTCTGACCTTTAGAGTTTATTGTTCCCCTTTGTATCTTATACCTTTCTTCCAAATTTCGTGAATTTAGGGCAAGAGGATAAGGAGATAGAAGGGCGAGAAGTTGTTGTTTCTACGTAGGACGCGCAGGAACCGTGATGAGGACATCCCGTGCCTCTCCATATTTTTTTTGAGTCATAGCATGTAATTTTTTATTTTGAGTCTTATCTATGTAATTTTCCTTTTAATTGAGTCAATTAGCTAGGTTAATGGGTCATTAGGCTAGTTTGATTAGCTATTGGGCCAATTAGATGGGCTAGCCCATGGGCGCCCCCCCTTGGACCTAGTGGTCCTTTAGTTAATTGATAAGGGTATTTTGGTCGTGGGAAAAGTGTAATACTCAAAAATTTTATATATAAAATATTCTAGAATTTTTCTTAAATTTTCTAAGATTTTTCTAGAAATAAATAGATTATTAAATGAACTTGGGTTAAATAAAGTAAAATATTAGGACCCAATTTTTGTTGATTGATGAGGCCCTTCTAAAAGCCCAAATGACCCAAATCCAAGCCCACAAGACTTGGCCCATATTCTAGAAGTTTAAAATAGACTATTTTCAAAATTTAGGGGATAAATATATCAATTATCGGATAAATCAATGAATAAATAACAAAGAGTTTGAAATAGTTCAAATTCGACGTCAAAGGATAAAAACGATCTATCGAGGGACTGCCTCATGTATAAAACGGTCTCCACTCGACCGCTATTATCCATTCGATCGTGAATAGTTAGAAACGCGAAAATCTTGGTTTTCTTCAAGCCTAATCACTAGAGATCGATGCTATCTACTAGTTGGAAGAGTCTAGAATGCTTGAGGATCGAATTGAAACCCTAATTAGGACTCTAGGTTCGTTCAAATCCTCAAAACCCTAGCTAACCCTATAAATAGACCTTAAGTTTTACCTGTGCGACCCTTACTTTTGGCTCGCGTGGAACTAAGGTAAGAAGACATTGTTTCAGGTAGGTTCTTTAGAGTATTTTATTCATAATAGTAGGGTCTAACTGTCCTCACAATTTTGTCTTAGGAGATCAAGCCATCAGGAAGAAAGAAGCGTCTAAAGTCGCTGGATCAGTACAAGCAACCCAAGAACCTGTGCGACCGGGTCAGAAAGATCGGCTAATTAGAAGTCCTAAACAAGGCAATTAGATATAGGTTCTTTAGAGTTATTTGTTCCTTTTAGTACCATCTTCTTACTCTCAAAATTTCATGGTCATAGGTGAAGAGGATCAAAGGTTAGAAGGTCACGAAGTTGTTGGTTCGGTTCAGGATGAGCAGAAACTAGGGTCAAGTTCCTGCCTTAAATTCGACGTTTGAAGCCCAGTCCAGAGGTAGGTTATCTCATGAACGGCTTAAACTTGATGTTAGGAGTAAAACCCCTCAATTTCCAGTCATTTTTTATGCATTGTACGTGGAGTATTTTACGTTTTATTAAGACTGCACAGTAAGTTCATTTCTATGCATGCACCTAGCCCTAATAAGATAAAAATAGAAATTCTTGTCTATTTCTCACAACCAATGTTTGTTCATGGCCTAAATACCTTCTATCAGGTCTTAGCTATGTGGTTGCATCATTTTTCATGCATAATATGCCCTAGAATTAGCATTTTATTTCACTATTTTATAGCTTCTGTCTATCAGACAGAAACGATCAATAACATGACCGCCCCATTTTAAAAGCGGCCTATCGCGAAACCGTTTATAACCCATGCGACCATATCCTAACCGCTATATGGTTATGTGAACCAATTCAACCTAGCTGATTTCTCATATTATTAATGTTATAATATTTCTCATACAATCATATTTTAATTCTTGTAGACACCCTATTCAGCATGAGCATGTTTAAAACTTTATTTTTCCTTATTATATAATTTTATGCCAAAATTATTATAGTTTTGTAATTAAATATTTCCTCTTATGTTTATGAACCATGATTCATGGTGGTATTTAGAACGTTATTTTGATCACTGTTTTCACACGATCTACTCTCACCTCTTGAGTTATTTTCATAAGTACATGGCGTTTACTCCGGTATGCGACCATTAGTTACACTTTGCACTTATAGCACACTCTCTTGGACTTGTGAACCTCTCCGCCGATATTCCTTCTGTCGGACTAGGAGATCATGTTTCAAGGCCTCCGTAAGACTCTGCAAGCCTAGGATTCTCACTAGGACGTTGAGCTGGTTGTACCCTAAAAACTAAATTTTCTAGAAAGCACTCATAGGATCGGCGTTTTATTTTTTGTACTCTGGTTAATTGCGGCCTTTAGGAGACCGTCTCTGTTACTTAGCGGTCTTCCTCAGACCGTTTTTTTCATAAAACGGCCCCTTGGTGACCGTTATTCTCTAGAATTCTTCAAGTGTCGACTTTATTTTCATTCTGGTTGACAGTTTAAATGCGGCCTTCACTGGACCGTTATTATTGATTAAGCGGCCTAGCTGTGACCGTTTTCTTCTTGAAACGGCCCAGTAGATGACCGTTTATTTCTATTTTGTTCTTAACCCGAGGTTTGACCTAAGGGTTGTCTAAATTTGGTTCTTGGATGATCTTAGGATTATCTGGATCCCTAACTTTATGAATAACAAGTTAATGTTAAGATATAGAACTTAATTAATGTACCGTTATGCCGCCGTAGCATAATGTTCTTTTAATTCTTCTTTGAATTCGTATATCATTTTTGGAGCATTCTATTCCTTGGTTACTTGGTTATGAAACCTATGATTTAAAATTGAAATTATTGGCCGAAACTATTGTTATCTCGTGGAATTAGCTTGATTTGTAACTTGAAGATGCAAGAGCGGGCACGGACTGTATCTAAGGGCTCGACACTAGCCCCCACGGCCGATGCTAGAAACGTGCTAAAAATCATGGGGTACGATGAATACTGGCGTCACATTACGCCGGGAGTACTTTTTTTATAGACGAGTGAAGAACCACGAGGCTCAAAATGGAAATTACATGTTTGTTAATAACTTTCTAGTACACAGCCTTTACAAGGTTGTGTAAGTACTTTCTCGATACATGCTCATACTTTCTTGTTCATGAAAGGCCAAATGTATGTCTACATGATTAAATCTTGCTTGTTCATATACTCGACGATGTCTATTTGCTCAAATATCTTATGGCTTGATTTTCTTGATTATTTTGGTTTATAACGTATGATTTACTGCATTCTCATTTTTACCTTAATTCTAGAGCTAAAGTATTAATCACTTAAATATTACCCTCATGTTGATATGAAGATACCTATTGGGCAAGTGTGCTCATATCTATTTTCTTATCTTTTTCAGAAAATACTAGTGAATCGGATTCGAATTTTGCAAGTAGCGGGTCCGAGAGCAATTGAAGGTCTATTGAATGAGAGAAGCCCTAGTTATCAAGTGTCTAGTCGAGCCAGATTGTAATTTTGATTTCTAGAGTCGTATGATGGAAGGATGTCAAACATTAGTGGTCTTGTGTACTCTTGATTATTATTATGAAATAAAGTTAGAATTTTGAGAAAATTACTTGTGCAATTACTTTTATGTGATTGTCTTGCGCTATGATTATTGCTCGCTTGAGGTGTACTAGCCGACTGTTCACGTTCCCGATTGTTTCCACTGCATCATCTCGGGGCGTGACATTCCTAGGGAAAGATGTCATGTCATAGGTTAAGTCCAAGGTTTAAGGATCTATGCCTACGAAACAAGGAAAGAAATATCCAACCCATGAGAGAAATTTGGTAGAACCTGGGATGAGATAGTAATTAGAAATTATCTCTAAGATAAACCCCACCAATTTCACTAGAATTAATAAATCTATTACTCTTCTCAGGTACCCCATTCTTACAATGGCTCACCGTGTTGATTGGAACGGAATGCAACAAACCGTTGTAGGTCTCACCCAGGCTTTGCAAACTATGGCCCAAGCAGGCGCAAGGGCAGGGGCTGGTGATCTGCACCGCAACTTCCAGAGTTTAAATCCTCCCTGATTTACTGGCTCTTCCAATACAGATGAAGCAGAGAACTGGATAGATGAAATGAACCGTATATTTGAGGTCATGCAATGTGTTGACCAAGAAAAGTTCATCTTGTCACATTTAAACTTAACAAGGATGTGCGTACCTGGTGGAAGTCTATTCCAGCACCGCCTGCTGACGCATCACACACTTGCGATGTGGTAGCGGGAGCACCGCATGCCAGATTTCCCCCTCATGAAGGATCAGTCTTCCAGCGGTGGACAAAAGTCACAAGCTCGTCTTAACGCTGTTCTAGATAATGATGAAGCGCCCAAGGACGATGGACTAATGGAAGGTACCATTCAAATTTATTCACATCTCACATTTGTGTTATTTGATACTGGTGCTTCTCATTCCTTTATATCAACTGCTTTTGTGAAAACCTTGCCAGTTTCATCGGTTCCTTTACCATCGGACCTAGCTATTACCACACCCTTAGGTCCTGGAATGAAACTTACAACTTATTACCCCGATAGTGAGGTAATTGTAGAAGGTCATAATATTCCGGCAAACCTTGTATGCCTTGACATGGAAGGCTATGATGCCATATTAGGAGTTGATTGGCTTGTAGACCACGGCGCCTATATTAATTGTCGTAACATGATAATTGTTGAGTCTCGTCAAGTGATTTTGATGATAACAAAACCTTGAACTCAGTTTTCATCTTGTGTCATGTCGAAGTAATCACGAGCAAGCTTTGAATGTGTTTAAGGCCACTTTGTGTAATGCTAAAAGCTTAAATGTAAGAATGGAAATGAAGCTCAAATGAACATCTCCAAATGCATAATCAAAGCCAGATTAAAACCAAAATGCATGAATTGAATGGAACAAAGTGTGGTCTTACAGTTTATTTTATAAGGATATGGTCCATGGGCTGACAATTTTATTTCTGTAGGTTTTTCAGAGTTTGGTCGACCTGGCCAGTAGGGGCGATCGACCTAATCTCCCAGAGCTGAAAAATCTGTAAAATTACAGAGTTCGATCGACCACCCCCACTGGATCGGTCGACCGGATTTCCCAGTGTCCAAAAACCTTCAACCTGTAAAAGTTAGGTCGACCGCCCACCTATGCCCGGTCGACCGCCCCCTTCGAAGCCCCTTTTATTGACTTTGTTTTCTCCACCAGGATAAAGTATCTATCAAAGGTTTTTTAATTCCAAAAGTCTCCAGACATCCCTGGAATTGTGGATCTGTGTCTTGGCTTGTCTTTGACCATCCAAGTTATATAAAAACATCTCTTGGGGTGAAGAAACCCTAATCACGAAGGGGAGATCAAGGAAGCTATCAAGGGGAGAAAGAAGGCTGCTACTATAGCTCCGTGAACAGTACTTCATCCAAGAGTTCTTCATCCAACCCAAAGCTTTTGAAGATTAATCTGAAGCCAATCAACCCCATATCAAGTGGAGAGTCAAGCTTCATCCAAAATCTGCATCATCTACTCAAGGGGAGCTCAAATCAGAATTTTTCTTTTGTGTTTCTTCTTCCAAATTTCTTGAGCTTCAAGTGTTTGTTTCTTGTAATCTCTAAACATTCAAGTGTGTGTGGATCTGCTCAGATCTGTGTGTGTGTCTTGGATCCTTCAGATTCGTGTGTGTTTCGGTGTGTTTGCAGCTTCGTCAGAGTTTCTCTCATCCCACGAGTGTGTGTGTGTGTTTTTGATCGTGTAATCCCTTACAAGATAGTGTGTGAATCCTCACAAATCGTGAGGGATGGACGTAGGTTGTCGTTGTTACATCCGAACCACCAAAAAATTATTGTCTCTTGTGTGGTTTGATCCTTTTTCTCCTATCTCCATTCTGTGCTAGCACACACGTAGATTAATTAGATTGTATCTTTTGAGTTAGATCTAACATAAGCTATCATTGTTACATTAGATCTCGGGTATATTAAAAGGTGAGTTCGGATCGACAAGGCAAACCTTGTCAAGAAGATAACATCTTGCATGAGTAGAATCTTCGGATTTACACCTCCGCCATGGTACCAAGGATCCATTGAGTGTGATATATTATATTAGATATGAGTTTGTTTATTTAGATCTGATCTTCATTGTGGCTATTCCTCACACTTGTTTAAATCAGATAAAGTTTTCTGAAAATTTGTAAACACCCAATTCACCCCCCCTCTTGGGTGTCATTGATCGCGGGACTTCAATTGATATCAGAGCTAAGGCTCTATATTTTTCAGATCTAACGATCTAGAGAAAGATCCATATCAATGGCCAATAAGAGGATGATGCCTGAGGGTCACTCAATCCACCGTCCTTCATACTTCGACGGCTCGAATTACTCCTATTGGAAAAATAGGATGCATGTTTTTCTGAGAGCCCAAGAGCACGAGATTTGGAGGGTGATGGACAAGGGTCCATATGAGCTCTCTAAAAATGAAGACGAATGGAACCCTGAGGATATTAAGAAATCCACGGTGAACTTTAATGCTATGAACATTATGCAATGTGCTATTCATCCTAATGAATACTCTTGTGTTTCTATGTGCAGCTCAGCCAAGGAAATGTGGGACAAGCTACAGCTTATTTATAAAGGAACCTCCGAAGTCAAGGAAACCAAAGCCAATATGCTGGTCAGGGATTATGAGTTGTTTAAAATGAAGCCGGAGGAGACAATCTCAAAAATGTTTGCGAGGTTGACAGAAATTACCAATGGTCTCAAAGGCCTTGGGAAGGAGTACACTAACTCCGAACTTGTGAGGAAGGTTTTGAGATCCCTTCTACCTGCGTGGCACACAAAAGCCATAGTTCTTGAAGATTTAAAAAATCTATCAACACTTTTCTTGGATGAGCTCATAGGGTCACTCATGACCTATGAGATAAATATGAAGAGAACTACTGAGGAAGAAATAAAGAAGAAGAAAATGGTGGCCTTGAAAGTCCACCAATCTGATGATGACTCATAAGGAGAAGAGTCCACCAAAGGGAGTGATGTGGGAGATGACTTGGCAATGTGGACACGCCAAGTGAAGAAGTTTTTGAGAAGGAAGAAGAATTTCCAAAGAAATTTCAAAAGGGGCCAAAGAAAGCCTTTCCAAACTAAGGGTGAGCCAAGCAAGCTCAACAATGTTATTTGCAATGAGTGCAAGAAGCCCGGTCACATGAGAGGAGAGTGCCCAGAATTGAAGAGAAAGTTCAAGAAGGACAAATTCAAGAAACCTAAAGCCATGGTCGCTACATGGAGCGACGAAGAGGACGAACAGTCCGACGAGGAGCTGGAGGAGCTTGTGGAAAGCTTGTGCCTCATGGCACATGAGGATGACTCAGCCGAGGTAAATTCTGACCCTTTTATTTCAAATGAACAATGAGAGTCAGAATATGAAAAGTTGTATACAAAATATAGAAAAATCAGCAGAAAATAAATCCCTCAAGAAAAAGGTAGAAGATCTTACACATGAGGATTCTTCCGTTAAATTTAAAAAACTTGAGCAGGAATGGTTTGAACTAACTGAGGAAAAAGAAACATTGTTACAAACAATTTCAGATTTTAAAAAAGCCAAAGAAGAGCTATCATGTAAAATGTCTGAAATTGAAAAAGTTTGTGAAAAGCTCAAGAATGAAAAAGAAATTCTGACATCCTCAATTTCAGAAATTGAAAATAAAAATGTGAGCTTGAATAAAGAGATGACTGACTTGAAGTTCACTGTCTCTAGGTTTGTTAAAGGGAAACAAAACCTAGACAATGTGTTGGGAGTTAAAGTTAACTTCTGGAAAGAAGGATTGAGGTACATACCCCAGAACAAAAAATCCTTTGAGCACAAGATTACTACATCTTACGTGCATGCAAAAGAAAATGATTATGCTTCATGTTCTCACACCAAGCCCCAACATGTTCAATCTAAACTACACAAATATCAAAGAAGATTTTCAAATGTCAACTGCTTTCATTATGGTAGATTTGGTCATGTTATTTCTAATTGTTGGTTCAGCCAAAGCACACAAAGAAATCATGCTCCTTGGATAAAGAAAAGATATGTGCAGAATTGGACTAACTCCTATGGACCCAAATTAGTTTGAGTACCAAAAATAATTGCATGAGAATGTTGTCTTTTGCAGATATGCCTTTAAGCCAGGGGGAGCAAATAGTACCTAGACAGCGATTGCTCAAGACATATGACAGGGGACAAGAAAGTGTTCTCTACTCTACAAGACAAGGATAGGGGGGCTGGTTGCCTTTGGTGGAAAGGACAAAGGTAAGATCATTGAAATTGGCAACATAGGTAAGAATTCTGAAATTCTTATCGAAAATGTGCTCTTAGTGAAGGGTTTAAACCACAATCTTTTAAGCATAAGCCAACTATGTGACAAGGGTTTAAAATTATTTTTGACGAAACTCATTGCCTTGTCATGAATAAAATCTCTAATCAAATCAGATTCATCGGCAAAAGGAATAACAATGTGTATACTATTGATTTTGATGATGTTGCCGGTGATGATGTGTGCTTGATAGCAAACAACCATGATAATGCATGGCTATGGCACCGAAGACTAGGTCATGCTAGTTTTGGAGTAATCTCCAAATTATCTAGACATGACTTAGTAAATGGGCTGCCTAAATTAAAATTTGAAAGTGATAAGATCTGTGAGGCTTGCGCAAAAGGCAAGCAAACACGTATCTCTTTCAAAAATAAAAATATTGTTTCTACCGCTAGGCCTCTAGAACTGCTCCACCTTGATCTCTTTGGTCCGACTAGGACATCCAGCCTAGAAGGAAAATCTTATGGATTTGTAATTGTTGATGATTACTCCAGATTTACATGGGTGTTATTTTTAACTAATAAAAAAGATGCCTTGATGGAGTTTCAAGTGTTTTGCAGGAAAATCTAAAATGATAAAGGATACCTCATCACCACAATCCAGAGTGATCACGGTGGTGAATTTAAAAATCATGATTTCAGCAGTTTTTGTCAAGAACAAGGATATACACACAACTTCTCATCACCCAGAACGCCTCAACAAAATGGAGTAGTGGAGAGAAAAAATAGAACATTGATAGACATGGCTCGGACTATGTTATGTGAGAACTCCCTACCCAAATACTTTTGAGCTGAGGCGGTAAGTACAGCATGCTACATCATAAACAGGGCAATGGTAAGGCCAATCTTGAAGAAAACCCCATATGAGCTCTACAAGGGTAAGAAATCAAACATTTCCTATCTCAAACCATTTGGATGCCCTTGCTATATTTTGAACAATGGTAAGTCAAATCTAGGAAAGTTTGATAGAAAAGTGACAAAGGAATTTTCCTAGGTTATGCACTTAATTCTAGAGCTTACAGATTGTTTAATAAAAGGACCTTGGTTGTTGAAGAAAGTCCTCATGTTATCTTTGATGAATCTGAACTAAAACTGCCCAATCAATCAATTTCAATTTTGGATGCAGGTGAAGCCCCTAGAAATCCAACTGATGTTGGAACATCTAAATCTAAGGATGAACCAACAGAAGGAAATTTCAGCAAGGACATAAAGGATGAAGATCCGTCAATTGAGACTCTTCAAGAACAACAAGTGCAACACCCCAACTTGCCAAGTCCCTCCACGTTCTTGAAAGATTACCCAGCTGAAAACATCATAGGTAATCCTAAAGATTGGGTAAGAACTAGATATTCTCTAAGGCAAGTGGAAGAAGAGGATTTGATGGCCCTTATCTCTTAAGAAGAGCCTAAGGATATTCATGAATCTCTTTAAAATGAATCCTAGATTCAGGCTATGCATGAAGAACTGCACCAGTTCGAAAGAAACAAGGTGTGGACTCTTATGCCGCGTCCTAAGAATCAACCCGTAATAGGAACCCGTTGGGTTTTTAGAAACAAGTTGAATGACACGGGATTGGTTGTTAGGAACAAGGCTCGGCTCGTATCCAAAGGGTATAGCCAGAAAATGGGTATTAATTTTGATGAGTCTTTTGCACTGGTTGCTAGATTAGAAGCAGTCCAGATCTTATTATCTTATGCTTTCTCCTTGAACTTTAAATTATTTCAAATGGATGTTAAATCTACATTTCTTAACGGGTACATCAAAGAGGATGTCTTTGTAGAACAACATCCAGGCTTTGAAGACCCAAAACATCCACAACATGTGTACAAGCTGCAAAAAGCCCTTTACGGATTAAAGCAAGCAAAAAGGGCATGGTATGAAAGGCTTACTTTATTCCTCATGAAAAATAGTTTCAAAAGAGGTAAGGTTGACCAAACACTCTTCACGAGGAAATCAGGTAAAGACATATTAGTAGTTCAAGTGTATGTTGATGACATAATTTTTGGAGCTACTAACAATGTCTTATGTGATGAATATACAGAAATCATGCAAGGAGAATTTGAGATGAGCTTAATGAGTGAACTAAACTTTTTTCTTGGATTGCAGGTGAAGCAAATGCCCGAAGGCATTTTCATAAATCAAGCCAAATACACCCTGTAGCTGTTAAAGAAATATGAGATGGCAGAAGCAAAACCCATGTCAACTCCGATGGTCACAACCACGAAGTTAGACAAAGATGAAAATGGTAAAACAATAGATTCCACACTGTTTCGAGGTATGATCGGATCACTACTGTATCTCACATGTCACCCTGACATTCAATTCAACGTATGTCTATGTGCTCGTTTTCAGTCATGTCCTAAAGAATCTCATCTATTGGCTGTTAAACGGATTTTTTGATACCTAATTGGCACAATAGATTTTGGCTTGAGATTTCCATCGGTAGTTCTTTTGATTTGATTGCTTACACCGATGCGGATTATGCTGGATGCATTATTGATCGCAAAAGTACTAGTGGGTACTATCAATTTATTGGTGGGTGCCTAGTTTCATGGGCCTCCAAGAAGCAACATTCAGTAGCTCTCTCAACGGCCGATGCTTAATATGTAGCCGCCGGAAGTTGTGGAGCCCAAGTACTTTGGATCAAAAATCAATTGCTTGATTTGGATGTTGAAGTGAAATGTGTTCCAATTCTATGTGACAATACCAGTGCAATCAATTTGTCAAAAAATCCTGTTCAACATTCTAGGACAAAACACATTGACATTCAACATCATTTTCTGATACATCATGTAGGAAAAGGGATCTTTGAATTGAATTTCATTGACACACACAATCAACTAGCTGACATTTTCACAAAACCCCTAAACCATGATCAATTCAGCAAGATAAGAAGAGAACTTTGCATGTGCAAGGGTGAAAGCATACATACATGGGTCTACACTTAGGGTAAGGGTTGCACTTATAGAAACTCATATGCATAAATGGTAGATTAACATGCATATTGTATGCACTTATTTTCAATACCTTGTGTGTATTTACATCCCTGCATGTTTGAGTGTATTTATACATACAACCCTCCTTGAAAATCCTTCTAAAGATGAATATTCCTTGATTAAATAAATGTGGACCCGTATGACTTCTGGATCTAAAGCACATTCTGAGGGGGAGTGAGAGAACTTTCCTCAAAACTCCATCTCTTCTCTTTCTCTCTAGTTCATGATGTTGGTTCTATTTAGAAGGTCGGCTGATGGTGCTCATGTCAAAAAAAAAAGGAAGAAAAAGAAACAATTTTTTTTGAATTTTTAGGGCTAGGTCGACCACTTCGGTCGACCACCAGCCCCGCTCCGGTCGACCGAACCCGGCGAACCGGGCCGGACGAACCAACATCCGAACTCCATTTAAAGGGGTCTTCACACTCCCTTTCTTCATTCCAACATCCCCACTCTCTCTCATACCTTATTTCCTAACCCTAAAACACCAAAACCCCATTTCTCAAGCCCAAAAACCTCTTTCCTCCTTCACCCGCACTAGATTCAGTCGGTTCATTACAATTTTAGGACGATGTCTCCGCAGCCGTTCGTGCGTTCGTGAAGCCCTACCTAGGGTTCCAGATTGTGGAGAAGATCATTCCAAGCCCTAGGAGTGTCTTTTGGTCCATCTTCATCCCCAAGGTTGAGATTGATCTTCAAGGGCTTCTACACCGGGTCTTCTAGTTCAGGATGCCGCCTAGACGGAGTTCTTGGCGTTCTGCCCAAGGGGAGCCCAATGGTCAGAGACGAGAAGCCTCTGCTCATCCACCACATCGGGCACCTGCACCTCCTCACGCACCTCGGTTGCCTCCACAACCCATTATCGACCCTCGATTGGTCGGCTTCAATGAGGTGAATGAGCTTTTGCCCGACATATGTGCTGTATTTGAGGTTCAACAAGGTTGGATGGAATTCGTCACTAGATATCCACGATACTACCCAAATCTAGTGCAATAATTTTATTGAAATTTGGTTGACAGAAATGGAGAGTTATATACACTTGTTCGAGGTGTTGAGATTCACATTACCCCGGACCTTTTTGCACATGCTTTAGGGGTGTCAGCCATGGGAGTTAACATGGGTTTTGGTCATGGCGCAGCTGAGGACACATTTATTACTATGACAAACTGTGACTATGTGCATGGTGTTAGTAATTTGATTACCTTAAATGTAAATTATTTTCCACCACTACATCGGATTCTACACCACATGTTCACCTCTCTTATATATCCAAAGAGTGGGAGTCAGAATGAAGTGACAGAGGTTCACAAATTTCTATTTTACCATGTTATAAATGGAATTTTAGTAAACATGGGTCGGCTCATGACAGACTTGATAGGGACATGTCGAACCCAACTGAGGAGATCATTGCCTTATGCATCACAGTTGATAGGAGTATTTGTATATGCTGGGATTCCCCTTGGTGATGAAACATTTATTCGAGTCAGACAAGATGATATCTACAACCACCATAAAATCTTCTCAGATTTTGGATATTACTATGGTCCCGATGGCAAGCTACGCCGAGATATACCAGTTTATGGGGAAGATGCTGACAGTGAGGAAGAGCAGCAGCAAGGTCAAGGGGATGTCCCCCCTCCAGTTCAGGCTGAGGACCAGTCTCCTCCACCTTCACTTCATCACATGGATCTCGAGAGGCCTCCTCCACCACAGTTCTTTCATGGGGAGTCTTCTACTCAGGGGGCCGGACAGCACTCTTGGTAGACTATGAGGCTTTTGACAGGCGTCTTACTAGGATAGAAACTCGAGTGGATACTCTTGGGGGTCACCTCTCTACCTTTGGGGAACGCATAGACACTATGGGTAATGTGATTGACACTATGTCAGGTCGCATAGATTCCTTCTCCACAGTCTTAGACACTCTCCCCGCTCAGATGACCACTCTCTCCACCAACATGACCACCCTCACACAGAGCCATGACGATTCCCGTGAGGCTTTTCATCATATGAACTGCACTCTCCTGAATATGCAGCGCCGTGACTATGATAGGGATCAAACCCTTGCCCATATCCAGTACGCCTTTAGTTTCAGGGCCATTCTATTGCGAAGATTCGTCACCGCCTTGGATATCAGCCTCCTCCTCCAGAAGACCAGCCTCCTGCAGATGAGCCATGAGGATTTTCTTTTTGCTTTCTATCTCTAGACTGTTGTACTTGGGTCATGTGTCTTTTGGGTCTACTGTTCGTCTATCCTATCCCCTCCTTTGATGATGCCAAAGGGGGAGAAGTAGTTATGCAGGTCTTATATATAGTTTATGCATGCATGTCCTTGTGTTTTGCATGGATGATCATTTGTGATGATTTCTTTGTCATTGCATCTTGTGAGTCCTTGTGTCTTGCATTTGCCTTTGTCATGCTGTCTAGAAGTCTTGCATTCTCTCAAGCATCAATGTACTTTGTAATAAAATGATGAAATGAATGCAATTGGTATTTGATATCAAATGGTTGGCTCTTGTCTCTATTTCCCATCTATCTTGGCAAATAATATATTGCATGGCTTGTGCATATTGAATGGTTTGCGTTGCTTTGCACAATGAAGAATCCTTGCTTTGATGCATTACCGAGACACAATTTGGTTATCAAGGCATGCCAGTACTCTTATAATCTAATGTTTTGTCATCATCAAAAAGGGGGAGATTGGTGAGTCTCGCCAAGTGATTTTGATGATAACAAAATCTTGAACTCAGTTTTCATCTCGTGTCATGTCCAAGTAATCACGAGCAAACTTTGAATGTGTTTAAGGCCAGTTTGTGTAATGCTAAAAGCTTAAATGTAAGAATGGATATGAAGCTCAAATGAACATCTCAAATGCACAATCAAAGCCAGATTAAAATCAAAATGCATGATCTGAATGGAACAAAGTGTGGTCTTACAGTATATTTTATAATGATATGGTCCATGGGGTGACCATTTTATTTCTGTAGGTTTTTCAGAGTTCGGTCGACCTGGCCAGCAGGGCGGTCGACCTAATCTCCCAGAGCTGAAAACTCTATCAAATTACATAGTTCGGTTGACCACCCCTACTGGACCTGTCGACCGGATTTCCCAGCGTCCAAAAGCCTTCAACCTGTAAAAGTTAGGTCGATCGCCCACCTATGCCCGGTCGACCGCCCCCTTCGAAGCCCCTTTTCTTGACTTTGTTTTCTCTACGAGGATAAAGCATCTATCAAAGGTTTTTTAATTCCAAAAGTCGCCAGGCATCCCTGGAATTGTGGATCTGTGTCTTGGCTTGCCCTTGACCATCCAAGTTATATAAAAACATCTCTTGGGGGAAAGAAACCCTAATCACCAAGGGGAAATCAAAGAAGCTATCAAGGGGAGAAAGAAGGCTGCTACTGTAGCTCCGTGAACAGTACTTCGTCAAGGAGTTCTTCATCCAACCCAAAGCTTTTGAAGATCAATCTGAAGCCAATCAACCCCAGATCAAGTGGAGAGTCAAGCTTCATCCAAAATCTGCATCATCTACTCAGGGGGAGCTTAAATCAGAATTTTTCTTTTGTGTTTCTTTTTCCAATTTTCTTGAGCTTCAAGTGTCTGTTTCTTGTAATCTCTAAACATTCAAGTGCGTGTGGATCTGCTCAGATCTATGTGTGTGTCTTGGATCCTTCAGATCCGTGTGTGTTTTGGTGTGTTTGCACCTTTGTGGGAGTTTCTCTCATCCCACGAGTGTGTGTGTGTTTTTGATCGTGTAATGCCTTACAAGATAGTGTGTGAATCCTCACAGATCGTGAGGGGTGGATGTAGGTTGCCGTCGTTGCATCCGAACCACCTAAAAATCGTTGTCTCTTGTGTGGTTTGATCCTTTTTCTCCTATCTCCATTCTGTGCTAGCACACACGTAGATTAATTAGATTGTATCTCTTGAGTTAGATCTAACATAAGCTATCATTGTTACATTAGATCTCGGGTATATTAAAAGGTGAGTTTGGATCGACAAGGCAAACCTTATCAGGAAGATAACATCTTGCGTGAGTAGAATCTTCAGATTTACACCTCCGCCACGGTACCAAGGATCTATTGAGTGTGATAGATTATATTAGATCTGAGTTTGTTTATTTAGATCAGATCTTCATTGTGGCTATTCCTCACACTTGTTTAAATCAGATAAAGTTTTCTGAAAATTTTTAAACACCCAATTCACCCCCCTCTTGGGTGTCATTGATCGCGGGACTTCAATAATCTCTTTCCAGAAACCAAGTCTTCCGTGATTTTTCTTCCTTGGTATTAAATACCGGAAACATCCCACCATTATTTCATCCCTTCACGCTTGCAAACTCATTTCGCAAGGATGTGAAGCTTTCCTTACCTCGTAGTAGTTACCGAGTCTAAGGAAATTCAGATCGAAAAAATCCCCGTAGTTCAAGAGTTTTCTGTTGTTTTTCCTTCTGAGTTACCTAGTTTATGTTGTGTCTCCTCTGACTTGTTGTCATTCTCCTCTAGTTTTAATGATTGGCAACAATAGTTTGACCATTTGATGACTTTTGCAACATCATCTTCTTATAAGTCAAAATATGTCACACTAGCTGTTACAAGTCGGTGCATAGTCAGATTATTGCATATCTAGGCTATGAAGGTCGGTGCATGTTTCATCTTAAGGCAGAATAAGATTTTTTTTTTAATAGAAAAACCTAACCTAGAGATCAATGGGAGAGTGCACCCCTTACCAGCGGTAAGGAGGAAGCCACTCCACCATCAGACCGCTAGGAGGCAATTTATATTCCATTGATGAAGAAAAATGAATTACATCAATCTGATACTAGGCAAGCCTAGTGAGTCCAGCCGAGCAGCACCTTTTATAATGGAAGGGAGCTCACTATAAGAATAAAAGGAATTACATTTCGTAGTGTAAGCTAATGAAGCAAGAAGATCTGCAACAGTATTGGCCTCTCTGAAAATGTGTGAGATAGAATCATGCTGAGATATGGTGCTCCAGATTTCCCTGACATAGCTGAGAATGGACCAGGGGCAATGAGTTTCCTTTTTGATAATCCTGACAAGGGTGAGAGAATCACATTCAATAAGGGCTGGATTAGAGTTCACAGTCTTCAAGTATTTGATGCCATCAAGTAAGGCACGGGCTTCAGCAATAAGACTATTAGAATGTCCATAAAAGTGAGAGAAAGCAAGGATGGCCTTGCCTCTGTAGACCCTGATAATTCCGCCTCCTCCAGTGTCTCCAGATAGCTTGCTAGCACCATCAGTATTAAGTTTTATAGTGGGCCAAGGAGGGCAAATCCATCTCACAATCTTCATCTGTTGTCTGCAGGGAGCTTTACTTTTGATTCCCAATTGATCCAAGATTCTCCGGTTAAAGGACTTAGTTTCCTTGAGGGCAACAGCCGAGCACACCATCTTAACTTGAAACATAATATGATGGATGAAATTGGTTTTTGAAAAAGATTTATCCTCATATTTGATACTGTTCCTAGCTTTCCAAATTTCCCACATACCATATCCAATGAAGGCAAGAGTGAAGAGAGCAAATGCCGAACCCGGCTGATCAAGGCAGATGGAATTCAGAATGAATTCCCTGGTAGTTCGACCTTCAAAATGCAAGCCAGCAGCTGTAAAAGCAGTCCAAATAGAAACTGCTAATTCACTGTGCAGAAATAAGTGAATGGGGTCTTCCACCTGCGGAATCCTGCAGCATGAACATTTGGAGCAGAGGACAACACCCACTCTTTGGACATTATCATCAGTCGGTAGACAGTTGTTCATAATCTTCCATAGATTGACTGACAGAATAAGGTCGATGCATGCTTTGTCTCGCATATAGGTCAGTGCACATCACTATTCACATGCACATTCATAGTCGAAGCTCATGCATTTTTCGTGTGCAAAGTCAGTGCACATTCTATCTGTCTACATATAGGTCGGTGCAGGTTTTGCATTGTGCTTGCATATAGTCAGTGCACGTCTCTGTAGAAACACGCTTGCATATAGTCGGTGCACATTTCTACCTCATGCATATAAAGATCGGCGCACCTTCTTGCCTTGTGTATACAAGTCTGTGCATGTACTATAGCACACTTGCAGTATGCATATCTAAGGTCGTGCATGTTGTTAAGCATAGAACGTCGGTGCACATTGTGCCCTGCGCACATTGAAGGTCGGTGCACGACTATCCTATGGAAAATAAGGTCGGTGCATGTTGTCCTTTGCACAAATCAAGGTCGGTGCATATCATTATTCACATGCATACATAAAGGTCGGTGCATGTTTTTATTGCAATGCATAAGGTCTGTGCACGTTTCTATCCTAGCTATTATAAGATCGGTGCACACTCTCGCATCATCATCTGAAGGTCTGTGCACGTTACTGCTTGATGTATATGGAGGTCGGTGCATACACTGTAGCCGGTCGGTGCATGTTTGCATACAAGCATATGAAGGTCGGTGCATTTTTGCCTTGTGCATATAGGTCTGTGCATATATAGGTCTGTGCACATTTTAACTTGAGTGACACAAGGTCAGTGCACATTTGCCCTTGTGCGATACAAGGTCGGTGCACACTTTACTGCATGCATTTCAAGTCAGTGCATGTTTTTGTCACCTGCATACAAGGTCAGTGCATATTTCTTATCGAGCATATAGAAGGTCAATGCACGTCTGCCTTAGGCCTATATAAAGTCAGTGCATATTGTCTGTGCTACATATATAAGGTCTAACCGTGTTTGCACTTTACTTCACAGGCTAAGGCATTTCCTCCAACCTGGCATACTCTCGAGCATCTGAACCGCGTGAGGGCAGATATCATCGTCAGTCACGTGATCACTTAAAATCACACCTGCAGCATGAACTCATGAGGGGATAATAGAACCAATGATTGGCACATGATCTGAGAACCTTCAGTCATGATGATCGTTGTCCTATCTGCACCCGACACGTGGCTTCTCTGGAAAAGGTGGAACGAGCCTTCCACACGCCGGATGCATGAGGTCATGGGAACCCAGCCTGAAGCCTTATAAAAAGGCATCTTCTGCTATCAAAAACTAGGGTGAGAGGATAAGAGGCGGCCATAGAATAGCCAGAGAGAAAAAAAAGCATGAGAATCACGAGAGAAGAAGAGGAAGGCTAGAGTTCAGAAAAAAGGAGAGAGAACAGAGTATCGTAGAAGAGAGTTGAGAAGAAGAAGTGAGTTGAGAAGAAGAAGTGAGTTGAGAGGAAGAAGAGAGTCTGGGCGAGGCTGACTCCTCCTGACTTCTGGATCAAATCCAGAGTCAGATTACTCCTTTGAAAGAGCTACATTTCTGTCTTCTATCTGTATTTCGTTTATTCCGTTGTTTTCTTTTCAAATCTACTTTAAGCTGTGTATCAGCAGAGCTAAGCTGTATTGCTTAGCAGGTGAGGGTGTTCCTCGGACAGCAGCCTGTAAGGCTCAGCGGTTGTAGGGATTTCCATCCCCAAAGCTGTGGATCAGTGGTCTTCAAGCTGTGTGGCAGCAGGAAGCCTTACTCGGTTGAGTAAGGGGTGGACGTAGATCTCTGGATAGAGATCGAATCACCTTAAAACTCTCTTATCTTGTGAATGATTTACTGTTTTATCACCGAGTAGATGAATGCTTAGGCTCGCCTGATGGTTTAGCATGTGTCTGATTGGATAGCATTCGTCTGCCTTGTTCATCTGCCTCTCTCCACCTTGCGCCTTCAACTTAGTCACTACTGATGGTCGATTTCATGCGCTTGTAAGATCGCTCATCTTCTGAATATGTGTAAGAGTTTATAGCAGTTCATTTAATTTCTGCACTAGTTCTTTTAAACTGCTATTGTGTGTTTATCTTTGGGGTTAAATCTATTCACCCCCCCTCTAGATCTGTTCCTCTCACCCATCACTTGGTATCAGAGCCTACCTCTCCCTTAGGGCTTTACATCTCGGAGAGTTTAGAATGGATGTCAGAGGGTTAACTGCTGAGGCCACTCCACTAGCAAGCCACCTTTCTTTGATGTATCTAGTTATTCTTACTGGAAGAATCACATGGAGGTATTCCTTCATGCTAAGGACTATGAGATTTGGAAGGTTGTCAATAAGGGTCTTTTGATTTACCTCTAGATGAAGAGTTCTGGACCAAGAAGCATATCTGTAGGTCAACCTTGAATTGGGCGGCCATTAATGCTATACAATGTGCACTCCATCCCACCGAATTTTTCAGAATTTCCTCCTGTACCACAGCCAAGGAGATGTGGGATAAGCTGAAGATTATCTATGAAGGGACTTCTCAGGTTAGAGAAACCAAGGCCAACATGTTGGTCTCTGAGTATGAGGCTTTCAGAATGCAGCCTGATGAGTTCATGTCTGAAATGTATGCCCGTCTGATGGTGCTCACTAATGGCTTGAGAAGCTTGGGTAAAGTGTATAGTGAGTACGAGCTGGTTAGGAAAATCCTTAGGTCCCTGACACCTATTTGGCATACCAAGGCCACCATAGTAGAGGAGTCAAGGAACCTTGCTACCATGACCGTAGATGAGCTCATTGGCTCTCTTATGACTTATGAGCTGAACCTTAAGAGGGTAGAAGAGTCTGAGAAAAGGAAGAAACCCCTGGCTCTAAAAGTTACTTCTAGTAACAAAGGGTCGTCTAGTGAACACAGCTCCTCTAGCTCAGATGAAAACAATGATGATTTTGCTATGTTTACTAGGAATTTCAAAAGGTTTTTGAGGAAGGAAGGAAAGGGGTTTAGGAAAAAGTATTTTTCTAGTAAAAGGCAGCCAAAGTATAAATATGATGCTACCAAGAAAACTGATAGCAATGTCTGTTATAATTGCAGGAAGGTAGGACATCTCAAGGTAGACTGTCCGGAGTTGAAAGACAAGCAACCCAGGTGGAAGAACAAGAAAGGAAAGGCTATGGTTAGCACCTAGAGCGATGAAGATGAAGGAAGTCAGAGCAGCTCCTCTGATAGTGAGAAAGAAGACAAGCTATGTTTGATGGCTAAAAGTGATGAAGACAAAGAAAATAATGATGAGGTAACTTCCTCTTTTGAAAATTTTACTCATGATGATTGAGAAGAAGCATATGCTGAGTTACTTGATAAATATGAGGAGATGAGAAAAGAATACATACATTTGAAAAGGAAAACTAATTCTGTAATTCATGATACATCTCTGAATGATAAAATTGCATGTCTGGAAATTGAAAATCTCAATTTGAAAAAATATCTTGATGAAACTGAGTGTGACAAAGTCATCTTGATTGATTTAAGAACTGAAAATGAAAATCTGATGAATACCATTGATGAACTCAAACTCAGAATACATGAATTTCAGGAAGAAACAAGGATAGCCACTGAAAAATATGAAGCTGTCAATGGTGTGAATGTTGGATTGAAAAAGACAATAGAAAATTTAGAAAAAGAAAATACAGACAAACAAAACTCCCTTGAAGGCATGACACAAGGTACATAAAATCTGAATGTCATTTTGGGAACAAAAAGTAATTTCAGAAAGGAAGGTTTGGGTTTCAACGCATCTAATAAGGAGAGGTTTGACGTGAGAACTATCTCCTTTGTGGCAGAAAAGGGGACATTTCAACTCCTGATAAACATGACTTCTGGAGAAGGTCAGAATAAGAACAAAACGAAAAATATTGAGAAAGCTAAGCCTAGTGCCAAGGACAAGGGCAAAGGGAAGATAGAAGTGTCTAGGGAATCATGCTCATACACTCCCACGCCACAGACCAAGGGACAGGCTAGGGGTCAGTCTTCTAGGGCTAGAGTTCAAGGAAGCCCTAAGGCCAAGACAACCCAGTCACCACAGAATGGTCGAGGCACCCATCAATGTGCATCGACCTCTACCTCTTCTGGGTATAAGTCCTCTAGGAATCAAGGCCCGAGTAGAAGTACCGCAGGTCAAGGCTACTACAATACAGCTTCAACCTACTCTACATTTCACAACTCATATAACCACAACTTTAGTAAGGGAGGTCTAGGTAGCTTCTACATGAGGCCAATGCAGCATCATTTTCAGAATCCATATTCTATGCATCAGCCTCACCCTTGGAATTCTTATATGCAGACTAGGCACAATAATTTCAGAAGCCAAAATTTCTATGGCTTTGTCAATTCCATGCCCAGTCAGCCTAGGGTCTACAGTGCACCTACTACTCCCAATGCCCATTGGACTAAACGCTGGCAAAGAAATTTTCAGAATAGTTTTTAAAGGAAGAAACGAGCCACACCACAAAAGCAATCCTCGAAAATTAAAAGTGGCAACAAAAAACAGAGAGAACTGAATGATAAGAAATCCACAAGGGTCATAAAGAAGCTAAATCAAGTGTGGATACCAAAACATCTAGTCTCTAGTCTGCATGAAATAAATGCTTTATGGGGCCCAAACAGCTTTGGGTTCCAAACCTTTCCACTTGATTTTCCATGCAGGTATGCCTAGCAGCCAATCAAAACAGATGATATCTTGATAGTGGCTGCTCCAGGCACATGACCGGGGATAAAGACAAATTTTGCATGTTCGTGAAAAAGGATGTAGGTCATGTTACGTTCGGAGGTAATACCAAAGGGAAAATAGTTGGATCAGGTAAAGTAGGTAAGTGTTCTTCTTGTTGCATTGATGAAGTGCTGTTGGTAGAAGGCCTTGCCTATAACTTGCTTAGCATTAGCCAGCTGTGTGATAAAGGTCATAAAGTGGTTTTTGACTCTCTTGCATGCACAATTTTTGAACCTAAATCTGAATCTGTCAAATTTTCTGGTAAGAGAATCAATAACATCTACATGATAGACTTAGATGATACATCACACACAAACTTATGCCTCACTGTCAATAAGGATGATTTAACCTATCTTTGACATCGTAGGTTAGGTCATGCTAGCTATCATGTGTTGCATAAATTAAGTAAACATAGCATGGTAAGAGGTCTCCCTGAAATCTCATTCAAGACAAACCATAAAATCTGTGAGGCCTGCACTCAATGCAAGCAAACTAAAAAATCATTTAAGTCAAGAACTGAAAGCCTATCTTCTAAACCGTTTGAGCTGATACACATGGATTTATTTGGACCATCTAGATCAGCCAGCTTATCTGGTAAAAGAGATGGTTATGTTTTAATAGATGACTTCTCTAGGTTTACATGGGTATTTTCCTTACTCATAAAAATGATGCATTTGAGGAATTTTAGAAAGTTTATCTCAAAATAAATCAGATTAGTGAGCATTCAATTCTCAATATCTTGTCTGATCATGGAGGTGAGTTTGAAAACTCACAATTTGATGTTTTCTGCAGGAAAAATGGGATTAACCACAGGTTCTCCTCTCCAAGAACTCTAGAGCAGAATGGAGTAGTTGAAAGGAGGAATAGAACTCTGGTGGAAATGGCTAGGACAATACTGGTTGAAGGAAATCTGCCTAGGAGGTTTTGGGCTGAGGCTGTAAGCACTTCCTGTTACATTATCAACAGGGCCTTGGTAAGACCTTCAACTCAAAAGATTCCCTATGAGATTCTTAAGGGTAAGAAACCTTCACTAGCACATTTCAAGGTCTTCGGTAGTAAGTGTTTTATTCATGTGAATTCAAAAAGGGACCTTGATAAATTTGAACCTAAAAGTGAACCTGGAATCTTTCTAGGTTATTCTGAAATGTCCAGAGCCTATAGAATATATAATCTTAACTCAAAAATTGTTGAGGAATCACCACATGTTGTCTTTGATGAGCATGCTAATAAATCTGAAACATATTTTTGCAGAAACAAAGTTGATGGTGATATTCTTGAGGGGAAAGAAGAGCCAAATACTGAATCTACAGAAGATGATGAGACAAATGGGTCTAGAGTTCAAGGGGAGGAAAATGCTGAAATAGGTAATCATCTTACCAATATCAGAGTCCTTAAAGATCATCCTTTAGAGAATATAGTCGGTAATCTAATGAACCCCCTAGGACTAGATCACATTTTAGGCTTGAAAATGAGTTGAATTCTTTTGCACTAGTCTCACAAATAGAACCATAAAACATAGATAGTGCCTTAGAGGATGTGCATTGGATAAATGCCATGCATGATGAGTTGAACCAATTTGAAAGGAACAAGGTATGGCACCTAGTCCCTAAACCTTCTCATGACTTAGTTATAGGCACTAAATGGATTTTCAGGAATAAAACTGATGAGCAGGGAAAGGTAGTTAGAAACAAAGCTAGGCTAGTGGCACATGGTTACATCCAAGAATATGGGGTAGATTTTGAAGAATCTTTTACCCCTGTTGCCAGATTAGAAGTTATTCGAATACTTTTAGCATTTGCTTGTAGCCTAGGAATAAGATTGCAGCAGATGGATGTTAAATATGCTTTCTTGAGTGGTTTACTAAAGGAGGATGTGTTTGTTAAACAACCTCCAGGTTTTGAATGCCTTGGTTTTTCTAATCATGTCTATAAATTAGATAAGGTATTGTATGGACTGATGCAAGCTCCCAGGGCCTGGTACGACAGGCTGAGCTCCTTCCTCACAGGTAAGAGTTTCTCAAGAGGTGAAGTTGACCAGACTCTATTCACTAAAGTAAGTAACAAAGACATTCTTGTTGCTCAAATTTACGTCGATGATATAGTGTTTGGGTCAACTAAAACTGAAATGTCTGAGAAATTCTCTAAACTAATGACAAATAATTTGAAACGAGCTCAATGGGAGAATTGAAGTTTTTCCTTGGGTTGCAGGTCAATCAAACGATGGAGGGAAGCTTCATCACACAGTCCAAATTCCTAAGGGACCTGCTGAAAAGATATCAACTAGAAAATCTCAAAGCTATAATTACACCTATGGGCACATCAACCCGTCTTGATGGTGACCCAAAAGGTAAATTGGTTGACACCAAACTTTATAGAGGTATGATCGGATCCCTTTTATACCTTACTGCATCTCGACCTGATATTCAATTCTCAGTATATTTATGTGCTAGATTTTAGGCTAGTCCTAGAGAATCACACATGAGTGCTGTGAAAAGGATCTTTAGGTATCTATCAGGCACCCCTGACTTAGGTCTATGGTTTCTTTCTAAGTGTGAGTTCGACCTTGTAGCTTACACTGATGCAGATTATGCTGGGTGCAGGATAGATAGAAAAAGTACTAGTGGATTTTATCAATTTCTTGGTGGTTGTCTAGTATCTTGGGCATCTAAGAAGCAACACACTGTTGCTCTTTCCACTGATGAAGCAGAATATGTTACAGTAGGAAATTATGCAGCCCAAGTCTTATGGATAAAGCACCAACTTACTGATTATCACATCAATCTAGGATGTACACCTATTTTGTGTGATAACACCAGTGCTATTTCATTAACTAAAAATCATGTGCGCGTGGATCAGAGTGCGTAGCGGAGGCCTGGTGGGCCCATAACCCACAGGTCTCAGGATCGTAGCGTTGGTTGCTACGGACGATTTTCTGAGGTTGCGTTGAGCATTGGAGGATTGGTTCCTCTATGTGAGGCGTGTTGTTGCCGTGTCGTTGCTCGAGATATTGTGGTTCTTGGCACTGGTAGGATGGAGTGTTGGGCAAAAATGTTGGCAAGTGTGCCGCATTAGTACCCTGTTCATGTGATGGAAGCCGTGTCAAGGCGTCGGTGTTAGACCCGGAAGGGGTGGTTGAGGATGTCGCCTGATGGAGGTTGAGATGTGTTGGTCAGAGTCGGTCACTTGGTGCCTGACTTGTATTGGAGGTTGTGTCCTCGGATGAGATCATGTTTTGAGGAAGTGATCTCTAAAAGATTTTGGGTTCCTGTTGATAGCTGCGAGTGACTGGTAAGGCTAGTCTCGTAGCCGACCATGATAAGGTGTGTATTGTTGGGACCAGTGTGCATTGGTCACGGCATTGGCGATCAGGTTGCTGTAAGATTGGGTGGCACTTTCCTCCCCTAGAGACGTGTGCCATGAATTATTTCGGTGGTGTCCCGTGGCTCTGTGGTGAGGGTGAAATTGGGATTGGCAGGTGTCCACTTGGATTAATTGAGACGAAGGTTTCGATGAGACAAGATGAAAGAGTGATGCCTGTGGGCAGAGGCCTTTAAGTGAGATTGGCGTCGGAATGGTGGTCTTTGATGGGACGTTGACGTTGGAGTGGTTATCCCTGGTCTGGCGACCAGCATGGTAGGATTTCCCTATAAGTTGGAGTCGAGTGAGGTGATGACTGAAGACTCTTGAGTCTTGTCGTTGATTTTGTCGTGCACCCCTAATAGGGTTGAGTTGGCGCTATGATCAAGATCGGATGCGGTGTTCGAGAGAAGTTCAGCTTGAGATGTGATAATTGTCTGTGTGTGAGTCAGCGATGGCCTGTTGTGAGTTGGATCGTTCCCGTTGGGCCGGTGGAGGTTTCTCGTTGATGAGCAGCTGGTGACCAGCGTGTGGTCTTTTCACAGGCAGAAGATGATGTTGGTTGTGCATCATGAACGGTGAGAGCCGCGTATCAGTGAGGCCTTTGGTGGTCGTTTCTGTGATGTGCTTTTCCGGATGGGATCTGGGCTTTGTCGACGTTTGAGTTCTGACAGAGTTGGTCCCGTGCTGTTGTGAGCTGATGGAGGCTCTGTATTGGTTGTTCCCTGGAGCAGGGTGTACGATCGGGCAGCTGGCTGTGACGCTGATGTGTGTTTTATCTACCGACCATAGGATGGATCGGTAGCTGTTTCTCGTGACGAGCACTGTGTCTCCTCGGTGGGCGAGATGGTGGCAGCGGTGCCATGATTGGTTTTTCTTGAGACTGAGGTGATGCCGGACTGTGTCCTTTGGTGTGTGCCTGCTCTAATGGCCTGTGTGCACGGCATGCGGAGCCAGGTGCCGTTCGTGATGGTAGTCTGGCTGTGTCCCTCATGATCGGTGCTTTCGTGAGAATCGAGATTTTTTTGTGCTGGGGCTCTGACGGCGTTGTCAGTTGGCTCAGTGTTCTTCCCCTGTGACTTGGTGCTAGTCCTGAATTTCGAGGATGAAATTTCTTTAAGGGGGGAGGGCTGTAATGCCCCTGATTTTTCGGTTATTTTTCGGATCATTTTTGTGGGTCTCGGAGTGTATTTTATGCTTTACATGTGTTTTTCCCTGATGTGCGTTTGAAACTCTGTGCAGGGTGAACCGTGACATTCTCCAACTCTGGGACAGTACCACTGCGTTGTGCTCCTCCTGAGGATCGCGAGGTAATTTTTAGTATTTTACTGAATTTTTAGAATTTTTGGGTTTTTCTATATACTAACCCTTTTTCCTCTCTCCCTCCCCATTCTCTCTTTCTCACTCTCTCTCATCTCTTTCTCTCCCCCTCTCCCCGGGCGGCCGATGGTGGCGGAGGAGGGCGAGGCGGCGATGGCGGGAGGCGAGGAACGAGGAACGGGTTGAGGATCGAGGGCCGGTGGCGCGTGGAAGCTTGGCCGCGGGTTCGTGGAGCGGCGAGGGTTTCGCGGCATTTTCTTCACGGATCGGTGACCTCGGCACGCGAAATCTTCAGTGGAGGTAGAGATATGGACCCCCAGCTCATGCACTTCCTTTCCCGCGAGTTTTGTAGGCCGTGGTGAGTCGAGAGGGCCTATTTGAGCATTTTGGGGAAAATCCATGTTTTTGGAGAGTAAGCCGGATCTCCCGTTCCGTGAGGTTTTTGACCGATCTAAGGGCATAGATGCATGCTAGGAGGCTTGGGGATGGATTCCCCTTTGTTTTCCCATCACCCGGGGGTGATTGGGGCATGGATCGGGTTTTTTGGGTGTTTCCCGCAGTTTCGGGTTTGGGACGCCTTAGCGGTCGTTCCAGAGAGCGCTAGGGGCGCCAAGCAGACCAAGGGTAGACCGCTAGGGCTCTCCTTGTGTCGGCTCAAGGCTGGTGATCACACGATAGACCGCCAGGGTCCTTGGCGGTCTAGGGTTAGACCGCTAAGACCGTTTGAGTTTCGTGTGTTCCGCGGGCTTAGCGGTCTAGAGGTAGCCCGCTAGCCAGTGCTTCACGGTCCAAGGGTAGACCGCTAGGGGTCTGTGGTTTTAGTGTGTAGCGGTCCAATGTTAAACCACTAACCGTTCCTTGGCGGTTTAGGGTTAGACCGCTAGGCCATTTCCATGCTCGCCGTGTCCGTCTGTGTGTATTGGTCTCCGGTCGACCTAGTTGTGACCCAGTGGTTGACCTTCGTCCTCGTGAGTGTCCCGGACACCCCGTGAGTTCCATGTCCGTGTTTCTGGGCTATCTAGAGGTACGTTGTTACCTCGATTTATGTGCCCGTAGGTGTGCTGGGTCCGGGTGACCCCATGTGTTCTGATCTTTCGTGTTTTCGCTAGATCGAGTCACTGTGTATCGGTGTGAGTGCAGTGGGGTTCCCCCGCATGTCGTGAGTTTCTGCGGAAGATGGTTCCTGACTGGGCCAAGTGTTTGGCCTTGGACTACGAGTCCAGTCACCCAGCCTAGAGCTGGAGGTTTCCCGCTTTCCCAGGGATGGGGAATCGACGTGGCAGCCTGTGAGCTACCTTGGGAATCGTGCTTCTGTGCTTTCCGCGTGGGCTGTGTGTGTGGCCTTGGACTATGTGTCCAGTCACCCAGCCTGGGGCTGGAGGGTCTCTTGAGTTCCCTTCCCGAGGGAATGGTCTCAGCGGCTCGTGAGTTGTCTCGGTATTCGTGCTATTATGGTTTTTGACCTAGGGATGAGGCTAGATTAACGGTGTTGCATCGTTGCATACGATGGTCTTGACCCCGAGTCTTGTGACTCAAGGACCGTTTGATTTAGTGAGTCTAGAGGACTATCCAGAGTCCAGTGGCTCGGCGCTACTTGGTTCTTCTCGACTTTCGCATAGGGTGCGTGCGTGCTTCTCAAAGTTTCTCCTCAGAGAGTGGTCACATCAATGACTCCCCACTAGTCGTAGCCTTCCGACACGTGAGTGGTCCCACCAGGGAGTGGTGGCGAGGCTACCCCGAGAGACGGTTTTTGGGCTGGTTACCGTCGGGCCCCACGTTTGACGTCAGAGTCTGGCTGAGGGGAAAACCAGTCAGAGGGCCAGACCTAGGACGTGTGGTCTATGTGTGCACACGTCGTTGGGGGCAGTGGACCCGCACCGACCAGCGCGACCCCTGCTAGTCGCTTGTTATGTGGTTACTTGTACGGTGTCTCAATTCCCGCTGGGCTGGAGAAAGACACCTAAGGCATGGTCTAAGTCGTCAGTGGACGCATCAGGCTTTGCTTCTGGTGGGCAGGTACTCCTATCACGTGAGACGTGACTCTCTTGTTTTCGGGTTTCGTTTCCCGTCTGCGAGACGTGGTTTTCTGGGCCGTCCGGTGTTTCCGAGGTAGTGGCCAGGGTGCCAGTGGCTTCACCGAGGTTTCGTCGTGCCAGTGTGGGACTCTGCGGTCCCGGTTGGTCGTGCCTACGTGGCAGACTTCTACGGTAGGGTTGCCGTGAGTGTTTCCTCGGTAGGCCTGGTGTTAGTGTGGTCCGGTTCCCGATTGTGAGATCGAAATTTCTCTTTTCTGCTTGACCGGTACAGTAGGAGTAGCTGTAGTACCAAGTTTTGACCGGCCACCAGTTTACTGTTCCTGCTGTAGTTGTTGCTCTTGTAACTGTTTTTCCTTTCCGCTACCGCTGTTGTTCTCCGTTGGGGTTCCGTGGGATCCCTACTGAGCCAGTGACAGGAGGCTCACCCTTACTTTTCAGGTGCGACGGTTCTTCCTCAAGGTTTGAGAGTGCTGTTCGGAGGTTCTTAGTTGCCAGCTCGGAAGCCTGGTCTTCCAAGATTTTCCTTCCTTGGTATCAAAAACAGGAAGCATCCTACTATTATATCATCTCTTCACGCTTGCAAACTTATTTCGCAAGGATGTGAATCTTTTCTTGCTTCCGTAATCACAACCGAGTCCAAGGAGATCATCTTAGAAGGTATTCCCATTGTGAATGAGTTTCCCGATGTATTTCTATCTGATTTGCCCGGTTTACCACCCGAAAGGGAAGTAAGCTTCTTCATTGAACTCATTCCTAGAGTAGCACCTGTTTCAATAGCTCCCTACAAGATGTCCCCCACAGAACTCAAGGAATTGAAGAAACAACTGCAGGAGTTATTAGACAAGGGTTTCATTCGACCTAGCACATCCCCTTGGGGTGCGCCAATTCTATTTGTCAAGAAGAAGGATGGTTCCCTCAGGCTATGTATCGACTACCAGCGACTGAATCAACTCACAATTAAGAATAAATATCCGTTGCCATGAATCGATGAACTCTTTGATCAGATTTCTGGAGCAGAATATTTCTTCAAGATAGACCTCAGGTCAGGATATCATCAGCTCAAGATCGAAGATGAAGACATACATAAAACTACTTTTCGGAGCAGGTATGGCCACTATGAATTCGTGGTAATGCCATTCGGGTTAACCAATGCCCCGGCAACATTTATGCAACTCATGAATAATGTCTTCAGGCCTTATCTTGACCAGTTTGTAGTCATCTTCATAGATGATATTCTTATTTACTCCAAAACAAAGGAGGATCATAAGAGCACTTAAGGATAGCCATGCAAATGCTAAGAGAGCACAAACTCTATGTGAAACTAGGTAAGTGCGAGTTCTGGCTTAAGGAGGTTTCTTTCCTTGGCCATATTATTTCAAATGAAGGTATCGCTGTCGACCCTTCTAAAATAGAAACTTTTAAGAACTGAAATCGGCCGACGACCGTGTCTGAAGTAAAGAAGTTTGGCTGGTTATTACAGGAGATTTATCAAGAATTTCTCAAAGATCGCCGTTCCTTTGACTAGACTCACAAGAAAGGAAAATCCTTTTATATGGTCGAAGGATTGCGAAGAGAGTTTTCTTACCCTTAAAGATCACCTTACTACAACACCTATATTAACATTATCCACTGAAGGTGGTGAATTTGAAGTCT
Organism: Amorphophallus konjac; assembly: GCA_022559845.1. Lineage (NCBI taxonomy): Eukaryota > Viridiplantae > Streptophyta > Magnoliopsida > Alismatales > Araceae > Amorphophallus > Amorphophallus konjac. The sequence goes on along the minus strand of CM040122.1, from coordinate 242,335,391 downwards.
ATACGGATGCGTCTGGCATTGGTCTAGGATGTGTCCTTATGCAAAATGGAAAGGTGATTTGCTATTCATCAAGGCAGTTAAAGAGTCACAAAGAAAATTACCCTGTACATGATCTGGAATTAGCTACGGTCATATTCACATTGAAGATCTGGCGACATTACCTTTATGGGGAGAAATTCACTATATTTTCAGATCATAAAAGTCTGAAATATCTTTTCACCTAGAATGAGTTAAACATGCGACAACGCAAATGGTTGGAGTATCTCAAGGACTTCGATTTTACTATCCAATATCATCCAGGGAAAGTAAATGATGTAGCTAATTCTTTTAGCAGGAAGCCAATGGCAACTCTAGCAAGCCTCCAGAAAGGTATAACTTGTCTTATTGAAGATTTTTCTCATTTAAATTTGATATTGACAGAGAAGGAGAAGGAGGTATGATTGCCAATATAAGGTCTCAACCTACATTGATCGAGGACTTAGTCCAATTGCAAGAAAATGGCCCTACATTGATGGAAATTAAGGATAATATTGATCAGAGACCAGAATTTTCTATCTCAAATGATGGAAGACTTTTATTTAAGATCAAATTTGTATGCCGAATCATGATGACACTAAGAAATTGATCATGGAAGAAGCTCACAAATCAAGGTATGCTATTCACCATGGTGCTACCAAGATGTACCAAGATTTGAAAATAAACTTTTGGTGGCCCAACATGAAAAGAGATGTGACAGATTTTGTGTCCCTGTGTCTCACTTGTCAACAAGTAAAAGCAGAACATTTAAAGCCCGCTGTGAAATTACACCCCTTGAATATTCCCGAGTGGAAATGGGAAAGTATAGGGATGGATTTCATCATGGGTTTACCTAAGACAAGAGGAGGACATGATGGCATATGGGTGATCATAGATCGATTGACTAAATGTGTACATTTTCTACCAATTAAAAGTCGATGGTCTGTGGATGTATTAGCAGCATTATATATGAAGGAGATTGTCAAATTACATGGTGTCCCTGTCACCATCATATCTGACCGAGATCCTCGGTTCACATCATAATTCTGGAAGGGTCTTCAACATTCATTAGGGACCCGACTTAATTTTAGCACAACATTCCATCCACAAACTGATGGTCAAACTGAAAGAACAAATCAAGTGGTGGAAGATATGCTCAGGGCATGTGCTATTGACTTTGGAGGAAGTTGGCACGATCACTTGCCTCTAATGGAATTTTCATACAATAATAACTACCAAGCTAGCATACAAATGGCACCATTCGAGGCTCTGTACGGAAGAAGCTGTCGTTCGCCTATTTGCTAGAAGGAAGTAGGAGAAAGGCAAGTTCTTGGTCCTGACATCATTAGGGATACTATCGAGAAGATAAAGCTTATTCGGGAGAGACTCCAGATGGCACAAGACATGCAGAAATCGTATGCCGATAATCGAAGGCGCGACCTGGAATTTCAAGTAGGAGCCCATGTATTCCTTAAGGTTTCTCCAAGTCGAGGTATTTAAAGATTCGATATCAAAGGCAAGCTTACTCCCAGATTCATTGGCCCCTTCGAAATTCACGAAAGGATCGGTGAAGTCACGTATAGAATAGCTTTACCCCCTCAATTAGCTGGAGTTCATGATGTATTTCACGTCTCAATGCTCAAGAAGTATGTACCTGATCCATTCCATGTCATTACTTACGACAATCTAGAGATTAAAAAGGACTTGACATACGAGCAAAAGCCAATCAGGATCATTGAACGAGAAGTACGTCAACTTCGAAATAAAACCATTCCTATGGTCAAGATCCAATGGACCAAGTTATGTCCACATGAAGCAACGTGAAAAATGGAAGAAGCCTTACGTAAAAGATTCCCAGAGATATTTGAATGTAAGTACACCCTCCATAAATCCATGTATTGAATTTGGGGACAATTTTTTTTTTAAGTGGGGGATGGTGTAACGCCCGAAGATTTCCAAAGAATTTTTTGGATTTAAAATATAATTATTAAGCAGTTAATGGGTTATTAAATGAATTATGGTTAATTAAAATCAAATTAGTATGACATTGCATTGATCCAAAAGGATTAGGCCCATCTAATAAACCTAATAAGCCCAAAAGGTTGTTTTGGACCTTAGCCCATATTCTAGAACCTTAAAACTAGTGTAATCATAGAATTAAGGGATGATTACTCTTTGGGAAATAAATAGATGAATAATAACTTCGATAATATCAAAAGAGTTTGAACTAGCTTCAAATTCGGCGCTCATGAAGGAAAACGGTCTATCGCGAGACCGCATAGCGCTGGTAAACGGTCTAGTAGCAGACCGCTAAGCTCTGTCAGTTCCGTGAGAGAAAGAAAGTGTGAAAAGATTAGATTTTTAACATCCAAATCACCTAGGATCGATTATATCTACTAGTTAGATAAGTCTAGAAGGCTAGAAGATTGAATTGAAAGCCTAATTTGGACTCTAAGTTCGTTCTAATCCTCAAACCCTAGCTAAACCTATAAATAAGTCCCAGATTTGACGTGTGCGACCCTTACTTTTGGCTCGCATGGAACTAAGTTAAGGAGGACGAATTAGAGGTACGTTTCTTCTAGGAACTTGTTTATTATAGTTAGAACTAATTACCCTCCGAATTTCATTCTAGGAGATCAAGTCTACAAGGAGTTAGAGGCTTCCAAAGTTACTGATCCTACACCAATAACTCAGGAAACTGTGCGGCCGACCCAAGAAGATCAGGAGATTGGAAGCCCCAAATAAGGTAATTAGATACGAGTTCTTTAGAACAATTTGTTCCTATTAGTACCCTCTTCTTACCCTCAAAATTTCACGTCCATAGGTCAAGGAAATCAGAAGATACAAGGGCGTGAAGTTACTGATTTGGCATAGGAACGTGCAGAACTAGGGCTTACTTCCAGTCCGAAATTGACAGTCTAGGAGCATTAACCAAGGTAGGTTATCTCATGAATGGCTCAAACTTGAAGTCAGGAATAAAAGCCTCTGATGTCATTCGATTTCGTGGATTGTGTCTTGAGAATTTCATGTTTTCATTAGGACTATGCATCTAGTTTAGTCTTCATGCATGAACTAGCCTTAATGAAGTAAAAAGGAAATGTTCTTGTAAATTACATAAACCTATGCATATTGTTGGCCAATATTTGTTCTATCATGGTTATGGGAGTTTATATATGTTGATTTCCATGCATGATATGCCTTAGTATAACATTTTGTTTTATTAACATTTGCACTCGAATTAATACAGGAGGAAACGGTCTTCCTGTAGACCGCCAGGAAATCTAGCGGTCGTACGATAGACCGCTAGCCACCGTGAAATGGTCACCCAATAGACCGTTTTCGATTACTGATTTCTGTAATATTTTTAATCCGAAACATATTGTAGATTAGCCTTAATTATTATATGATAAGCCTAGTTAAATAAGTTTTATTCCTAGTTTGAACACTGGTTTCATATACTTAGTTAATTCTGTTAGTCATCATAGTAGATTTCATGTTCTTTATGCCCTTAGACTTATATTTGAACTTATGTTAATTTGTGACCAAAATCATATACTCTTGTAATAAATATATGTTTTCCAATGATAGAGGATTCATGATTTAACTTGGTCACTGTTTTATCACGATTCTTAAGTACATGGCGCATATTCCGATATGTTGTCATTAGTTACACTTTTGCACATTAAGTACACAATCTTGGACATGATGACCTCTCCTTTGGATATTCCTTCCAACAGACTAGGAAATATTGTTTCAAGGTCTCCATAAGACTCTGTGAGTCTGGGATTCCCACTAGGATGTCGAGCTGGTTGTACCATTAAAACCTATTATCTAGAAAGCACTTTTACCGGTGTTTTATGCATTCTGAAACTTAGCGGCCTTCTGGTTGATCGCCAGACTCTGCTAGCGGCCCTGCACTTGACCACTAACGGATCCTAAACGACCCTTCATTAGACCGCAAAGCTTCAGAAGGATTTTCTCATGTTTGACGACTCTATCTCATGAAACGGTCCAAGACTAGACCACTTGAATTCCTAAATGGTCCAGCATATGACCGCTTTCTGTACTATACGGTCCAGTAATAGACCGTTTGGTTCCTGATTTTATCTAACCCAAGGTTAGACCTTTGGGGTTAGTTTTCTTGAGTTCATGGATAGTCTTGGAATTATCTGGACTCTGAACCTATGTTAATAAGTCAATATTAAAGGTATGGAACGTAATGAAAGTACCATTGTGCTGCCAAATTACTTCTGTAGCATGATGTCCGTTTAAGTCATCTTTGAAATCTCTTGTTCTTAATTGAAGCATTCTATATTTTGATTACCTTATCATGAAATTATTTTTGAACTTGTACATTATTGGCCGTATTATGGTTATAAACGTGGAAGTAGCTTGATTTATACTTGAAGATGCAGTTCGAGCACTGATTGTGTTCAAGGGGTCTATGCTAGCCCTCTCGGTTGATTGTCGAAAACATACTGTAAACCGTGGGATATGATGCTACTGGCGTCGCATTACGCTGGGAGTACTTTCTCTATAAATAAGTGAAATATCTATGGAATCCACATAAATTCATGAAGTACTTGCTATAAAGTGAAAAGTACTTTCTTGCTTGACTTTCTAGTGCATAACCTTCATGGTTATGAAAAGTACATTCTTGCGACATTCTTGTTCAAGAAAAGGCCACGATTGACATTCTCGATATATACTTAATTAATCGTATTCTCATATCTCAAGCTTGATTATATCTTGTTACTTTGGCTTTATTCGCATGCTTTGTCATCTTTGCATGATTTATCTTATTCTCTTGAGCTAAATTGCTAATCATTTAAACTTGCCTTCATGTTGATACGAAGATACCTACTAGGCAAGTGTGCTCATTCCCTACTTTCTCAATGTTTCAGGAAATTCTAGTGGGTTTGATTCAGATTGCTCAAGTGATGGATCCGAGAGCGATTGAAGGTCCAATGACTCGAGAGAAGCCTTAGTTGACAAATGTCTAGTCGAGTCATGATGTACTCTTTATTTTTATTGAGTCTAGTAAAGAGAGTCAAAAATCTTATATACTTTGGAAATTATTTTATGAAGGACTAAAATTAAAGGTTTTAGTGAATTACATTGTGCAATTACTTTTATGTGATTGTCTTGCGCTCTGATTCTATTGCTTGCTCGAGACGTACTAGCCGAGTGTATACATTCTCGGTTGTTTCCGCTGCATAATCTTGGGGCGTGACACATTTGCACATGTTTCAGATCGTCATTTGAGTTAGTCTGTAAGTAGCATAACTGCATACTTTGCATCATACCCATCTTGTTCTCAAAGATATATAAAATGATAGTTGGGAGAAGGGCAGATATCTTCTGTCTGGAAACCCACATCATTTGTAGAGGCTAGTCCTCCACCTAGTACCTTGAGTCAAGAGCCATATGTTGAGTCTTGCATTTGTGTCTAGCATTGTCATAGCAGTATGATAGGTCAACATGCTGTGTCCAAAAGTGTTGCATAGAGTCAGGGGGAGCATGTGTTTCTTTTTGTTAAAGAGAGTTCATAAACTATCTATCAATTCTTATTCTCCTCTCTGAACTTCTCGAAACCAAAATCTCTTAAGGTCAATGTCTCTGAGTATTCTTGATATTGAGAGTACTTCCCTTAAGAAAACTTCACCTGCTATCCCTATGTATCAAGTTGATACTCATCACTTGGTAGCACACTGCCTGTCATCTTGATCTTCATTCCTATCAGCTGGTCATCACTTTGCATCTCATCCACTTACACTTCTGAGAATCTGAAAGAATGACAAACTGATAATCTGTTCACGACTCTAAGCTACTAAAATCAGATATCTAATTCTGTAAGAATCTGAATGCACCTTGAATGAACTAATGATTTATGCTTAATGAACTTTAGAGTCTAAATACTTGGCTCAATGAAAAAGGATAGTTTATTTCTATTAATAGCCCTCAACCATCCTTTACATGTTGTGTCTGATACAGTCTTTCTAAAACTGAAAGTCTAAAAAGTTCAAGAACTCTTAGTTGAAAAACTATCGACTTGTATGTTTTTTTTTTAAAACCAAAGGGCAACTGAGAACAACTCTTGAGTCAAAATAGTTGACGGAGCAATAGCTGAATGCACAGAGAAACTGGGTCCTCCATCAAAGAAAGAGAATTAACCCATGTCATGAAGTGCTTTAGTTACCTCTGTTTAAAAAGGATAAAATTTTTGAGCCAAAATTAATTGGCAGATCAATGGCTAAATACACGGAGAAACTGGGTCCTCTATCTGAGAAATAGGGTGAACCCATGTCATGATGTGGTTCAGCTACCTCTATTCAAAAATGAAACAGAATGATCAATCCTACTGAGTAAATTGGGGGTACTGGCGTCTGATCAACATGTACCTCTTTGTATAAAGGTATGGATCATATCTGCCTGTTCAACTGTTTGTGGATAAAAAAAAATGAAGAATCCAGCTGAATCCCTAAAGAATGTTTTTAGAATTTGTTTAAATCTCAATACATGTTCAAGTTCTTCCTAAGAAATTCTTTGAATTTTGCATTAGTAAGTTGAAGCTGGACTGCTCTGACATGGTTAATGTTTGTCTGGTTTATTACTGTTGGGTCCCGTAGTGCAGGAACACGGATCTAGAGGGGGGGGTGAATAGATCCTACTACTAAAAACTATGTCCAATTAAAAACTCAACTAGCACACATCGGATTATACAAGATTGAGTAATTTAATCTAAACAGGTTTAAACTAGATTCACTCAATCTCACCGAGCTCACACGATTGCACAAACAGATAGGATAGAGAACACACAATCACAATAATCAAACCACAAGACACGGGGATTTTTAAGGTGGTTCGGGACCACGACGGGCTCCCTACGTCCACCCCTCACCAAATCGGTGAGGCTTCACTACACGCTACAAATGTAGCAACACGGGGACGAACCCCAACAACACACATGCTGCTTTCGCAGTAAACCACACACACACGAGGCCTTGCCTCAAGCTACTCCCACAGCAGCACACACACACACACAAATACACACACTGGGGAACACACCCCGAACAAATTCCTCACACGGAGTCACAACTCCGTCCACACACACGTAGGCACTGCCTACACAACCACATGGGAGTAAACTCCCAACCACACACGGGGAACACACCCCAAGTTATGCCCAACCATACACGCGGATGTACTCCGCACAAAACGACGCACATAAATCAACACACACACTCGGAGACCCCTTTCTCCGAACACTCACACAAAGCATTATCTCAAATGTTTATGAACCAAAAACACATATGTGCTATGACCCTCCAAACAAATTATAGAAATGAAAACTAGACAGATGTGTCAAGTATAAGGCTCCCCCTTCTTCAGTAAAATCTGATTCTCCTTGCTCGTTGACGGATGATCATGATTTAGATATCATCTTCTTCATCTCCTCAAGTTGCACGTCTTCACCTGAAAGAACAGATAGAAATGATAAGCTCAAACTTTAAGTTAATCTCAATCAAGATAAAAGAAATGAACGGTTTAGAGATCCCCCTCTTCATCTTCATCCTATACAAGGATCACATGAGCATTAGGATTGTTGAATCACACAATTCGCAGCTCATATATATGTATGCAAGAGAGAGTGGATATAAGACTTATAAAACCATCCAAAGATGTCTTAAGACAGATATCCAAGCTCAATCAACAACGATTTTGAGAAATCAAAATGAAGAAGATGTTGCAGTGATTAGAGCTCGCCCTTTCTCTCCTTTGAACATATTTGAATGCTTCTGAAGTATAGAACCCGTTCTTGAAGAAGAATGATTGATTCTTGCATGGATGATGCTTGTAGCATGAATTTCTTCGCAACTTGTGGCAGAGGAATGGATGAGAACGTGAAAACCTTGTTCTTCCCTTCATACACAAGCTTAAAACATGGTGGAAGATGCCTTGGAGCTGCTACCTGCGACCTGAACACACAAGGGTTAGAGGAAAAATGATTTTCAGATCTCGCATCATGTTCCTTAGGGTTTGCAACCCAAGAGATGTATATAAATGATTAGAACGGTCAAGGGACAGGTTGGAGACCAGATCCACGAATTAGGGAGACATATAGAGCATTAGGAATTGATTGGTAGGACTTTTGGGGCAAGAAAACGGCGGTCAAAGATGGTGGCTGGACGTCCGACCAGAAAGGGTCGACCCCAGGGTCGACCCTCGGGCTCACAGAAGCCAAACAGAACCTGTTTTTTTTGGTTCTGGGTTACAGGGGTCGACCCTTTCAATGGGTCGACCCCAGGGTCGACCCTTGTGTTCCCAGTACCCAAGACAGAATCATATTTTAGGTTCTAGGATGCAGGGGTCGACCCCAGGGGTCGACCTTTTCAGGCAGAAAACACCAATTAGGTTCTGTTTTGAATAGAACCTGAGAGGGTCGACCCCATGGGTCGACCCCTTCTAGTTTGGGCCTGAAAAATAAGTAAAAACACCATCAAATCAATGGGAAATAATTGATTAAATATTACCATAATCCCATGAAGATCAACCATGATTTTTCATCCTGAAACACATGATAAAGCAAGATGTTAGATCAAGATCAAAATATATGGGTCATGCATTAACATATGAAGCTAGTTTGCAGACCGAGACCCAAAAGACATGAAATGGGATTACGAACTCATTAGCATGAGGCATATGAGAATTCCCATGAAAGATCTGTATCAAGGCACTAGAGAACCCAATTTTCCAACTCAAGATTAGAAGAGTGTCACCATGGATTCCAATATAACTTCTTATCATTGCATGATGAACAACTTTGGAATCAAGGCACGCAAAACAATATTGAGTCATATTCCATTTGATCACTCTCCAAGCTCATCAAACCACACATCACAAAGCAATCTCACCAAGTGTAGAGACAATGTTTGTGCTAACCTCAAAGCACGTATGAGCCTTAATGCATCCACAGGATGATAAGCCTTATAGAATTACAATGCATCCACATGATGATATCCTAATAGAAACAGTTTATGATCATTTCCACAACCATTTCAAACTCCATACATATGATGACATGAACAACCATTCTCGCACACGGCCAAGCAACAAAGGCATTTTGTAATCATCAAAATCACATGCACAACAATCTCCCCCATTTTGTTGATGACAAAATATTTATGCTATAAATCTCTCTCATAACAGTTTATGATCATTTCCACAACCATTTCAAACTCCATACACATAACGACATGAACAACCATTCTCGCACACGGCCAAGCAACAAAGGCATTTTGTAATCATCAAAATCACATGCACAACAATTGCTATTAATGGCTAATACAGACCTTTTCAAAGAGTAAAGTTGCTATACTCTAACTTTCATTACACATAAATCAGACTTTATAAAGGTTGCATTCACTGAACTCTTATCCTAAATAGATTATGAACTCTATATGCATGCCTCATGAACGATAATTTAGTTTGTCACTCAGAATTCTCCTCACTACCTCCATCCACTCTTGGTATCAGAATTCTCCCAACTTCCTATTTGTTGATGGCGAAGGGGGAGAGATCTTTGATGAAGATATTCCTTCTTTTGATGGGGGGAGATCTTTGATGAAGAGGTTGAACTTCTTGATTTGATATTCTATTTAAGGGGGAGAGTTTGAGAGTTTGATTGTCGTCTCTACAGGGGGTGAGGTGAGATTATTCTTGATTTGATTATATTCATCCTGGCACACTGTGACCCTAGCATTTTCTGACTTATAATGCATTAGTGTTGCCATCAAAGCATTTCAATGTTGCCATCATCAAAAAGGGGGAGAATGTTGTGTCTCCTCTTGCTTGATGTCATTCTCGTCTAGTTTTAATGATTGGCAACAATAGTTTGACCATTTGATGACTTTTGCAACATCATCTTCTTATAAGTCAAAATGTCACAATAGTTGTTACAAGTCGGTGCATAGTCAGATTATTGCATATCTAGGCTAATGAAGGTCGATGCATGTTTCATCTTAAGGCAGAATAAGGTCGATGCATGCTTTGTCTCGCATATAGGTCAGTGCACATCACTATTCACATGCACAATCATAGTCGAAGCTCATGCATTTTTCGTGTGCAAAGTCAGTGCACATTCTATCTGTCTACATAGAGGTTGGTGCAGGTTTTGCATTGTGCTTGCATATAGTCAGTGCACGTCTCTGCAGAAACATGCTTGCATATAGTCGGTGCACATTTCTGCCTCATGCATATAAAGATCGGTGCACCTTTTTGCCTTGTGTATACAAGTCTATGCATGTACTGTAGCACACTTGCAATATGCATATCTAAGGTCTGTGCATGTTGTTAAGCATAGAACGTCGGTGCACTTTCCTGTTTCTTTGTTAAAAGGTCGGTGCACATTTTGTTGTTCAGCATAGAACGTCGATGCACATTGTGCCCTGCGCACATTGAAGGTCGGTGCACGACTACCCTGTGGAAAACAAGGTCGGTGCATGTTGTCCTTTGCACAAATCAAGGTCGGTGCATATCATTATTCACATGCATACATAAAGGTCGGTGCATGTTTTTACTGGAATGCATAAGGTCTGTGAACGTTTCTATGCTAGCTGTTATAAGATCGGTGCACACTCTCGCTTCATCATATGAAGGTCTGTGCACGTTATTGGTTGATGTATATGGAGGTCGGTGCATGTTTACATACAAGCATTTGAAGGTCGGTGCATTTTTGCCTTGTGCATATAGGTCTGTGCATATATGTTTACTCAGGTCTATGCACATTTTAACTTGAGCGACACAAGGTCAGTGCACATTTGCCCTTGTGCGATACAAGGTCGGTGCACACTTTGCTGCATGCATATCAAGTCGGTGAACGTTTTTGTCACCTGCATGCAAGGTCAGTGCATATTTCTTATCAAGCATATAGAAGGTCAATGCACATCTACCTTGGGCCTATATAAAGTCAGTGCATATTGTCTGTGCTACATATATAAGGTCTAACCGTGTTTGTACTTTTCTTCACAGGCAAAGGCATTTCCTCCAACCTAGCATACTCTCGAGCATCTGAACCGCGTGAGGGCAGATATCATCGTCTGTCACGTGATCACTTAAAATCACACCTGAAGCATGAACTCGTGAGGGGATAATAGAACCAATGATTGGCACGTGATCCGAGAACCTTCTGTCACGATGATCGTTGTCGTATCTGCACCCGACACGTGGCTTCTCTGGAAAAGGTGGAACGAGCCTTCCACACGCCATACGCGTGAGGTCGTGGGAACCCAGCCTGAAGCCTTATAAAAAGGCATCTTCTGCGATCAAAAACTAGGGTGAGAGGATAAGAGGCGGCCATAGAATGGCTAGAGAGAAAAAAAAGCATGAGAATTACGAGAGAAGAAGAGGAAGGAGAGAGTTCAGAAAAAAGGAGAGAGAACAAAGTATCGTAGAAGAGAGTTGAGAAGAAGAAGTGAGTTGAGAGGAAGAAGAGAGTCTGGGCGAGGCTGACTCTTCCTAACTTCTGGATCAAATCCAGAGTCATATTGCTCCTTTCAAAGAGCTACATTTCTGTCTTCTATCTGTATTTCATTTATTCCGTTGGTTTCTTTTCAAATCTACTTTAAGTTGTGTATCAGCAGAGCTAAGCTATATTGCTCAGTGGGCGAGGGTGTTCCTTGGACAGCAAGCTGTAAGGCTCAGCGGTTGTAGGGATTTCCATCCCCAAAGTCGTGGATAAGCGATCTTCAAGCTGTGTGGCAACAGGAAGCCTTACTCGGTTGAGTATGGGGTGGACATAGATCTCTGGATAGAGATCGAACCACCTTAAAACTCTCTTGTCTTGTGAATGATTTACTATTTTATCACCGAGTAGATGAATGCTTAGGCTCGCCTGATGGTTTAGCATGTGTCTGATTAGATAGCATTCGTTTGCCTTGTTCATCTGCCTCTCTCCACCTTGCGCCTTCAACTTAGTCACTACTGATGGTCGATTTCACACCCTTGTAGGATCGCTCATCTTCTGAATATATGTATGAGTTTATAGTAGTTCATTTAATTTCCGCACTAGTTCTTTTAAACTGCTATTGTGTGTTTATCTTTGGGATTAGATCTATTCAACCCCCTCTAGATCTGTTCCTCTCACCCATCAGTTTACCACCCGAGAGGGAGGTTAACTTCACCATTAACTCACACCAGGAGCAGCACCTGTGTCAATAACTCCTTATAGGATGTCCCCCACAGAATTGAAGGAATTAAAGAAGCAACATCAAGAGCTGCTAGAAAAAAGTTTCATTCGACCTAGTACATCCCTGTGGGGTGCACCGGTCTTATTTGTCAAGAAGAAGGATGGTTCCCTCAGGTTATGCATTGACTACCAGCAACTGAATCAACTTACCATCAAGAACAAATACCCACCACCGCATATCGATGAGCTATTTGATCAACTATCTGGCGTGGAGTACTTCTCCAAGATTGACCTCAGGTCGGGCTATCATCAACTGAGGATCAAGGAGGAAGACATTTACAAGACTGCTTTCCGAAGCAGATATGGGCACTATGAATTCGTGGTAATACCGTTCGGGTTAACTAATGCCCAGGCAGCATTTATGCAACTAATGAACAATGTGTTCCGACCTTATCTTGACCAATTTGTGGTCATTTTCATTGATGATATCCTTATCTATTTTAAGACAAAGGAGGAACACGAGGAACATCTAAGGGTTGCTCTGCGAACCTTACAAGAACACCAACTCTATGCTAAGTTGAACAAATGTGAATTTTGGCTTAAGGAGGTTTCCTTTCTTGGCCACATTATTTCCAAAGAAGGCATTGCAGTGGATCCTTCTAAAGTTGAAACTGTTAAGAACTGGAGCCGGCCAAACATCGTATCTGAAGTTCGGAGTTTCATTGGCTTAGCTGGTTACTATAGGCGATTTATCAAAGATTTCTTGAAGATCGCCGCTCCTTTGACAAGACTCACTAGAAAGGAAAATCCTTTCGAGTGGACAAAAGAATGTGAAGAAAATTTCTTGGCTCTTAAGGAACATCTCACCACGGCACCTGTGTTGGCGTTGCCTATTGAAGGTGGAGGATTTGAAGTTTATACTGATCCATTCGGCATTGGCCTAGGGTGCGTACTCATACAAAATGGTAATGTTATTTGCTACACTTCAAGACAATTGAAGCGACATGATGAGAATTATCATGTTCATGATCTGGAGCTAGCTGCGGTCATATTTGCCTTGAAAATTTGGCATCATTATCTGTATGGAGAGAAAATTACTATATATACAGATCACAAGAGCCTGAAGTATCTCTTTTCTCAAAAGGAATTGAATTTGAGGCAAAGACGATGGCTGAAATACCTCAAAGACTTTGATTTTGCTATTCAATATCATCATGACAAGGCAAATGCTGTTGCCGATGCACTCAGTCGAAAATCGATGGGGAAGCTATCAAGTCTTATGAAATGTATAACAAATCTTATATCTAAATTTGCTCAGTTGAATTTAGATGTTGATATGAAGACAAAAGATTACTTTATAGCCAATATCCGGATACAACCTACATTGATTGAGGATCTAGTAAAGTTACAAGAGAATGACCCTGTATTATTAGAGATTAAGGCTGATATGGAGCAACGACCGGATTTCTTTATTGTAAATGATGGAAGATTATTGTTTCGAGGTCGTATCTGTATCTCGGATCATGATGATACTAAGAAGACAATCTTAGAAGAAGCTCATAAATCTAAGTATACTATTCACCCTAGTGCTACCAAGATGTATCAAGACTTTAAAAGAAATTATTGGTGGCCCAATATGAAGAGAGAGATAGAGGACTATGTGTCTCGTTGCCTTACTTGTCAACAAATTAAGGCAGAACATCAAAGGCCTGCTGGAAAACTACATCCCTTGGAAATCCTAGAATGGAAATGGGAAAGTATAAGAATGGATTTTATAATGGGACTGCCTAAATCAAGAGGTGGACATGATGGGATATGGGTGATCATACACCGTTTAACAAAATCAGCTCATTTCCTACCTATTAAAAGTCTATGGTTTGTGGATATCTTGGCTGCTTTATGTATAAAGGAGATTGTTAAATTGCATGGTGTCCCTATCACCATTATTTCAGATCGAGACCCTCGATTTACTTTACAATTTTGGAAAGGGCTACAATATTCGTTGGGAACCTGAATGAATTTTAGCATCACGTTTCATCCACAAACTGATGGACAAACTAAAAGGACCAATCAAGTAGTGGAAGATATGTTAAGGGCATGTGTTATAGACTTCGGTGGAAGCTGGCATGACCATTTACCTATTGTGGAATTTGCCTACAACAGCAACTATCAAGCTAGTATTCAAATGGCACCGTTTGAGGCATTATATGGAAGGAGTTGCCATACACCTTTATGCTGGGACGAGGTCAGTGAAAGACAAATTATAGGTCCTGATCTTGTTCGAGATACAACCGACAAGGTGAAAGTGATAAGAGAAAGACTCAAGGTGGCTCAAGATAGGCAAAAGTCCTATGCTGATAACTGAAGGCGAGACTTAGAATTTCAGGTGGGAGATCATTTGTTTCTCAAGGTTTCCCCTGGTCGTGGTATTCATAGGTTTGGTATTAAAGGCAAGCTTACGCCAAGATTCATTGGCCCTTTTGAAATTCTTGAAAGAATCAGAGAAGTGGCGTACCGCCTAGCATTACCTCCACAGCTGGCAGGAGTTCATGATGTATTCCATGTCTCTATGTGAAAGAAATATCTCTATGATCCATTCCACATTATCTCTTATAATAATTTAGAGATTCAGAAAGATTTAACGTACGAGCAAAAGCCTTACAAAATTATTGATCGAGAAGTATGTCAGCTTCGAAATAAAACCATCCCTATGGTAAAGGTTTGCTGGAATAAAGGATCAGATCAAGATGCTACATGGGAGACGGAAGAAGCCATGCGCAAGAAATTTCCCGAGCTATTCAACTGTAAGTACACTCCCCCTAAAATCCTTATATTGAATTTGGGGACCAAATTCTCTTAAGTAGGGGAGGATGTAATACCCCAAAATTTAATATATAAAATATTTTAGAATTTTTCTCAGATTTTCTAAGATTTTTATAGAAATAAATAGATTATTAAATGAACTTGGGTTAAATAAAGTAAAATATTAGGACCCAATATTTGTTGATTTATCAGGCCCTTCTAAAAGCCCAAATGACCCAAATCCAAGCCCACAAGACTTGGCCCATATTCTAGAAGCTTAAAATAGGCTATTTTTGAAATTTAGGGGATACAATATCAATTATCGGATAAATCAACGAATAAATAACAAAGAGTTTGAAATGAAGTCCCGCGATCAATGACAACCAAGAGGGGGGTGAATTGGGTGTTTACAAATTTTAATGAAAGTTTTGGCCTTTTTGAAGAATGTGATAAAACACTACTTAAGAGATACAAATCTATTCAATCACGAGTTGGATTTATCAAAATCTAATTAGTGATGAGATAGATTATGCAAGATGAACAAGAATAAAACCTGAACAACAAAGCACACTAACACTCACGTAGAATGGAGGTAGAAGAAAAGGACCAAACCACACAATTCAAACCATAGTGCACAGCGGTTTTTAAGGTGGTTCGGATGCAACGACGGCAATCCTACGTCCAACCCTCACCAAACCCGGTGAGACTTCACTCGGGGATAAATCCTCAAACAGAGACGACACTTCAACGACACACGCAGGATGACACCTGCACACACACACGGGGACGCGCCCCAATACACACACACACACACACACACACACACACACACACACACACACACACACACACACACACACACACACACACACACACACACACACACACACACACACACACACACACGCACACACACACACGGAGATGAAGTCTCCAACACGATCTGACAACCAGATCACCAACACAAACACCCACTGCCACAAGTGCAGCAATCCACATACACGAGACATAACGGATCTAAAAAGACCCCCACACACACAAACGCAGATCTAGGAAGATCCACACACACACACACTAATCAAATACGACACACACACACACAACCACGGATCCAACAACGATCCATACACACACAAGTTCTTCAGTTTATGACGAACACAAATACAACACCTAAATCATAAAGACGATGAGGCTTAGTTTAGAAAACTTCTATTTTGGGTTCCCCTTGAATGCATGTTGCGGATCTTGAATGTATCTTCAATCTTCACTTGACCGGAGCTTCAATCTGTGCTTACTTAGCTTTTCTCCTTTCTTTCTTGCTTGGCTTCTCTTCTTTCTCCCTTAGGCACTCTTCTTGGAATCCTTGCTTGCTTGCTTGGCTCTTCTCTTCCTTGGAGGAGGTTGGCTTCAGATATACCTTCAATGGGTTGAGAATGGATGAAGAACACTTGCTGCACGGAGTACTGTTCACGGCTACAGTACCCTTCTTCTTTCTCCTTGGACAGCACCCTCTTGATCTCCCTTGGATCTCTCTTGATTCCCCCATGATCTCTCTTTGTTGGTTTCTTGCTTTTTCGCTTCATAAGTGCTTGTTGGCTTCAGAAGTACCTTGAATGGGTTGAAGATAGATGAAGATCTTACTGCACGAGGTGTCACACCCCGAACCGATAGCAGCGGAACGTGTCGTTTGCTCAGAACGTGGCAGTTAAACAGTCATGTCAATCAGAGCATAATCATTTCCACAAAACATAATTTGGACAAATAATAAATTTCATTTCAAATATAAGTTCTTTACATATTCGGGCCCATAATAAGCGGAAAGACTCAATAAAGAATAACTACAATGAGACATAAGACGCAAGATAACAAGTCTAGACGGTTCATCTAGATGTCAGAGTTCTCTTCACTCTTGCCCTTGCCCACCATGTTCGGTCTCGTCGTCACTAAGGTCATTACCTGAAAAATATTGAAAAATACAGGGTGAGCGAACGCTCAGTAGGACTTAATATCTCATGCTTCCAAGCTAGCTTTAAGTCAATTATAGTTTAACATGCTCATGCAGGTCATGCAAGATATAGAAATCGAGAACTATAATAACACGAGATAAATTCAAGAACTATAATAAACAAACGAGTAAGCAAGATGCTAGATAACCTCATGAAGAATAAGGACGATGATAATCAAGAAAGTAAAGCAAGATCTTCACAAGCACTTTCTCAAGTTAGGTCAAGAGCATTCATGAGGAAATATAACATTCATCTCTCTATGACGAACACTATCACGAGAGCTTCAATGTATCCATTATTGTGAAGGATCTTTGTGACAAGATAACGAGTACTATCAATGGGATAATTCAAGAACATTTATGATGATCGATATAGAAGTAGAACAATTACTTCTACATGCACTATATAGCATTTGCCAAGACACTAAGGGAATATCACGATGATATGATAACCCCTTCAATAAGGCAAATCAAGATCTTTTCATGACGAACAATAAGTTGTAGAAAGGTGTACTATGATGGCAATTACTCCCGATCATCACTATCACGAGAGCGTTTGCACATCTAGCACTATATAGGATTGGCCAATGCACTAAGGGGAAAATCACGACGATATGATCGCCCCTCATGGAAATAGCACTAGGTAGTATTTGGTCGCACACTTAGGAGTTCTCACGAGTGTATGATTGCCCCTAAATGCCAATAACCGAGTTGGTGAATGCCAGCACCCGATCATCGTATACCGGTAACGTTTGGACTTTGCCTCGCCCAATAGGGTCAGATCAGGACCCGTAGTATTTAAAATATCATTTTAGTGGGACCCATAGCCCCTGACATTTAGTCTAGACTAATTCCATATTAATGGCCAAGAATTTCAAGGATCAAGCATGTAAGAACATTAAGATAGATTTCATGGAACATAGAGTTCAAAGATAGAACTTGTAATAAGGATGTTATATCGATAAACCATATGAAAATTATGACATTCTGAAAATCTGAGTGATTAGGTACAACCAGCTCAGTCGGCCTTGAGGGAATCCAAGGCTACGAGGAGACTTACGGAGGTCCCAATGACTAACTTGCCAATCCGAAGGAACGGAATGTCCAACGGAGGGCTCGTATGTCACCGAGAGTTGAGATATATAACGTGAACTAATCATGAAACAGGGACTCCATCTACGGACGTGAGATGAAAGTGCCAAAAGACCCGAGGTATGGGTCAAAACCGAAAGAAAACGGTGAGAACATGAATGCGTTAATTATAGAATTCACGTCCATCCAATTCTATAATTAAATATAATTAAATAAACTTATATTAATTTACGTCCGTGAGTAGTGTCATTTATTAATTAGCAACCACTTGGAGGGACGTTAATTCTATGATTTTTAATTTAATTTATTTAACAAGAATTCACGTCAATATCTACTTAATTGAATAATTTTAAAACATACATTCAAAGAGACATTAATTTATATAAAATAATTTAGAAAAGTAGAATATATGATAATTAGGAGAAAAATTCAAGGATTCCAAATATATAATTTTTATAATTTTCTGTTACATATCTTAATAGATATGAATTTTCAAAGATATAGTTACAAATATATATATATATATATATATATATATATATATATATTAAAGATATGACGCCTTTTTCTAATGCCGTCAAAAGGTTTCAACGACAAACTCAACGTCGTCATTTTAAAAATATAAATTGTAACTTCTTCAAACCTCCGGTTCTCGACGTACATACGTAGGAATCACGTGTTCTATATATCGAAATGACGGGCTAGAAAAACTCTACCTAACCGGATGTTCAAAATAATTTTTCGTTGAGAGATGGGAGATCTTGAGATAGGGGGCACGAAAAATGGTGCAACCACTTTCACTACCTCAATCACCTCCCCAATAACGCTCCCATAAAATTTCATGATCAAAGGACACTCCGATGCCCATGAAAAGGTCAAACAAAGCAAAACTCTATAACTAACCGCTACAGTGTATTTTTAGATTCGCCGTGTAACTATTATAAACTCATTAAATTAATTAACTAGTTAATATTATTAGTTAATATCTATATAAAGGCATGAAAATTTAAGGAAAAATATGGAGACTCTGGTCGTATGCACTATACAATTTTTAGATAAAAGGTTACATAGATATAAAATTTTTAATGTGATATAATTAATTATCAAACCACAGGAATTAGCGACAGTCAAGCTGTCCCGGATTATTTGACGCCTTTTCTCGTGGGCGTTTATTCTTCAAAATAACGACTCGGACATGGTCGTTAATTCTATTTTCATGCCGTAACGAGTGCAGACGTTTCAAAAATAAGTCTAAACATCCGATAAATGAAAGCAGGGACACCCATCAAATAATCTATATGTTCTAATAATCTAACATGTTATTCAACTTGGGAGATTGCCTGCCTTCGTTGATGCTCTGATAGACAAATAAAAGAAGAAGAAGGATGATGATGACGGCAACTGCTGCAGCTTCCTCTACAACTACAGCAGCAAGACGAAGAAGGGGAAGAACTCTTCTTCTTCACGATAATAACCGCAGCCGTGACACGTACAAGGCAACGGCAGCAGCACCTAATATGCATCCATCTGCGCGGAGGAAGAGACGAAGGCAGCAGCCTTCTTCTACATACAGCAACAGCAACGGTGGAAGAAGATGAGGAAGATGATGGCGTCGATGTTAGCACCCGCACAACAGAGGGAGGTCGACGCAAATAGTAGGAGCAACAGGGAAAGCCACGATGGCCTCGCCATTGCCCGTAGGGTCTTTATTTATAAGGTTTCATTAGTCTTTCGAACCTAATAGAATTAGAATCCTTAACTTTCTACTGTAGAATCCTATTAGCTGTTACATTTCCTAATCTATTCTCCTTCCTGCCATATATGTATCCTTTTCCTAAACTAACTCAAACACCTCCTCTATGATCGATGGAGCCTTCTTAAGCCCACATACCTAGCATACGTAAGGCCCATTTAATTCATTTCAAAACCCATGTATGATCTATTTCTATATATGTTTATACCTATATTCTAAACCCATTTGGTTCTTATGCCTTTATACTAAGGCCCTCTAATTAAACCCACTGTTTATATATGGATAAAGGTGGATGGGTGTGTTAGCCCATTAACTAAGGCCCCTCCATGTTTCCACGTGACCTTCTCAAAGCTTCTCTAAGAAGGCCCATAAATATATACTACAAGATTTTTAGTTTTATAATTGGGTTGGATTTAGTCTTGTATATTAACATGTGTTCTTATCGTTTATTAAGGCCCGTTAATCATATTTGCTAAAGTTATAATTGTTGGGTTAGATGGACGCAGTCTATCTCCACTAAGTGTGGATCTAGAGGGGGGTGAATAGATCAACTTGCCTAATTTAAAACTATTGTAAGTTCTAGAGCGGAATTTAGGCAAGCATCAATAAAGCTAAATGAAAAGTGCTAAGCAAAAGGTAGAAAGCTAGACATGAGCATAAGCGATGCAATCAAACAAGCTAAGCAAGAAATTCCCATCGCACACAGATCACACAAAAACACAAACACACTGCACACACAATTTTTAGGTGGTTCGGTCAACGACCTACGTCCACCCCACACTCAACCGAGTATGGCTTCCTGCTGCGCAGCACAGCTTGCGTCCGCTGGGCTTTACAGCTTGGCCAAACAACCCGCTGATACACAGCTTCGCTGGGCACTACAGCTTGCCGACCAGAGGATCTGATCCTCTGCAACCGCTGGGGAAATACAGCTTAACCCGTCCAGTGGAGACCACCACTGCAAGACCGCTGACACACAGCTTGAAGAAACAGCATTCGGAAATGAAAGACAGAATCAAAATGAAAAATAAAAACCCAAAAGCAATGTAGCTCTTAAAGAGCAAAGCTCAGCTCTGGTTTTGAACCACGAGACTGAGATACAAACACTCTCACTCTCACTCTCGATCAGCTCTCTCTCACCTCACTCTCTCTCTTTTCTCCTTCTTCTCTATTTCTTCTTCTTCTTCTCTGTATCTTCTTCTTCTCTCTTTTCTCTCTGTGGATCGAAGGCTCACTGCTGCTGAGTGTATAGACTTTTTCTTCTTCTGCTTCGATCAGCTTTCTTCTGTGGAAGAAGGCTTGTATATATAGCAGCAACAGCAGCAGGCGTGTGCTCTCCACGTTTCCCGCCCAGCAATTTGGACCACGTGGCAGCATGCAATGGAGTGTCAGTACACGTGTCCTCATCTGGATACCTTGTCCTTTTCGGATCACGAGCCAGGTACCTGGGATCACGTGCCCCTCATTAGCTTCTTCAGTCCGATGTATAGAGTTCTCCGTTCTCGTGCTCAAAGTCATCAATCTGACTTGCTGCGTCGACGCTTTCACTAAATGGCGTTAACGCAGTGAGGCATTCCAGTAGCCATTAGCCTCGTTTCTTTAGCTGCTGCGTCGACGCTGCTTGCTTGTGGCGTTGACGCAGTGGAATGGCCTGTGAAGACGAATGCTTCTTCAACTGCTGCGTCGACGCTGCTTTCATGTGGCGTTGACTCAATAGAAGACATCGTGAAAGCTTCGTCTACTGATGCGTGGACGCTTTAAGCTCCAGGCGTCGACCCTGTCCCTTCAGCAACAAGAATAAAGACATACGATTTAAGTATGTACATTGCATTGTATATACATCGTTGTATAGACTTGTAAAGGCAGAATGCAACGTACAGACTTGCCCAAAGTGTTGACTTCAACAAGGGAGGCAACGGCTGTATAGACTTTAAATCCTAGTGGCATTGTATAGACATAATGCACTTAAAGGCTTCATGCGAAGGAAAGCATTGTGCTTGAGGAGTTGACGCTGCATGAAGGATGAGTTGACGCTGCATGAAGCATGGACAGTGTACAGACTTTGCCCATTTATGGACTTCATGTTATGCAAACGAATGCGAAGACTTCAGTGTATAGACTTTAGAAGACGAGTGCAATGTATAGACTCCATGAGACTCTAATGCAGACAGACGATGTATAGAGTTCTTAGTTCAGCCGTCAGTGTGTAGACTTGAAAGACTGAGGCCAGTGTACAGACTTGTCACCGACCATAGTGTAGACTTGATCAGCAAGGACACAGTATAGACATCAACTCTGCACATCGAATGTATGGACTTCAAGTGTGAAGACCATTGTATAGACTTTGGATTAGAAGATTAATGTATAGACTTTGAGTAACACTGTGGATGTACAGACTTTGCTCAAGTGCATGAGACGCTAACTGAGACGCTGGACTCTATACAGACTTTGAGCGATGTGTGGACTTGAAGCTCCTGAAGCAGTGTACAGACTTCAAAGATCACTGTTGATGTGCAAACTTTAGGAACATGAAGCGATGTACAGACTTCATGAAGCGAAGCCAATGTATAGAGTTGAGTGTAGCTAAAGCCTTGATCGTAGGACTAGGCTGGACTGTATAGACTTCAGGCTTCAGAATCGAATGTTCAGACTTCGCCTAAGACACGTAGGGAAAAGACCCCAGTGTATAGACTTTACCTTGAGTGAAAAGTAATTGATGAATGTATGGACTTTAATGTGTGAAGGCTACAGTGAATGAGTGTATACATTTCACCAGATCAAGGGCAATTCGGATGTACAGACTCTGAGGTTCAAAGCCAATGGTGCGTTGACGCTGTAACATGATGCGTTGACGCTGTACACACATAATCAATTTAATTGAGATGCAGTGTGTGGACTTATGTGTTGAAGCTGTAACATGATGCGTTGACGTTGTGCACACATAATCAATTTAATTGAGATGCAGTGTGTGGACTTATGCGTTGACGCTGTAACATGATGCGTTGACGCTGTGCACACATAATCAATTTAATTGAGATGTAGTGTGTGGACTTATGACAGTAAGAATTGTAGACAGCAGTGTATTAAAAGCAAAGAACACATAGTCAATCTGATGGAGCAATTTCATCAAATCAAACTAAGTTTCCAATCAATCAAAACAATGGTGTTGCCAAAGAATAGAGTAAGTGTCAACATCATCAACATAGAGGGGTCACAACAATCTCCCCCTTTTTGATGATGGTAACCCCATATGAAGTAGAGTAGCAACAACCTTTCATAGATATATATGTTTGATGAAAGACATGATGTGTTATGCAGATTGACATGTAGATGCTATGAATGCATGCAACTCACTGCCTCAAACTCTCCCTTGGAATGAATTCAGAATTGACTTCAGAATTCAGACAGTTATGTATTCTCCCCCTAGACATCCCCTAGACAATATTCCCCCCCTTTGCCATCAACAAAGAGGAGGGAAAAATTAAATACAATGAAGGAATCAAGAGAGGAACTGACTGGCATTCTGAACAGGTAGTTCATGAATAAGCATTCTAAAGCATAGAGTCTTCAGTCATATGAAATTAGAAACTGCTGTCAGAAAGAGTTCTGGTTTAAAGATGATAAAAATTGGAGTTCATGCACTACAAACAATAGATAAGCTCACTGTGCATGATAAAACAAAAACCAGAATCATATTTGCATGAAAGATTCAGTTTTGTAATATCTTACTTTCATAGTCTCATAAAAATATTTAGAGAAATGAAGTCATGCATTGAAACTAAACAGATTGACACTCATGAACTTTTCTTTTAAAGGAGCAGCATTATCAGTATTAGATCATTTTGAGCATTCAGGTACCATAAGTCTTTCTGCGTAAGGGTATACATTTATAAGACGCCAATACCCCTAGATACTCAACAAGATGGACCATTCTGCCTATGATCAAATTCAACAGAGCTGAGTTACACCTTTTTGTGTGAGGGTACACGTTTATCAGACGCCAGTTACCCCCAGGTACTCAGTGAAACCAGCATGCTGTTTTGAACATTTTAAACAGAGATAGCTGATACACTTCATGACATGAGTGTTGTCCACTTCTTTGATGGATCACTCAGTTTCTCAGTGATTACCAGTCATTGCTCTGCCAATATATATATATTTTCAATGATTCTCAATATTTTTCAGTATCTTTCTTAGCTGTCCTTTTTATGTTTCAGAATGACATGTTTAAGAACAATACACATACTTAATCTCTCCGACATGATTTCAGATGAGTTTTCAGATTTCAGATATGAATAGCTTTGTCTGACATGAAATAAGAAAGAGGTTGAGAGTTTTATCAATTTTCAACTTACTTATATACTGATTGCAATCTTTAAACTCCAACCATTATAAGATTTAAACCATTACATTAGTCTTTGAACAATTTAAATTCTTATAAATGAAGAAGTCTATTTTCTACTGCTTAGAAATCAGAACTGACCAACAGATTGCCATAATGTCAGAGACAAGTATTCAGAGTTAAAGGTTGAATGACTTCAAGAAAGTTGAAACCACTCTGATTTTCTTAGCAATACTCTCCCTGTCTATATGCATGCAGCATGGCAAGAATTAATTGAGAGAGAGCTTATGCATAGGTCATGAATGAATGATATGCAAAGACATGCAAAGACACAACAAGCTCCCCCTGAATATATGCAATGCAGGACAGTTCTACATCCACATTCACATCCACATGATTTATCAAAGCAATCAAAAACAAGTCCACATTAGAGATTTTATTCACAGCAATTAAACAATCATTCATCATGCTGAAATTTACATAAGCCAAGTTCTCTTCTAAGAAACTTAAAATTTTCATTCCCAAGAGGCTTTAGTAAAAATGTCAGCAATTTATTTTTCAGTTTCTATGAAGTTCATTTCAATCTCCTTTTTATTTACAGCATCTCTAAGAAAATGATGTTTTATCTCTATATGCTTAGTCCTAGAATGGTGAACAGGATTTTTAGCAAGGCAAATAGCACTAGTATTATCACATAAAAGTGGAATGCATCCCAGATTTATCTGATAGTCAGCCAGTTGGTGCTTAATCCAAAGTACTTGGGCTGCACAATTGCATGCTGCGACATACTCAGCTTCAGCTGTGGATAATGCTACAGTGTGTTGCTTCTTAGATGCCCAAGACACTAGACAGCCACCAAGGAATTGACAGTAGCCACTAGTGCTTTTTCTATCTACTCGACACCCAGCATAGTCTGCATCAGTGTAGGCTAGAAGCTCTAACTCACACTTAGCAGGATACCAGAGACCTAGTTCTTGGGTGCCTAGTAAATACCTAAAAATTCTTTTCACAGCCTTAAAGTGATTTTCTTTAGGACTGGCCTGAAATCTAGAGCATAAACACACAACAAATTGTATATCAGGCCTAGATGCTGTAAGATAGAGAAGAGATCCGATCATACCTCTGTATAGCCTTTGGTCCACAGGTTTACCTTTAGAGTCTTCATCCAAACTGGTTGATGTACCCATTGGAGTAGCTATTTCCTTGAGGTTGTCCATTTTGTACTTCTTCAATAAGTTCTTTATATACTTGGACTGAGAGATGAAGATGCCATCTTCTGTTTGTGTAACCTGCAGTCCAAGAAATAGTTTGAGCTCGCCCATTGAGCTCATTTCAAATTCATCAGTCATTATTTGAGAGAATTCCTCACACAATTTGGGGTTAGTTGACCTAAACATAATGTCATCCACATAAATATGAATGATAAGAATATCTGGATGGCTTACCTTGGTAAACAATGTTTGATCCACTATACCTCTTGTGAAGTTCTTGTCGGTGAGAAATTTGCTCAACCTGTCATACCAAGCTCTAGGAGCTTGCTTTAACCCATAGAGAGCTTTATTGAGCTTGTAAACATGATTAGGAAAATCTAAACATTCAAACCCAGGAGGCTGTCTCACATATACATCCTCATTAATTTCCCCATTTAGAAAAGTAGATTTTACATCCATCTGCTGAAGGTTTATTCCTAGGGAACATGCATAAGCCAATAAAATTCTTATTGCTTCTAACCTAGCTACAGGGGCAAAAGACTCTTCAAAGTCTATTCCAAATTCCTGATTGTACCCCTGAGCTACAAGTCTGGCTTTATTTTTAATAACTTTCCCCGCTTCATCAGTTTTGTTTCTAAATACCCATTTAGTCCCTATGACTGTTTCATGATCAGGAGGTGGAACCAAATGCCACACCTTATTCCTGTCAAACTGATTGAGCTCCTCATGCATGGCATTAATCTAATGCACATCTTGGAGAGCACAGTCAATGGACATGGGTTCTATGTTTGATACAAAAGCATACGCATTCAGTTCATGTTGAATTCTTAAGTGGCCTCTAGTCCTAGGGGGGTCATGCAGATTTCCAATAACATTATCTACAGGATGATCCTTGAGATATCTAATATTTGCAATTGGAGTATCATGAACTTGATTTACCTCCCCCTGAACTGTAGGCTCCTCTTCATTAAGCTCTTTATGTTCTTCTTCATCCTCGGATTTATCTGCAGGATCTACTTCCTTCAGGATTTCACCATTGGTTTCATTCCTGCATTTACCAGCATTAGAATTTGCCAAAGATTCATCAAAAATTATGTGTGGAGATTCTTCAACAGTTTTAGAGTTCAGATTGTACACTCTGTATGCTCGGGTGTTTTCAGAATAACCAAGAAAAATTCCTGGTTCTCCTTTAGGTTCAAATTTATTAAGGTCCTTTTTATCATTTATGTGAATGAAACATTTACAACCAAAAACCTTGAAGTGAGCAATAGAAGGTTTCTTACCTTTTAATATCTCATATGGTGTTTGCTGGGTAGAAGGTCTTACCATGGCTCTGTTAATTACATAACAGGCAGTGTTCACTGCTTCAGCCCAAAATTTCCTTGGTAGACCCCCTTCGATAAGGAGTGTACGACCCATTTCCACTAGGGTTCTGTTCCTTCTTTCCACAACTCCATTCTGCTCAGGTGTCCTTGGTGAGGAGTACCTGTGGTTAATTCCATTTGACCTACAGAATTCATCAAATTGTGAGTTTTCAAACTCACCTCCATGATCAGACAAAATGTTTTCAATTTTCTGATTTGTTTTAACATAGAACTCCTGAAATTATGAGAAAGCATCACTCTTATTAGATAAGAAATAAACCCAAGTATACCTAGAAAAGTCATCTACCATAACAAACCCATACCTCTTCCCTGATAGGCTGACAGATCTAGTTGGCCCAAAAAGGTCCACATGTATCAGCTCATAGGGTTTGGAAGATAAATTTTCAGTTCTAGACTTAAATGACTTTCTAGTTATCTTTGATTGAGTGCATGCATCACAGATTTTGTTTTCTTTCTTAAATGAGACTTCAGGAAGTCCTCTAACCATGCCATGCTTATTTAATTTGTGCAAAACAGTGTAGCTAGCATGACCTAACCTACGATGCCATAAAAATGCTATGTCTTCTCTACTGGCAGTAAGGCAAAGGTTAGTGTGTTGAATTTCATCTAAATTTATCATGTAAGTATTATTTATTCTTTTTCCAAAAAATTTGACAATATCAGAATCAGGTTCAAAAATCTTGCAGCATTGAGAATTGAATAAAACATTGTAACCTTTATCACATAATTGGCTAATGCTAAGTAGATTATAGGCTAACCCTTCAACTAGCATAACATCATCAATGCATCAAGTAGAACACTTACCTACCTTACCTGATCCGATAATCCTACCCTTTGTTTTGCTTCCAAAGGTGACAAGGCCTTCTACTTTCTCAGTCAGTATGCAAAATTTGGCCTTATCTCCTGTCATATGCCTGGAGCAGCCGCTATCCATGTACCACAAGTTGTTCTTGGCTGCCAGGCATACCTGCATACACAATTAGGTAGAGAAGTTTGGAACCCAAGACTGATTGGGCTCCAATGTAAATGAACTAGAAGCAAAATAGGAAAGCAAGTGTTTCGGAATCCACATTTGTTTAAATGTGTTTTGTTCAGTGGATCCTACAGATTTTCTTCTGTTGTTGTTCCTTTTCTTCTTATTGTTCTTTTTCTTATTGGCAGCAGCATGATTATTGACAGTGTTGTTATTTCTGTGCCAGTGGCTTGGCCAGGGTGTGTTCACAAAATTTTGGCCATAGTAGTTCCTGGGCTGGCTATGAAAATATTGATTTCTAGATGTCCAGTAACCATACCCATTGACCCAATTTCTACTGTGAGGTCTTTGATATTTAGCACCCTGGTGTGCAAGACCTGTAAACCTATCCTGAGTTCTAGACCAATTTGACCTATTGAAGTAGGTTGGCTGTGCATTGTAGTGGGTCTGAGCTCTGGGTTGATAAAAATAATTGGGTTGACTCCTAGCAGCACTTTGTCTCCCCTGTACTTTGGACCCTGCTGACCTATACACAGGTTTGTATTGGGTCTTCTTCAGAGGTGGAGGTGTTGGTGGAGACTTAGTTACCTTGACCTGGGGTTTACTAGACTGTGTAGGTTGACCCCTAACCTGAGTCTGAGCCCTAGGATTCTGCTTAGATGTGCTAGCTCTACTAGGCTCATTAACCTTTCGTTTGCCCTTCTCCTCAATACTGGGCTTTTTCAGATTAGCAGTTTTGTTCATCAAATTTGTTGAGTTCATGCTAATTAGAGGTCCCTTTTCCTTTTGAGCAACAAATGAAATTGTTTTCATTCCGAATGTTTTTGTTGCACTAGAATTAAAACCTAGGCCCTCTTTTCTGAAATTAACCTTTGACCCTAACAAAGCATTTAAGTTATCTGTTCCTTGGGTCATTTTCTCAATGGTTTTCATTTTATCTTCATTGTCTTTCTGAAGTTCATCAATAGCCTTTTTCAGCTCATTGTTGACATTGAGGACAGCTTCATATTTTTCAGAGATAATTTTGACTTCACTTTCACATTTCTGAATCTTCAGCTTCCATTCATCAATTTCATTTTCAAGCCTTAGATTCTCTTCCTTAGAAGCTTTTAACTCTTTTTTGATTTCATCTTCTTCAGAGCATGTGAGTTTCAATTCATCAATCTCAGATTCCAAACATGCAATTTTATCAGTTAGTGTTTTATCATTTTGCATGGAATTGATTTTTCTTCTAAGATGCCTATTCCCTTTTTTAATATCATCAGCTCTATCAGCTATGTCATGATAAGCATCTACCCAATCAGCAATTGTGAACTTTTCAAATCTAGTGATTACCTCATCTGTATCCTCCTCTCTATCTTCGGAGCTTGTTGCCATAAGGCAAATGGGCTGTTTAGATTCGGCTTCACTATCTGAGCTGTTGCTGAAAGAGCCTTCATCTTCATCACTCCAAGTGGTGATCATAGCTCTTCCCTTCTTGATTTTCTTCTTTGACCTGTCCTTATGTTTCTGAATGTCTGGACAGTCAATTTTCAGATGCCCTGGTTTCCTGCATTGATAACAAACATTAGCTTCATTTTTCTTTGCAGGTTTAGATTTATACCTTTTATCCTTTCGGTCACCACTGTATTTCTTCTGACCGAACCGTCCTGCTCCCTTTCTGAGAAATCGCCTGAACTCTCTAGTCATCATGGCTATCTCAGATCGAGTCACATCTTCCTCTTCATTTAGGTTCTCTTCTGATGATGAAGAGCTGCTGGAGCTGGATCTTGTTGATTTGCTGGAACTAGCCTTCAGCGCTATCGACTTCTTCTTCCTCTCGGCTTCATCTGTCCTTGGCATGTTTATCTCATATGCCATTAGTGAGCCAATCAGCTCATCAGCTTTAGTATTACGCAAGTCCCTTGACTCCTCCATCACTGTTGCTTTGGTGTGCCAATTGGGAGTCAGGGAGCGTAGAATTTTCCTCACTACATCATACTCTGCCTGAGGTTTCCCAAAACCTCTGAGGCCATTGGTTATTACAGTCAGCCGAGCGTACATTTCGCTAATGGACTCGTTCTGCTTCATCTTGAAGGCTTCATACTCAGATACAAGAAGATTGGCCTTCTGCTCTCTTACTTGAGATGTACCTTCATGAATTACTTCCAGCGCATCCCACATTTCCTTAGCTGATTTGCAAGCAGACACACGGGAGAATTCTGTAGGATGCAGAGCGCACTGGATAGCATTAATAGGACTCCAATTCAGCGTGGACCTTCTGATCTCCTCCTTGGTCCATACATCTTCATTCGGGGACAGCTCATAAGGTCCCTTGCTGACAATCTTCCAAATCTCGTAATCCTTAGCCCTGAGGAACACTTGCATACGATTCTTCCAGTATGCGTAGTTTGATCCATCAAAGAATGGGGGCTTCGTTTTTGAGTGACCTTCGGCAGTCATCCCTCGAGCATCCATCTCTGCCTATTCTCTTCGGGCGATGAGTCCCTGCAGAAGAGTTAGGCTCTGATACCAAGTGTTGGGTTAGATGGACGCAGTCTATCTCCACTAAGTGTGGATCTAGAGGGGGGTGAATAGATCAACTTGCCTAATTTAAAACTATTGTAAGTTCTAGAGTAGAATTTAGGCAAGCATCAATAAAGCTAAATGAAAAGTGCTAAGGAAAAGGTAGAAAGCTAGACATGAGCATAAGCGATGCAATCAAACAAGCTAAGCAAGAAATTCCCATCGCACACAGATCACACAAAAACACAAACACACTGCACACACAATTTTTAGGTGGTTCGGTCAACGACCTACGTCCACCCCACACTCAACCGAGTATGGCTTCCTGCTGCGCAGCACAGCTTGCGTCCGCTGGGCTTTACAGCTTGGCCAAACAACCCGCTGATACACAGCTTCGCTGGGCACTATAGCTTGCCGACCAGAGGATCTGATCCTCTGCAACCGCTGGGGAAATACAGCTTAACCCGTCCAGTGGAGACCACCACTGCAAGACCGCTGACACACAGCTTGAAGAAACAGCATTCGGAAATGAAAGACAGAATCAAAACGAAAAATAAAAACCCAAAAGCAATGTAGCTCTTAAAGAGCAAAGCTCAGCTCTGGTTTTGAACCACGAGACTGAGATACAAACACTCTCACTCTCACTCTCGATCAGCTCTCTCTCACCTCACTCTCTCTCTTTTCTCCTTCTTCTCTATTTCTTCTTCTTCTTCTCTGTATCTTCTTCTTCTCTCTTTTCTCTCTGTGGATCGAAAGCTCACTGCTGCTGAGTGTATAGACTTTTTCTTCTTCTGCTTCGATCAGCTTTCTTCTGTGGAAGAAGGCTTGTATATATAGCAGCAACAGTAGCAGGCGTGTGCTCTCCACGTTTCCCGCCCAGCAATTTGGACCACGTGGCAACATGCAATGGAGTGTCAGTACACGTGTCCTCATCTGGATACCTTATCCTTTTCGGATCACGAGCCAGGTACCTGGGATCACGTGCCCCTCATTAGCTTCTTCAGTCCGATGTATAGAGTTCTCTATTCTCGTGCTCAAAGTCATCAATCTGACTTGCTGCGTCGACGCTTTCACTAAATGGCGTTAACGCAGTGAGGCATTCCAGTAGCCATTAGCCTCGTTTCTTTAGCTGCTGCGTCAACGCTGCTTGCTTGTGGCGTTGACGCAGTGGAATGGCCTGTGAAGACGAATGCTTCTTCAACTGCTGCGTCGACGCTGCTTTCATGTGGCGTTGACGCAATAGAAGACATCGTGAAAGCTTCGTCTACTGATGCGTGGACGCTTTAAGCTCCAGGCGTCGACCCTGTCCCTTCAGCAACAAGAATAAAGACATAAGATTTAAGTATGTACATTGCATTGTATATACATCGTTGTATAGAGTTGTAAAGGCAGAATGCAACAAGAATAAAGACATAAGATTTAAGTATGTACATTGCATTGTATATACATCGTTGTATAGACTTGTAAAGGCAGAATGCAACGTACAGACTTGCCCAAAGTGTTGACTTCAACAAGGGAGGCAACGGCTGTATAGACTTTAAATCCTAGTGGCATTGTATAGACATAATGCACTTAAAGGCTTCATGCAAAGGAAAGTATTGTATATACTTGAGGAGTTGACGCTGCATGAAGGATGAGTTGACGCTGCATGAAGCATGGACAGTGTACATACTTTGCCCACTTATGGACTTCATGTTATGGAAACGAATGCGAAGACTTCAGTGTATAGACTTTAGAAGACGAGTGCAATGTATAGACTCCATGAGACTCTAATGCAGAAAGATGATGTATTGAGTTCTTAGTTCAGCCGTCAGTGTGTAGACTTGAAAGGCTGAGGCCAGTGTACAGACTTGTCACCGACCATAGTGTAGACTTGATCAGCAAGGACACAATATAGACATCAACTCTGCACATCGAATGTATGGACTTCAAGTGTGAAGACCATTGTATAGACTTTGGATTAGAAGATTAATGTATAGACTTTGAGTAACACTGTGGATGTACAGACTTTGCTCAAGTGCATGAGACGCTAACTGAGACGCTGGACTCTATACAGACTTTGAGCGATGTGTGGACTTGAAGCTCCTGAAGCAGTGTACAGACTTCAAAGATCACTGTTGATGTGCAAACTTTGGGGACATGAAGCGATGTACAGACTTCATGAAGCGAAGCCAATGTATAGAGTTGAGTGTAGCTAAAGCCTTGATCGTAGGACTAGGCTGGACTGTATAGACTTCAGGCTTCAGAATCGAATGTTCAGACTTCGCCTAAGACACGTAGGGAAAAGACCCCAGTGTATAGACTTTGCCTTGAGTGAAAAGTAATTGATGAATGTATGGACTTTAATGTGTGAAGGCTACAGTGAATGAGTGTATACATTTCACCAGATCAAGGGCAATTCGGATGTACAGACTCTGAGGTTCAAAGCCAACGGTGCGTTGACGCTGTAACATGATGCGTTGACGCTGTACACACATAATCAATTTAATTGAGATGCAGTGTGTGGACTTATGCGTTGACGCTGTAACATGATGCGTTGACGCTGTGCACACATAATCAATTTAATTGAGATGCAGTGTGTGGACTTATGCGTTGACGCTGTAACATGATGTGTTGACGCTGTGCACACATAATCAATCTAATTGAGATGCAGTGTGTGGACTTATGACAGTAAGAATTACAGACAGCAGTGTATTAAAAGTAAAGAACATATAGTCAATCTGATGGAGCAATTTCATCAAATCAAACTCAGTTGCCAATCAATCAAAACAATGGTGTTGCCAAAGAATAGAGCAAGTGTCAACATCATCAACATAGAGGGGTCACAACAATAATAAGCTTTAACTAAATTTATTAAATAGTATGCTTCATATATATATAAGGATCTTATTTCTTATAGCTTAACTATTTATCCAATTTACTGGGTTTTACCTTTTTGTCTTGGGTATCAGAGTCGGGTTCGATCCTTTTTACTCAATTATTTATGTGTATCTCTATGGAGGCCCATTAAGTCCTCGTTCTTTAACTGGGCTTGAATTTTATAACCTTTGAATTATGTAGACCCATTATCTATTATCCAAAATTTTTTTTCATATTTATTTTTATGGTAATATTAATATTTATTCTTTATAAATTTCTGGGGTGCTACACCCTCCCCCACTTAAAAGAATTTGGTCCCCAAATTCACATAGTTTCCCTTCCAAAATTTGTGGGGTAAGATCACCATATCTAAAGCATGTATTCTGGCTAGATCATTCACATATCATGCTAAGTACTTAAGGTCATATCCGATTCATGCAAGTTTAAGATGAGATAGGTTTATAGGGTTACCTTCCGTTGCTTGCGGTGCTTCTTCCTTTAAGAGTGGACATCGAGTAATTTTGTGATCTCTACTTCCACAACGGATGCATTTTCTAAGTTTATACCAACACTCGTCCGGATTGTGCCTTCCCTTCTTGCAATGCTTGCATTTCCCCTTGGCCGGAACAATTCGTCGATCTTTATTTCGGGGTTTCTTATTTTCATAGAATTTGTTGTCTCCATTAATTCTCTTTTTGCCATTCACATTTTCCTTGTTCTTGGATCCATTTAGTAAGTCCTTCTTGGCGGCCTTTCCTTTGATTATTTTCATCATATCCATAGCATCTTCCAAGAGTTGAGCTTTTCTAACCATCTCCGTATATGTTTGAATTTCTAGTGGAACTAGTTGAGATATAAGTTCCACCTTCAAGCCATTCATAAATCTCTTTGCTCTCATTTTCTCCGTGCAAACCAAGTGTGGTGTATATCGGGCCAATCTAGAAAACCTCGCTTCATACTCGGCGACTGACAGACTACGTTGCTTCAAAGCCGCAAATTCCATAGCTTTCTTCTCGCGAATTCTTTCCAAGAAATACTTTTCATTAAAGTGTTCTAAGAATTCGTCCCATGTAACTTGCTCGTTCGGCAAGATTGCTTGCACGGATCCCCACCATACTCGAGCATCCTTCTCTAATTGATATGTTCCTAATATTACCTTCTCTTCATCGGTGCATTGCATCACCTTAAAGGTCCTCTCTATTTCTTGCACCCAATTCTCCGCTTCATCCGGGTCAGTCGACCCACTAAACTTAGGGGGATTTATCTTTTGGAACTTCCGATGTAAATCCCCGGCTCCATGCCGTGCTCCACCTTGTGCAACTTGTTGCAAGGCTTGCGTTAAACCCTGGACAGTGCGTTGCATCTCTCTCCACTGAGCTCTCTCAGCAGCCATTCTAGCCTACAAGAATAAGGTTTGGATTAATGACATTCACATCTCGGTAGGTATCTAACGCGAATGTAACATATTTTATCTTTTAACCCAAAGCTCTACCCAAATCTCACGGGGTTCCTATAGGATAACTGACAAGGACGACTCAATCTAGGACTTGAACCTGATGACCTAGGGATTTAGAAAGTCTAGGCTCTGATACCACCTTCTGTTACGCCCCGAACCGATAGCAGCGGAACGTGTCGTTTGCTCAGAACGTGACAGTTAAACAGTCATGTCAATCAGAGCATAGTCATTTCCACAAAACACAATTTGGACAAATAATAAATTTCATTTCAAATATAAGTTCTTTACATATTCGGGCCCATAATAAGCAGAAAGACTCAATAAAGAATAACCACAATGAGACATAAGACGCAAGATAACAAGACTACATGGTTCATCTAGATGTCAGAGTTCTCTTCACTCTTGCCCTTGCCCATCATGTTCGGTCTTGTCGTCACTAAGGTCATTACCTGAAAAATATTGAAAAACGCAGGGTGAGCGAACGCTCAGTAGGACTTAATATCTCATGCTTCCAAGCTAGCTTTAAGTCAATTATAGTTTAACATGCTCATGCAGGTCATACAAGATATAAAAATCGAGAACTATAATAACACGAGATAAATTCAAGAACTATAATAAACAAACGAGTAAGCAAGATGCTAGATAACCTCATGAAGAGTAAGGACGATGATAATCAAGAGAGTATAGCAAGATCTTCACAAGCACTTTCTCAAGTTAGGTCAAGAGCATTCATGAGGAAATATAACATTCATCTCTCTATGACGAACACTATCACGAGAGCTTCAATGTATCCATTATTGTGAAGGATCTTTGTGACAAGATAACGAGTACTATCAATGGGATAATTCAAGAACATTTATGATGATCGATATAGAAGTAGAGTAATTACTTCTAAAAGTACTATATAGCATTTGCCAAGACACTAAGGGAATATCACGACGATATGATAACCTCTTCAATAAGGCAAATCAAGATCTTTTCATGACGAACAATAAGTTGTAGAAAGGTGTACTATGATGGCAATTACTCCCGATCATCACTATCACGAGAGCGTTTGCACATCTAGCACTATATAGGATTGGCCAATGCACTAAGGGGAAAATCACGATGATATGACTGCCCCTCATGGAAATAGCACTAGGTAGTATTTGGTCGCACACTTAGGAGTTCTCACGAGTATATGATTGCCCCTAAATGCCAATAACCGAGTTGGTGAATGCCAGCACCCGATCATCGTATACCGGTAACGTTTGGACTTTGCCTCGCCCAATAGGGTCAGATCAGGACCCGTAATATTTAAAATATCATTTTAGTGGGACCTATAGCCCCTGACATTTAGTCTAGACTAATTCCATATTAATGGCCAAGAATTTCAAGGATCAAGCATGTAAGAACATTAAGATAGATTTCATGGAACATAGAGTTCAAAGATAGAACTTATAATAAGGATGTTATATCGATAAACCATATGAAAACTATGACATTCTAAAAATCTGGGTGATTAGGTACAACTAGCTCAGTCGGTCTTGAGGGAATCCAAGGCTACGAGGAGACTTACGGAGGTCCCAATGACTAACTTGCCAGTCCGAAGGAACGGAATGTCCAACAGAGAGCTCGTATGTCACCGAGAGTTGAGGAATATAACGTGAACCAATCATGAAACATGGACTCCATCTACGGATGTGAGATGAAAGTGCCAAAAGACCCGAGGTATGGGTCAAAACTGGAAGAAAAAGGTGAGAACATGAATGCGTTAATTATAGAATTCACGCCCATCCAATTCTATAATTAAATATAATTAAATAAACTTATATTAATTTACGTCCGTGAGTAGTGTCATTTATTAATTAGCAACCACTTGGAGGGACGTTAATTCTATGATTTTTAACTTAATTTATTTAACAAGAATTCACGTCAATATCTACTTAATTGAATAATTTTAAAACATACATTCAAAGAGACATTAATTTATATAAAATAATTTAGAAAAGTAGAATATATGATAATTAGGAGAAAAATTCAAAGATTCCAAATATATAATTTTTATAATTTTCTGTTACATATCTTAATAGATATGAATTTTCAAAGATATAGTTACAAATATATATATATATATATTAAAGATATGACACCTTTTTCTAATGCCGTCAAAAGGTTTCAACGATAAACTCAACGTCGTCATTTTAAAAATATAAATTATAACTTCTTCAAACCTCCTGTTCTCGACGTACATACGTCGGAATCACGCGTTCTATATATCGAAATGACGGGCTTGAAAAACTCTACCTAACCGAATGTTCAAAATGATTTTTTGTTGAGAGATGGGAGATCTTGAGATAGGGGGCACGAAAAATGGTGCAACCACTTTCACTACCTCAATCACCTCCCCAATAACGCTCCATTAAAATTTCATGATCAAAGGACACTCCGATGCCCATGAAAAGGTCAAACAAAGCAAAACTCTATAACTAACCGCTACAGTGTATTTTTAGATTCACCGTGTAACTATTATAAACTTATTAAATTAATTAACTAGTTAATATTATTAGTTAATATCAATATAAAGGCATGAAAATTTAAGGAAAAATATGGAGACTCTGGTCGTATGCACTATACAATTTTTAGATAAAAGGTTACATAGATATAAAATTTTTAATGTGATATAATTAATTATCAAACCACAGGAATTAGCGACAGTCAAGCTGTCCTGGATTATTTGACGCCTTTTCTCGTGGGCGTTTATTCTTCAAAATAACGACCCGGACATGGTCGTTAAATCTATTTTCATGCCGTAACAAGTGCAGACGTTTCAAAAATAAGTCTAAACATCCGATATATGAAAGCAGGGACACCCATCAAATAATCTATATGTTCTAATAATCTAACATGTTCTTCATTCAAGTTCAACTTGGGAGATTGCCTACCTTCATTGATGCTCTGACAGACAAATAAAAGAAGAAGAAGGATGATGATGACGACAACTGCTGCAGCTTCCTCTACAACTCCAGCAGCAAGACGAAGAAGGGGAAGAACTCTTCTTCTTCACGATAATAACCGTAGCCGTGACACGTACAAGGCAACGGCAGCAGCACCTAATATGCATCCATCTGCGCGGAGGAAGAGACGAAGGCAACAACCTTCTTCTACATACAGCAACAGCAACGGTGGAAGAAGACGAGGAAGATGATGGCGTCGACGTTAGCACCCGCACAACAGAGGGAGGTCGACGTAAATAGTAAGAGCAACAGGGAAAGCCACGATGGCCTCGCCATTGCCCGTAGGGTCTTTATTTATAAGGTTTCATTAGTCTTTCGAACCTAATAGAATTAGAATCCTTAACTTTCCACTGTAGAATCCTATTAGCTGTTACATTTCCTAATCTATTCTCCTTCCTGCCATATCTGTATCCTTTTCCTAAACTAACTCAAACACCTTTATGATCGATGGAGCCTTCTTAAGCCCACATACCTAGCATACGTAAGGCCCATTTAATTCATTTCAAACCCCATGTATGATCTATTTCTATATATGTTTATACCTATATTCTAAGTCCATTTTGTTCTTATGCCTTTATACTAAGGCCCCCTAATTAAACCCACTGTTTATATATGGATAAAGGTGGATGGGTGTGTTAGCCCATTAACTAAGGCCCCTCCATGTTTCCACGTGACCTTCTCAAAGCTTCTCTAAGAAGACCCATAAATATATACTATAAGATTTTTAGTTTTATAATTGGGTTGGATTTAGTCTTGTATATTAACATGTGTTCTTATCCTTTATTAAGGCCCGTTAATCATATTTGCTAAAGTTATAATAAGCTTTAACTAAATTTATTTAATAGTATGCTTCATATATATATAAGGATCTTATTTCTTATAGCT
This sequence comes from Amorphophallus konjac, assembly GCA_022559845.1. Lineage (NCBI taxonomy): Eukaryota > Viridiplantae > Streptophyta > Magnoliopsida > Alismatales > Araceae > Amorphophallus > Amorphophallus konjac. Next base: position 242,296,925 of record CM040122.1, on the reverse strand, counting down.
TAAATATTTATCCAATTTACTGGGTTTTACCTTTTTGTCTTGGGTATCAGAGTCGGGTTCGATCCTTTTTACTCAATTATTTATGTGTATCTCTATGGAGGCCCATTAAGTCCTAGTTCTTTAACTGGGCTTGAATTTTATAAACTTTGAATTATGTAGACCCATTATCTATTATCCAAAATTTTATTTTTTTTCCATATTTATTTTTATGGTAATATTAATATTTATTCTGTATAAATTTTCAGGGTGCTACATGAGGTACTGTTCACGGAGCTATAGTACCCTCTTCTTCCTCCTTGGACAACCTCCCCTTGGATCTCTTGGAATGTTAGGCTTTATAACTTCAAAGAGATGTTTTATAACCCTTGGAAGGTTCAAAGACATGCCCCAGACCAGATCCACAAATCCCTCCTTGATTGGGGGCAGTGGGATTAAGGAAATGGGTGAAGATTCCTCTCCACGAGCTTGAAATCGAAAGTCAACAAAAGGGGCCTCGGGGCTGACGGTCGACTGGTGTAGGGCTGGCGGTCAACCGTTTTGAGAATTCCTGTAGATGTTGGGGTGCTGGAATTTTTGGTCAACCGCTATGGGTCTGGCGGTCGACCGATTTTTTGCAGGTGGGCTTTTGTTCAGTTCTATTATTCTAGGTCGACCGCCAATGGTGCAGAGGTCGACCGAAAATCCCAAGTCCTGCAAAATTCAACTGTTAGCTCAATGAAACATGTCCATAAGTCAAGGGCTTTATGTCCTTATCAATTCCATGAATTTTGGGATTGGATTCAACTTGGTTTATGCATTAGACCATTTGAGCTTTTCTCATTACATGAAATCTCACTCTTGAAGTTAACAAATTAAAGGAATATCGCCCCTATAATCAAAATTTTGTTCCGGGGGTTCCGCCCCCAGAAACCCACGCAAGGGGCGCTGCCCCCTTGACCCCCGCGACCTGACCGCGTACGAGGGCGCACGATGGCAAGTTTTGCAAGGGCTTGAAACCTCATGAACTAGGTGCATATGAATACTTTGAAACACACATGTTCTGAGATAAGGATCAAGTTCTAGGTTAAGAATCCATAGATAAAACTCAATCATCCCAAGTAAATTATTCATGAAATAACCACATGGAACACTTAATAACAAGAAGTGTATAATAGGGTAAGAGCCTGTTCGAACGCATTTTATTCTATCTGGTTTATTTGTTTATTTATTTTATTTATTTTATGGATTTATTGGCGTGCCAGTCACCATGGTGACGATTCTTATTGTGCGCTCGATCTGACTTGGTCAGTCGATTGTGAGTGATCGTGTCTGGACTAGGCGTCCGTCATACCCTAAACGCTATGGCGTTAATTACGTCCTCCCTAAGGAAGACAACCCTTGATTAAACGCTAGAGGTAGGAGGAAGACAGCGGCAAAGCCGTATGCTCAAAGGAGACAAAGTTCATCTGCTTGCAAGACGTTAAACGTATTTGAACAGAGCAGGGGTTTATTAATTACGGGAGAGACCCGCCGGCATATTCCCACCATCTTGGATGATGCCAAGTGGGGAATAGGAAACCACCCATGCAGCGGCAGGGTAGGCTCCGCAGAAGATCGGGTATATATAGACATGACCCGGAATCCGGATGGGGACCGGCCTGATGTAACACACCCGGTACGAGTGCGGTGTCTTATTAATATCCCCCTTCGGAGGGCCATCGAAGATCACGCAAGGGCATAACTCCGTGGGCCAACGGGGTTAGAAGAGAGTACCACACTCGATTGGTGGGGTATATGTAAATTTCGGCAGCATGTTCCCTCAGCCTGGATTATGCCAAGGAAGGATAGGTCATCATCCACGGAAAGCCGGGACAACGACCGAACAAAGATGGGCACCAGGCCCAGGGACATATCTTGCCTTCATATTATTGATCAATCTTCCCTTGGAACCCATCAGAACACATGTAATGACATGGTTCTTTGGGTTCATAAGGCAGCGGTGAAATCCAGATTCGGGACGAGAGCTGTAGGGAAGGTCTTCCCCATTGTTATATCTCATCAAGACACAAGTGATGGTCTGTGAGTATCCCCTTAAACAGATGTAGGGGCGATTAAGAAGTTTGAAGAAGAACGGTGCAGAGATGGGCCTCGGAGTGGGTTTCATCTGACTGAAGGAGGGATCTCGGCGTGATCTTGATTGGCAAGAAGGAGCTCTCGGCCTGGACATTTAATGGACAAAAGGAGGCTCTCGGCCTGGTCCTTGGATTGGCCAAAGGGGGTTCTCGGCCTGGTATTTGGTGGATGGAGAGGGGCTTCTCGGTCTGGTCCTTGGGCTGGCCAAGGGGGGTCTCGGCCAGGGCATTTAGTGGACAAAGGGGCTTCTCGGCACTGTTCTTGGGCTGGCCAAGGGGGGTCTCGGCCTGAGCAATTGGTTGGCCAAGGGGGGTCTCGGCCTGGGGTCTTCTCGGCGGGCTCCTGGGCGCGCCGGAAAGGGGGGCGCCGAGAGGGGCAATATCAGGTTTGGCAAAAGGGGGGTAAATGGCTAGGAGGAGGGGCTCTCGGCAGAGGGCTTCCCGGCGCGCTCCTGGCCGCGCCGGGAGTCTGCCGCCGGGAGCCTTGCACATAGGCTCACGTAAAAAGTATCTGTAACAGAATGGGTTGTCGTTTAGCAAAGAAGGGGGAGGCCTCTCGGCCTTATGGTTCTCGGCGGGGAAACTTGCACGCCGAGAGGGTGAAATGCAGAAGGGTTTCAGGGTTTCAGAGCTCAAAGACGATGCTCTGTTTGGGTGTTTTCTGGGATTTCAAGCTCGAATTGATGCCGGGCCAGAAGTGGAAAAGGGGAATTTCATGGAGGCTTCTATTAGAAGGATGCCAAGGGATTTGAACGGGGGAATCAAATGGAAGAAATCAGATCATCACCTTGTCTTGTGGAGGGTTTTATCTGTCTATTGCAGGCCATTTGGGGGAGTCAAGAGATGACTGTCCTCCGACCCCTCCAGACGAGTCCAGTGACATTAAAACAAACGGAGAGGGGGGATTCTCAACGTATAAACTTCAGGCCCTAAGCATTCATTATTTAGGATGGAGGACCTGAGATCGGATCATCGTTTATGAGCGCTGGACAGCCCAGGAAACCAAGAGACAGATATCTCTGGTTCCTGAACCGCATAAGGGGGCTCGTTAGAAAAACTCAGATTATATATAGGGAAACAGCCATTGAGATCGGAGAGGGAAGAAGAGAACAAAACTCAATAACCCATTAGATGGGGGTAGGAGTCCTATCCTCGTCCCTCTTCGAAGAACAAACCCGTACGATCGGCTCCGGAATCCAAAGAGTATAATCTATATTTCTTTCAGACAAAGGCCATATACATAGAGAGACAGACAGAGATCGGATGTCTTAATCCATCGATGCCCAGACGGGCCATCTCAATATTTCATTGCATTGCATAAAGAAAATCTTACACTGATCATGAAAGAAAAATGCAAGGCAGAAAGCTAAAAATCAAGGCCGGAACTCTCCGGCTACAGTTGATAGATCGAGAGAGGACTCGCTATATTACATCAGATAAAAGAAAGAAACACGGAGGAGGGGAGGGCGGAGCATTGACTCCTCTCCCTCCCCAGTGCCCACCTGGAGCTTTCCTTCTTCTTCTCTTCTCTGTTGGTTGAAAAGGGGGGGGGGGGTGGCTCTTGCTCTCCGAACGGGACTCCCTCTCTATCTTTCTATTGCTCTATCTTTTTCTCTCGATCCCCTTTTTCTATCTGGCTTTCTCTCTCCTTCCTTTTTTTTGGTCTCTTCCTTTTCTGTCGTCCCCCTTTTTTTCTTCGAAGGGAGGGGGTTTTATAACCCCTTTCCTCTTCCTTCTCGGCAGCCATCTTCACGGCGCGCTTGAGGTAGGCTTCCCGGCGCGCTCAAATTTGACCTCTCGACGCCAGTATCTGGGCTTCTACATGGGCTTTCGGCGCCACCTTCATATAGGCCCACTTGGGGTTTCTTTAAGTGTATCATCATCCCAAAGGGTTTATCATCTATGAAATATCTTGTATTGAAATCGCGATTGCAATCTCCATCAGTCCCCAGATAGGGTTCTTATCAGTCCGTAGACAGGGATTTCATCAGTCCGCAGACAGGGTTCTTATCAGTCCGTAGACAGGGATTTCATCAGTCCGTAGACAGGGATTTATCAGTCCGTAGACAGGGATTTCATCAGTCCGTAGACAGGGATTTATCAGTCCGTAGACAGGGATTTCATCAGTCCGTAGACAGGGTTTTATCAGTCCGTAGATAGGGTTTTATCAGTCCTTAGACAGGGTTTTATCAGTCCGTAGACAGAGATTTATCAGTCCGTAGACAGAGATTTCATCTTATCAATATCGTCCCTCGAATGGCGACGAGCTCGGACATCAGGCTTAGTCTGGGAATACCTCAGCCGGGTGCATAATATGTGGAGATGATTCTTCTTCTGCTCTGTCTTCTCAGGAGCCTTTATCATCTTCATCTGCTGGTGCTGGCTTCATTTTTATCTCATATTACTTCCGTCAGTAAGCCGACATCTGACTTATCCTGACATATCGTCTGTGACTTCTTGGACGAAGCGGTGGTACAGCTCTTCTTAAAGGGCTGGAAGATCTCATTAGTCGGGTGATTGCTGCTTTATCAGTGCTGCCGTCTGAGTGACATTGGCACCGGGCATCAGCTTTGGCCGACAAGGGCTTTTGCCGGGTGAAAGGTTGATAAGCTTCATCATTAGTCTTTCACTGTTGGTCAGATCTTCTTTTCAATTATGCTTTCACCCTTGTTCATTTTCCGGGTGTCAACAAATGCCCCCCACCTGCGGGCGGCGTAAGCGCAGAATAAGCGCCATGGGGGTCGCAGGTGTCTTTTACTATTCGAGGGTATCTTCCTCAATTTGTCTTCAATTCAGTTCTTAGGCCTGATCATCTCGCTGTAACAGTATTCTGCACATCGATGTTTCTCATCTTCATATTTTTTGTCATTATTTTCAGCATTTGGGGCTTTTCGGCCTGCAGGACCTCCCGGCGCGAAGCTTCTCGGCGCAGGGGCCTCTCGGCGCAGCCTGGTTGGCCAGGCTCTCGGCATGGACCTTCTCGGCCTGGGGGCTTCTCGGCCTGGGAGCCTTCTCGGCGCGGGGTCTTCTCGGCGCGCCTTTTGGCCGCCGGAGGGGATCTCGGCCTGGAGGTTCTCGGCGCGCGTTTCACCGCGCCGAGACCCCGGTCGCCTGGGCCCCTATTTAGGGCGCCGATGGCTCATTTTTTCTTCATTCTTCACCCGCCTTTCTCTTTCTTCAGTTGTTTCCATTTCCTCTCTTCGGCGCGAGCCGTCTTCGTCCTCTCGGCCGTGGCCGCGAGTCCTTCCGTCCTGGGTGACGTCTTTTGGGGATTCAATCCCTTTGCTTCCGGGATCACCCCCTCTTGGTTGGTGACTCCCTATTCTTTTTGGGCAGATCCCGAATAAGGGGATATATTGCCGAAATTTTTATAGAATCTCATGTTGCAATCCTTATAAGACTGACTTTTAATCCACATTTCTTCTTTTGTTTACAGATATAGCAATGGCTTCTGGCTCTGCTGCTGCATCTTCTGGAGCTGCTGGAGCTAGTTCATCGGCCCAGCCAGACATATCTCGGGCCACAGTAAATTGGTTGAACGTGCACAGCTTGGATTATGGATATGATAGAATAGCTTCAGTTGACGAATCATCTGATTCTGAAACTGACACAGTGTCGACGGCCCAGGTATACTCCACGGCGACCGAGACATGCTTCAGGTGGGATAATAATTACCAGCCAGACTTCCCGAAGGATCGCCACTTGATGCCGTTCATCCGGACCTTCACAGTGGGTGGCTTGCGAGATTATCAGATAGCTCGCGTAGTTGAAGCTGCCATCCTTGCCGAGTGGGATAGCATGAAGGAATCAGTGTATCGCAACAAGGCTATATATCTTCCCGGGGAGAAGCGGGACTGGGATGCAGTCCTTGGAATATCGGAGCTAGAACCGGAGAAGAAGATGCTTACCCGGGCACCGGAATTTACACCTGCTCGGTGGGACAATGCTGGTGGCCGAGTTAATAGGGAGAAGCCCGGCTATGGTATGTTCTTGGCACCTATAAAGTGGGGATATCGCGAAGAGCCCTTCGTGCCAAATTGTTCGGCCATTCAGTTCAAGTACCATTTGTCGGCTGGCTGGTTCGGAGACTACAAGATCACTGACTCCCATCTATTCCGAGTAGGGGCAGTAGAATTTACTGAATTTGTTCTGACGGAATATGCCCCTCTGCTGATCAGAGCGGGAGTATACCACAGTGTTTTTGCTTCCAGATTCCGATATCCCATCTCCAGAGGGTTATGCTGTGGGATGTTTGAAGTGTTCTGTCCTTTGTTCAACACTTTTTATACAGCAGAGGGTGAGACATCCCTAGACCTCTGGAGTTTATCACGGCTTTCCGGTCTGCCTATTGACGGTGAACCGTATGAAGAAGTCTGCTTGGCGGACTCTGAGAAAGACAGCTCTGATGGAGAAGGCAAGTATTCCCTTGGCTTCTCTTACCGATATCTGATGAAGGTCTATCGCTCCATCTGTCTGGCATATAGTAGAGGATCCTCCAAAGGCTATCATCCCCGAGAGAAAGGTAGCAAACTGAGGGTCCGGATAGGGCAGTGGCTCCAGTACTTCTTCCACGGTCCCCTGAAATATGCAGATTTCCCCTCCATGGGTCCTGTTGCGAGCAAGCAGATAAGAGCTCCCCGCTATAAATCGACACTGCCATCTTCATTGCGCCATGCGGGCAAAGGTGGTCCCAACCCGGCAGGGGTAGATCCCATCACACACTGTGCAGCTTATTTCACATTCTGGCTGTGTACTTTTGCTCTTCCACAAGGGGACGAGACAGTCATTCGGCCAGAGGCCATATATCCAGCTTGTCAGATGGCCTGGGGGATGAAGCTGTCGCTCTGCCCAGTGGCCCTGTGTTTGATCTATAAATCTTTGGGGGACCTGTACAAGCATCGGACTCCCCGTTCTTTGAGGACCGTGGGTCCTTTTCATTTCTTCAATGCCTGGGTCTGCAGTATATTCCCTGAATTAGCTCCGAGAACCTTGCAGGCGGATACAGTGTTACCCAGGATGGTTGAATTTGCCAGCGCTGAGCCTGGTCCCTTTTATGATCAGCTATTTAAAATAAGGGGCCGGCTGATAAGAGTACCAGTGGACGCCCCTGGCAGCATACATTTCTGGAGCTTGGCCGCAGGTTCAGCTCCTTTGATTGATCCTCAAAGAGAATGCAAGCTGGAGGAGATAGAGACATATATCCACCCTGTCTCAGGGGTGAACACTGCTCGGCCGATCCTGGAACCGGAGCTGGTGAGATGGGCCATGGCAATTCGGCCTAGTGGTTTAGTCTACAGAAAGGGTGGCCTGCTTCTGTTGGAGCCATACTATCCGTTCCGATTTGGGTGGAACTTTGGTTATGACTAGCACATCCCTACTTCAGTTGCTCAATTTCCCCTGGATAGCAGGGCCAAGCACGGGTCCACCATTGTCGGCGACGGCCGGTTGTGGTGGGATTTCTATCATCGTCAGGACGACGCAATTTTCAGGGTGCCCACCGTCTCCAACCGTGTTCCCCGGGTAACATCAGAATATATCAAATGGTAGAACACTCGGACCGGCTTTTTCAGGGATGGCAGGGGTGCTTTCTGGGATGTAGCAGAGCGCTCTTTCCTGAAATAGCAGCCTGGGCCGGTGTTTGAAATCCCCGAGGCCCATTTGAGAAAGCTTTATTCGCAGAACCCGAGGGAGGCAGAGAACTATCTGGCCCAGCGTCGAGCTCTGAAGGAAAAGAATTCTGAGCCGCCCGCTCCTGTCTTTGCCTCTATTAATGGAGACAATTTCATGAAGACCCTGAAACATTTATGCCATATAGGAGATGATCGCTTGGAGGCACAACAGTATCCATTTCCTGTTGAAGAGCCGCTCCCGGCAATAGCTCATTGGAGGGGTCCAGTTGATAAATTTCATCCGTATAGGACGTTTGTACGCCGGGAAGATAGAACTCAGACGTACTATAAGCAAACGTCCTGGCTGTTCATTCTGCTGAATTTGCATGGATTATCTGCAGAAAGCCCGATAGCTGGCATTTTGAACAAGCCGCTATTTATATCATTTCATTATGTCGATGGCTGGGGCATGGACCATCTTGACTTGTTTCGCTGCCTGGATTTTCATGGCCATAATGACCTGGCAGTTTTGGTGGAGAAATGCTAGATATTCGGCGATGTTTGTTGGCTTATCAAGGAGGCTGCTTCCCGCTCCAAAGAAGTGGCTTATCTGTACTGGCCGCTCTCTGTATTTTATGATGGACCAGCAGGTATAATCTTTTCCTTTCCGACTGCAGTGTTTTCTGTTTAGCATCTGAATTTTGCATCTATTGATCCCATCATCTTTCTGCCGTTCTTAACAGACCGGCCCGACATAAAGCGGCAGGGGCTCTACAGGAAGATTATTGCGCAGGCCGAGAAGCCCACTTATTTTGAAGTCCCTGTAGCAGCACCGACTACTACTCCCCTGCCTCCTGGCAAGAAGAGGAAGGCTTCTGCAGTCAAGGCTGCGGTTGGGAAGGCCAGGAAGGCCAAAAAGGCCCATGCTCAACAATCGGCTTCGATAGCGATGGACACCGGGACCCCTCTCCCTGACATTCCCTCATTTGATGAGTTCGAAACTCAGAGGGAGGCTGCTCAGGCATCAGTTCAGGGTAACATCAATATTCTGCCATTGCATTCTTCATTCTCTCTTGCTGGATTTCAGAGGAGTGTTTAAATCTGACCACTCCTTTTTGCACAGCTGAAGAGACAGTCATGGCACCTTCTGTGGTAGAGACCATATTGCCTTCTCCTACGCCAGCTAGTGAGGCGGAGGGTAAGCATGCCTTTTCATCTTTTTATGTTCATTTCAACTATCTTTCATCGTCCCTCTCACGGGCTTTTCTTTATAGTGATGGCCGGGGAGGAGACTGAAATTACAGGAGCGGCTGGCGATATTACTCAGCCGCTGGAGGGTTATAAGACCCAGGTGAAATGGAGCCCCGCTCCCGGAAGGTGCATAGTTACCCGGTCTTCCTCCAAGTAGATGTTAGAATTGACGGCCCCGCCCATGGACAGAGTAGAAATCTCCTCCGGTAGCTCTGCGGCCGCTTCTGAGGTAGGTGGGGAAGAAACAGATTTCAGCGGGAGCGACACGGAGGATGCCTCCAGACCAGAGGCCCCATCCGTGTGTATCGCCATTGTCTTATCATTTACACCCCCCAAGCTGCCGGTGCCATTTTCTAGAGAAGAATTACCGGAAGAGTTCGCCGCTCTGGATACCGAGGCAGATATGACTCCCCCTTCTGTGGTCGCATCAGCGGAGCTTTCTTCTTCCCTGCAACCTTTTGAGGATATTGGCATCACTTTAAAAGTGAGTCTTTTTCCCTTTATGGTTTCATTTTCTCCATCTTTATCTGCTGCTTGACGCTGCATTGATTCGTTCACAGGAATCCCCTGTTGCCCTCCCGGCTATGAGTGCAGCTGTTGAAGCCACTTTATCTGGCACCTTGGCTATTGTTCCTGCTTCGGCAGCCGTTCTTGAGATAATTCACCCTGTGCCGGTGAGGGTGCAGTCCTCCACAGACTTAGCATCATTGGACCTGCGGAATGTAGGGGAAGGTCCGGCTCTCATCAAGGCTTTGGATTTTAGAGCCGAAATGGACCCAGCCAGGGGTTCTGCCTTTATACCAGCTGCAGTGATGACCATCGCTCCAGAAGCAACAGTTCCCACAGTATCAGTCATGGAGAGCGAGCCTTTGCCTCTTCAGATCGTGGTCCCCGCAGACTTGACATTGCAGGGGCTGGGCACCGAAATGGAAGAAGGAGAGGTATCTGTTGCAGGACTGGGAGTATCGCCTACAACGGCCACGGAATCTGCTTCCGTATTTTCAGAATCTGAGGAGGAGATGCCTGAAGTTGCATCCGAGAGTATTCCGATGGCCGCCTTCGAGGAGATGGAGGTGGAAGATCTCCCGGCCACCTCAGAGGTTATGGGCGAAGCTCAGTTGGTGGCTTCGGCAGACCTGCCGTCTTCTTCTTCGCAGCCAGATATCACCCTATGGGCGGATATAGATAGTGAAGTAACTTTTGAAGTAGCTCCTCTTCCTTCGCCTGGCTTCACTTCCCCTGAAAGTTTTGTCTGGCAACATCTGGGCATGCTGCGTCAACTGTTGGAGTCCCAACCTGGACTAACTTATTCACAGTTGAAGGAGATAGCCGGGCGCTTCACCGCCGGCTTATAGGCGATGGGATGTCCCACAGAAATATGGGCCCAGCGGGTTCTTTTGTTGTTAAAATTTGTTCATCACCGGGATTTCTTGACACACATCATGTCGGACAGATTGGCAGCCTTGAAGTTGCAAAGAACGGAGTGCAAGTCCGAGCTGGCAAAGATGAACTCTATCCTTCAGGAGCGACAGCGTCAAATGCAGTCTTTGGCGGAGCGGGAGCATTTCGTGCGCGACCG